>CM021100.1:827817827-828209601 GCA_007115665.2 Sequoiadendron giganteum | reverse complement strand
CAATGTAGACTAAAACGCGAGTACGTTATAATGTGCTTGCGTTTTGGAAATGTTTTTTTTATTTCAAAATATGCACAATTTTTGAACTCAAAATGCGCACATTTTTTGAAATTTAAACCATAACACGAGCGTGTTTACTATAATGCGCTCGCATTTCTGCTATTTCGGGATGAAAAAGTAAATTGTCCAAAAAATTGCTATCCATTTCCATGCACCTGCCCCTTGATTAGGTAGTGTGGTACAGAAAATTGTATACCTTTACAAATTCACACTGTGTTTGGGTCCCCTTAATTAATTGGACTTAATTAAACTTCTAATTTTCCAAATTATGCATTTCAAAGCCTTATTATTTCCATTTTTTGATAGGGAAACCTATATTAAACAATTACAAACATTAATTAAAACACCTTGGAAATTGAGTGTCCTAGACTTAGGTCCTAAGACCCATTCACCCAAGGGTGAATGGGTCTCCTTTAAGACCTAGGATCCAATTTTTAATATGTTTTTGGAAATTTTTTAATGATTCAAATTCAAGTTTCAAATGTTGGCTTATGGAATCTAATTTTTGAGAGATTAGATAAATGCCTATAAATACATAGTTATTTTATCAATTCCAATCTAAGAATTTTGAAGGAGAAAATATTAAAAAAATATTATTGTCAAAAATATTGAAGAGCAGATTTATCAGTCATCTACAACAACAATCAAGATCATATCATCATGTCAAATTTCATGTGTGTTCATGTCATGTTTTGGAGTTGACATTGTGATGTAGGTTTCAAAAATTCAAGCATTGTGCATTTATCAATTCCTTCCATTTAACATTATTTAATTATCAAGGTTTAATTACCAACATGGGGTTTGACTAAGGAAAACCCCCATTCACCCTAAATCAAACATTTTTATTCTCTCTTTGTATGTGCATATTTATAGGTGAAGAAGGACTGGAAGTTGATTAAAGGAGAAAATTTGCAAAGTTTCATTTGTTGTCATCATTGTTGTCAAGCCATAGAAACTGACCTACGGATTTTATTTTTGGCTTTTTGAAAATCAAACCTGGAGAAATCAAAAGCTTATATCTGAGATCTAAGGACTGCAAAATCAGATTTTGGACCCTTACACTAGGACCTATTCACCCTAGGGAAAACCAATTCTACTATAAAGCTCAAAACCTAATTTTTTTATGCTAGGTGCATACCATTATGCCCTTCTCAGATTCACCTAGAAATTATTGTTTTTATTTCTATTATCATAATATTCTACATTTCAAGTGTTAGGTCATTCAATTCACTTAGTTAATGCATTTTAAATTATCTCCCAAAAGTGCTAATAAGTCATTTATGTCGTAAGAAAATAATAAACTTCCCAAGTAGGATTGACTCACCTCAAGGTTGAAAGTTAATCCTATCCTTGGGAGATCTTGTTTTCTAATGAAACTAGGGAAAATGTTGTTTATATCTTAGGTCATTTCATAGTGATTGACCCTATTGCACTTGAATTCATCCTTCCCCATTTCCTTATGTTTTAGGTAGTTGTCATAGTTGACTCTTACGAATGTCATAGATTGTCATGGTAAGTTTTCATAGTCTATCATAGTGCATGGCGTAGAAAATTATGAAAAATGTCATCAATATAGCCTAGAATATAGGTCCTCCAAAGTGGATTCCTACATCCACTAAAATAGCTTACATTTTTTTCATGTCACCTTCCATGTAGGATTCCATATCACCAATGGGTCCCACAAAGTGACTACATAATTAGTAGGCAAATTAACTTAGGAAATAAATAATTACATCAAATAATAACATTTAAATACTAGAATTCTAAGGTTGAGATATCTTAATCCCAACATTCTCCCACTTGTCGAAAGCCTGTCAAGAGTCATCTGAAATCAACTACTCAAGGCCCCAAGGCCCATGGAACTGAAACACTACCTGAACTTCTTTGTTCTCACTGGTTTCATTAGTGTAACTGCAATATTCACCAAAATGTCAACCTTCTCCAAATTCACCTTTCTATCTTCTACCATATCATGAACAAAATGGAACTGAACATCAATATGCTTTGTTTTGGTATGAAAAGCAGGATTCTTTGTGAAGAAAATGACACTTTGACTATTGCAACAAATAATAATCTAAATTGCATCTAAACCAATATTAGAACAATTTTTTTTAATTCAAATGGCTTCCTTACAAGCATGAGTAGTTTTCATGTACTCTACTTCTATTGTGGACAAAACGACTACAACCTGCCACTTACTCATCCAACTAATAGCACCACCAAACATAATAAACATATAACCACTAGTGGATCTTCTACTATCAATGTCACCTACCCAATTTAAATCCATGTATCTATAGATACTCACTAAATGCCAAGGTCTAATAGGATAACCATGAAAACATAGGGAATACTCAAAAATACCGTACAAGTACCTAAACACTCTCTTCATTACATCCCAATGTACCTGTCTAAGATTAGCAATAAACCAACTAATCACTCCCGCTAGTTGGGTAATGTATAGCCTCATACAAATCATAAAATACAATAAACTACTAATATCACTCACATATGGTACTCTGGTCATGTCCTCCATCTTAGTAGGATATTTTGGACAATCATTCACATAAAGATTTGTCCCCTACATTATAGGAACAACTAACTATCTAGAATTTCTCATGCTAAATCTCTCCAACACCAAGTTCACATACTTACTCTAGCTTAACCAAAGCTTTTTGTTAGCTCTATCTCTTCTATTCTCCATCCCTAAAATATATCTAGCTAGACCTAAGTCTTTCATCTCAAACTATGTTGACAACTAAGACTTCAAATATGAAATCATGTTTTTACTATTCCCAATAAATAACATATCATCTACATATTAAACAATAATGAGAATGTGACCATTATTATATTTGTAATACACACAATGGTCAGCTTTATATCTCATAATTCCCAATGACAACACATAGGTATCAAAATTTTGGTACCACATTCTAGGAGACGTTTCAAACCATATAGAGATTTTTTTAATTTTTTTAACTATATTTTATTTACCTTTAACCATGAAATGATTTGGTTGTGACACATAAATCTCTTCCTCCAAGTCACCATGAAGGAATGTTAGCTTCACATCCATTTGTTCCACTTCTAGATCATACACTGCTATGAATGATAGAAAAAATTAAATAGATGTCAGCTTCACAAAAAGAGAGAATATCTCACCATATTCAATTCCATCCACCCAAGAATATCCCTTAGCAACCAACTGTGTCTTATGCTTCTCAACATTGCCATAAAAACCATTTTTCTTCTTGAATGCCCATTTACAATCAAAAAGTTTACGTCCAACAGGAAAGGGTACCGAATCCTGTCTTATTTTCCTTCAATGTAGCCATCTCTTCATCCATGGATTTCATCTAGGAATTTTGTTAGAAGATTAATCTTTACTTGGTAAAGGTTATTCTTTAATTGTAATTATTTATTAACTTATAGGAATATTCCAAAGGAATCCCTACAAGTCTTTTTTCTTTTTGTCTTCTCATGTATGTGTGAGGATGACTCATTTTATTTTAAATTATTTTATTAGGGAATATTTGTAGCCATCTCATTAAGAGGTTTTTGACACATTGCACACACATAGATGAATGGTGGCATTCATTGAGTTGGGATTTACATTCTAACTCCTCGTCTCACCTCTATTTATTGAGGTGTCTCTCCTCTCATTCTTCATATTCAAGCAAGCAAGCTTAAGGCTCTCTCTCTCTCTCTCTGTGTGTATCATTCTTAGGCATTTTGCCTCCATTCATAATATTGGGGTTTTTTCTTGTTTTTTCCCCTTATCAAATTCTTGTGTCTCCTTTGCATTTGGTGGTGCTTGATTTGGCTTCTCTATATCTTGGTAATCTCTTTCTTTCAAACAATGCTCATTAGTTAGTACTTTCCATTGCTCATTTATTTTTTTCCTTTCATAGTATCAGAGCTTGGTATTACTAATCTTTTGTGAGCTACATTGTTGAAGGTTTACCAAATTTTAAAAACACACCATTGGAGACACTCTAAGAGAAGAGGAGAAGAGCCAAAAGCTTAATTTTGTTTCTTGTTTAATAATTTTTTTTCTAACCCTTGTGCAAGATTTCTAAGTTTTTTTGTTTTAAATTTCAAATCTATTTAATCTTTTGATTTTTTTTTTAGAAACCCTCAAATAAAAGGGTTATATTTCACTTTTTAAATTTCAACAATTATATACAAATCTGTAAAAATTCACTATATTTTGCATTTTGTAAAAAAAATCAATTTTGTACTCTAACCCTAATTTAGAATTTTCTTTTTTACAAATTTAAGAAGAAAAATCCCTATTTTTAATTCAAGCTTTTTTAAAAATAAAAAATTTAAATTATTCTTTTCAAAGTTCTTTTAGAAATTAATCATTCAAAATAGCATCTGTATTAGTGATTTTTTTAAAATCTAATTTTTTTTCAGATGTCTCTTATTTTTAAATAATAAATAAAAAACAATTTTCTTTCTCTAATTAAATAAATAAATAAATTTTGGGCCTCAGCCCTTGCAGCTGCATCACCGTTGGCATCGTCGCCTCTAACCTCTGTCTCATTTTGTTTCTTAAAACCCCAACTTTGTAGATTATAATTTTTGTCTGCCTCTTTCATCCGGTTGATTTTTATTTTTAGTAGCTATTTTTATATATTTAAAGCTATTAAAAAATCTGGTCCATTTCCTTCAAAAGTGTCGCCCATTTATTTTTCCTTAAAACGTGACACCTTTTTTTTTTTTGAAATCTTAAACCTAAAAATAGCAATCAAAAATCCCACCCATTATTTGGGATCTTTTCTTAGTATATAGGTAAAAAATTTAAAAATCGTTAAAACTAGCAATTGCACCTTAGTGTGCAATGGGTATGCCGAAGAGGTGTAGAAAGTCAATTAGGATAAATATTGCTTTATTTTTTTGCATACATTTGTGTAGTACATTAGGTCAATTGGTAGGTCATATAGTAAATGATGTTGTTTGTTTTAAAAGGGTGTCAGTGGAGAAGTGATAGCTTCAAATAAACCATGCATCCACTTACAATGATGCAAACATGATGAAAATAAAATATTTGAATTAGGAAGATAATGAGGCTTCATTACCAACAACCACCAGGCTCATGTTATGTTTGAGAGAGAGAGAGAGAGATATGAAGATAGAGATAGAGGAAGACAAAAATAGAGATGGAGAGGGAGATGGAGAGATAAAGAGAGGAGAGAGGGATAGACAAAGATGGAAAAGATAAATATATAGAGAGGGAGAGAATGATAGAGGGATGGATAAAAAGATAAAGATAGAGATAAGAAGTGAGATATAGATCGAGGTAGAGAGAAGAAGAGATATAGGGGTAGAGAGAGATGGAGTGATAACAAGATAGATATAAAGGGAGAGATGGAAGAAGAAACATAAAGAGATAGAAATAGAGACACAAATATATATAGATATAGAGGTCTAAGAAGAGAGAGAGGGAGAGAGATGGATGGGTAGAGAGCTTGGGATGCATGTCTAGATATAGAGGGGGGAGAGGAAGAGGGAGACAAATACATAGAGAGATAGAGAGAGGTAGGGGGAGAGATAGAGGTAGAGTGAGAGATAAGGATAGATAGAAATAGGGAGGTAGAGAGAGAGAGATAAAGTGATAAAGAAGGAGAGATAGAGAGTGAGAGAAAGAGGGAGAGGGAGAGGGAGAGATAGAGAGATATAGATGGTGAGATAGATTGATAAAGAGATAGAGATATAAAAAATATAGAGAGAAGAGACATAGAGAGACAAACAAAGCTGGAAAGGATAGAGAAATAGATAGATAAAAATATTGAGAATAACGATATGTTTTTAATTTTATCATTTATCTTTTTGGTACGATTAAACTTTATTTGACCCAATTTTAATGGATTGGATCATTTACTTGTGATATTTAACCAAATAATAACTTCTACTTTAGATATGCGCTCCCTCATAATATTATAATCTAACATATAAAAATAAAAATACATAGTCCATATATTTTAAAATATTAACTATTTGTATTTATGCATAAATTTTCTCCTCTCAAAAAATACATGTATATTTAGTGTTTTATAATATTATATTTTATTAATTTGAATAATAAAAAATATATATTTATTGTAAATTTAAAGGTGATGTTTTTAATAAAATTTAACATTATTTATTTATTTAAAATTTTGGTTTAAATAAAATAATATTTTAAATATAAAAGTTGTTAAATAATTTGTTAATACAAATAATTATTTTATAATTATAAATTATTATAAATTTAAATATTTCAATAAAATACAAAAGATAACATGACCAAATTTAATTTCTCTCAAAAAAAAATTTGTTTTTAAAGATGATTTATATTCCCTATTTCAAAGAATAAAAAATATGAAGTAAATAAAATAACGGTTTCGTCCTCAAGTGCCAAGCAAGCTGCTGTAGCACCATCACCTTCCTTTAGCTGAAGTTGGGTTTTGGGTTTGTAATACTCAATTTTCTTTTTCTGTTTGCCTTATGCTGTTTAATAGCCCAGCTCTCAGCGATCCTCAATCATAAGAAGTCAATCCATAAATTGTGGTAGCTAACTGTATAAACAATTTCCTCCCAATTGTGATGCTAACTGTCAGACCCAGTTGTTGTTCGACTGAAAGGTATAGAGTCATGTCATAATTGAAGACTCGGCTACCTTATTTCAAACATAAACATTCCTAATTGAACATTCACTCAATACAGTGAACTAAAAATTTAAAAGGGGACATGACAACTCTGCCCTTCCCAGAATTGCTTGCCCACAAACAATGCAGAGCTGAATGTTGAAATATATCTGGCCCCTCCCAAAAGTCATCCTCTGCAGGTAGCTTCCTCCAATGGACCAAGTATCCTGTGACAGTCCTGTCCCTTAGTTTCTTACCCTGTATGTCAATGATGGCGTCTGGACCAATACAAGTTTCCCCCCATCACCAAAGGATGGCAGGTTAGCTGATGGTGCAAAATGCTGACTAATTTTATTTTTGGGGCTTGAAAATTTTCTCAATACCTTGTATGGACCATAGAAATGGGGTTTGACGTTTTCAGCCTCACTTTGCTTAATGGAAGTTTTCCTATAAGGCTGCAAGCATAGAAAGACCATATCTTCAACCTCAAATGATCTCTTGATGCTATGCTGATCTGCATAAAACCTATGTTGATTTTAGGTCCGCTGCAAATGATCTTTAAGTGACCTCAAAATTTCTTTGCTTTTCTCCACAAAATTACCAGTTTCCAATAGGCCATGTAGAATGTTGATAATGGGTAGAGTAAGCACCAACAGTTGCCTCATAAAAGTAGTGTGTATAGGATTTTCTTTGAATATCCCTTAATCTTAGGTATTGATCCAGGGGTCCTGAATTTGTCTTTTTGTTTGGAGTGACTCTATGTTCCTTTTCATAACCATTGGTAGTAATTCTTAACAACCTCTGAATCTGTCGTACAATCAACAATAACAATATTCAGTATAAAGTTGCTGCCATTCAGATGCTGAATTATTTTCTATATCTGCAAGGTTGACCTTTTCTTTTTTTTGAAGAGGTGTGGAAGGTTAATTAAAAGAAGAGTTTGGTTTTTTTTGTTAATACATTTGTGTAGTTTATGAGATGAATTTTTTACTGGAATAAGTTTTGCAAGTTTGTCTCAGTTGGCAAATGCTTGAAGAGTCACATCTGCATTAGCAACTGAAACATTCATATTCAGATCCAAAGGGACAACATACATGCAACATCTGACATAGGCAAACTTCAAGTGGAGAGTAGTTTTCTAGTTTTACATTTATATTGTACACAAAGGTGACATATACATTTTCCTCTCTCTTTTCCTGGTAAGATACACTCATGAAAAGTTTTGACAGCTATTATAAGGGTCCTTTTCAATCCAATCGAACTACTTCATTTCCCTCTAATTCAAGAACTACATAAATAGTAGATGAAAAAAATGCATACAAATGGCTGAGTACTATCAATCCCCTCCTTATAAACTGTGAAGCAGTGGTTATGGCCCTGCTGTAATGGCATTCCTTATCATCTTGTCCATGCTGCCATTGTCAGGAAGCGGAAAGACTGCTCTGGTAAAAGCACCACTTATTAAAGAATTCTTGTAATCCTGCCAGTCACAAACTCTTTGTACAACACACTCCAATCCAGTGTATAATCCAGCTACAGCTCCGCATTGCAGTCCATCTTTTGTAATCTTCTTGAATGTTAGCTCCAGACCATTCTTTGTAATGCCCCAAGTTTTCAACATAAACAACTTAGAACCGCCTTACAACATGGACCGGAACCACAAATAGTTTTCTCTGTAACACATAAAGACAAACATATGCATGCATAACTATGTTTATCACAGTTTTGTATCATAAAGTAAAGAAATGTTTTTAGAATATAATAAAGAAAATTTCAAAGGTGTAAAAGGCCAAACCGGTAGATGTACAATAGTCACTTTATGTATACCTGCAAAAGAAACAAAGACAAATATATCTCAATTTTTGTGTAAGGTGACAAATACCATATAAGCTTACAGCAACAAATAACCCTCAACTGGCATTCTTATTAATCTTCTCTCCATCATGAACATATTTAGGACAGCAACCAAAATTTTAAAATATATTTTTCAGTTGGGATTCCTTTATATATTTCAATCTAATATGCCAGGACAAACACATCAGAAACCATCATGTAAAACATGACCATCACCTCTGTCTCTCTGTCTCTTTCATTATACAACATATATAGAAACAAAATAAATCAAAAACCCTCGTGTAAGCTGACATCCAGAACATATCCTTCAACTGAATCCTTAAAAACTTGCTCACTTTGTTTTATAAAACCAAGTTAAAGATACTAAATTCTCTAAAACCCTTCATCTTGTATTCCTCACAATACACACACACATAAGTTAGCATACATACAAACAGAAACAAATGAATAGCCTTGATGTAAGCATAGACATAAATAGCAAATATCCTTCAGCTAGCATTCTCAAACCCATTCAGTAAGCCGAAACTAACAGTGAATAACAACTAGAGTAATAAACTTGAAATTACAAATGAAGATAAATCAAGGCATATGGAAAGACATACATTTATTTTATAAGTATTTATTGAACTTACCAAAATGGGAATAGGAACCTAAATGTCACATTTCTCCCAATTTATGCGGTTTTTCTTCAGTGGTCGCATGTATCACAAATTGCATTTGAGAGTCCATACAATGAAACAAAAAGCCTTATAAACATCATATCTGTTTGAAGCAAAGATAAATTGACAAAATCAATAGTGGGGCAAAGAAAGAAGCACATTCATAATTGAGAACACATAATTGATATTAGTGACTTTCAGGAAAAAAAGATATGTAGAATTACATCATAGTGATAAAATAGGTGAGTTTACATAAGGCTTTCATTACAGGCTAGGAGAGTGGCTATATATTCTTTGGCGAATACTCTTGAAAGCTTATAGGTAGACAGTAGATGATTTGAGATTCCTGCTTAGAGATTTTACTGTACAATGCAATTCAAATGTGCTAGGCACATTATTATATCTGTTCATATATAGAAAAAAAAATTGTTAATAGAGATAATAGCTGATATTGCAGTTTGCAGCTTAGTATGAAATGATTGTAAATGAAGTTGGAAGGTGAATAAATGTAACTGATAAAATATAACTAACCTGCAGTTGTTTTAAGTATTAGTGTTTGTTGTGGAGGTTGAATTTGATAATGCTAATAAGCATGCTTCCTCTTGTTTTCGGTGAGCTACATATGGGTTTTGTTGCATATGTGCATATCGTTCAAATGTGAAGGCTGGTTCGATGTGCAAGTTTGCAAGTTCACGCACTCTTGAAATTGTTGTGAATGTTAGGCCTTGTCGGTCGACATTGCCGATATCGACTGTTGCCTTTTCAAGTGTTAGGCCTTGTGATTTGTGTATTGATAAGGCCCATGCCATTTTGAGTGGTATTTGCCGACGTCGACCATGACTCAAAGGGGAAATAGGGACATTTTTTGGATTATTGTGGTCCCAAGCAAGGCCAATGTAATTGTTGAATTCAACAACAACAAACAATGGAAGTGAAGGTGGATTCTCTGCATCCTTGTAGACTATTTCTTTGACTTCACCAAGTGCACCATTTACAAGGCCTATTTCCACCCATAAATTTGAACATAACATTACTTTTTGCTAAACACATAATAGATGATTAGATTGAAGTTGTTCTTCATCTGGATTTGAATTTGGTGGTCCCTTAAGTTGCTCTGCAATTGATAATGCAACAGGTTTTGCCAAATACAATAACATTTGTTGGTTATGTAGTGAGACCATTTCATTTGTTGCAAAAAGATGTATTGAGGATAAAAAAGCATTTTGCTCTGTAGATGTCAATGTTGAGTTGGAGCGTGACATTAGAACTTTCCAATCTTCAATTGTAGGTTCTGCATTTCACAAATTGGAGAGGAGTGTATGAAATGAAATTTGTGTTGGATCTTCACCGATTTGACAAATTTTTTTGGTAAGAGTGATAACTTTTGTGAAGTTGTGCCATAGAGTGCATCCATAAGATGTTGATGCATACATAGGGATGTCCTTGACTGGTGGAAGATGTCCAAGATCACCAAAGAGCATGATTGAGCGTCCTCTAAATGGTATTTGGTTATTGTTGGTGAATGCTTCACGTAACCTCATGTCAATGCATTGTAGCAACTTGGGTCTAATGAAGCTCATTTCATCTATTAGTATGTACCGAGTGAAGTACATTTTTTCTTGGAAGCTTGCTAGTGTTTGTCCTTGCAAGGGTTCCATATCTTTGATAGGTATTCATAGAGCAGAGTGGATTGTTGGCGCTTGTATGTTGAATGTTGCTACGCCTGTTGGTGCAAGAAGTAGTAATGGTGATTGGCCATTTTGGGCTGAGCTCATTAGTGCAGTTTTGATGGCTTTTATAAGGTGTAATTTACCTGTTCCAGCAGTTCCTTGAACAATTAATTTTAGAGGAGGTTGGCAAGTATTAGCATGTAAGTGTGACAGAATAATATCAAATGCTTTTTGTTATTGGACGGATAGGTCATGTTGGGTAGGGCAATTGGTAAGCTGGCGGACTTCAAATGTTGGACGGTTGGATTCTATGAATGTAGTTGCAGAGATTTGATGTTGTGGATTGAATTGGGAAAATCCCTAATCATGGTGCAAGTCAATGTCATGGTGACCAAGCATGTCTAGTTCGTCAAAGTGGAGGGGAAGGCTTGGGTATAAGCGAGACAATACTTGCTATTCTAATGGGTTGTTATTTTGTATTATATCTTCTTCATCGGAAGAGGCGTTTGAATCTGTATTTTCAGGAGCTTCTGTTTGTGTGCATAGCACATGCCAAGGATGATAATTACATGCAAAATTCTCCCATTGCTCTATTATTTGAGCTGATGATGAACCAATATCATTGTCAATGTTGCGAAATGGCTTGTACAATAGTAGTTCACTCCAACATAATGCTTCATAGTTTTGGTCATCTTTTGTAGGGATGGTTATGAAGCATGGGGATATGTGTACAATGGCATCTATGGAGCACTTTTCTCATTGGCTATTCTTTCGATATGGTTTGAAAGTCCATTTTCTAGTTACTTCAATAAGTGACATGGACTCTAGATATGTTGGCTGATCCATGTAAGTATCAATGTAGTTTGTGGATGTAGTAGTAGGTTCGGAGGACATTGAGACACGTTAGAATTTATTTTGGCTAACATTTAAAGAAACAAATATCCTGCTTGATATGCAAAGGGGCAGTTTTAGCAGTAGGTGGCAACTTTCTTGTGCTCCAATATCACGATCAACTAGTGTTTCTGCAAGCATTTTATGGAAAGCTGCAGGTGCTGGCTTGTGAGACTCAATATCAGTTGAAATCCGAGAAAGCATTTCATGATATGTTTCTAATTTTGTTTCAGCTTTTGCTGCATATTTTGCAATGTATTTGAGGACAGCATGGATAGAGAGAACAGGCTGGCAGTCTACATTGGCCCTCTAGATAGAGAGTATAGAAGGGTTGTGTAGGTTTAAGCGATCATCATTGCGAGAAGGGGTGAATGTTGGTTGGCCATGCTCATCTATTGCAAGACTTGATTGATCTTGCATGCTCCAAGGGGATTTGTAGCGACATTGAATGGTTGTGCCTTTTCTCCTAAGACATGTTTGTAAGGTACACTTTGTATGACATTGTACACAATTTACCAATTTTGTGTAGTCGATTAAAGGGTCTAGAGGTATAATCCATCTTGTATCCATTAAACATGGATCATCGGCAAGAGTTTGGTGGATTATTTGGTTTCTTAAAGGAAGGGGTCTGGGATTCCATGCAGAGACATATCTATTGATGTATTCAATTACATTTTTGACTGATTGGAGATTATTCCATTGTATTTTTTCAATATCGGGTGCATCTTTTAGCCATAGGAAACGATGGATATGTGCAGAGCCCCTGTGTTGCCATTCATACCTAGTGAAAACTTATTATTAGGAATTGTTTAGAAGGTATGCAATCTAAATTGATGAAATAATGCAGATTTTACCTGTACCAGTAGTCTGTTGCACCAAGTAGCTTTTCCAAGACCTATTCATGAAATGCAATAAATCTATGGTGCATGTAGTGTGCTGTAAGGTGTGGGTTTTGAACTATATTTTGTATCCTCCATCTGTAAGTTGCTTGTGGATTTGTAGGTGCATTAGATGGCATTATACTATGCAAGTCTGACCATTTTGTATCTGCTGCACTGAGTGTGAAGAATAGTGTTGGGCAACCAATTTGTATGACCATATCGGAAAGCTCTGCTCTAGAACGGTTCCAAAATTGGCGTGTTCTATGAATTGACGCTCCAAAGCGTATGAGTTGTTCTGCAAGCTTGTCATTAGGCAAGTCCTTCAATCTTTGACAAAGATCGAGAATAGTTGTTGGTAGGCTTGGGTGGATATTTTTATGAACAAAAATAGATGTTGTTTCTTGGTTGCGATGGCACATTAGGATATTTAGTATGAAGTATCTAAAGCGAGGGTGTTGGCCAAACCTATTATCATAATACCTGAGTAGGTGGAGAGCATATTATGTAATTTGACTTCCTTGATGAGTTGTTGTTTGAAGGCAGCAACGCCTTTAGGAAACAAGCTGGGGAAGGCCATTACAAATAATCCTTTTGTCTTGTATTCATTGATGGGAGATGGAGAAATGGGTGGCCAATCTATAGACAAGGGTGGCCGGCCTTCACCTAGTTGCAATAAAGACCACAATTCTTCAACCTCTCTGCGTGCTGGTGGAAGGCTAGCAACAAATGAAGTAGTGGGTTGCATGTTTGCCTCTACGTCTTCATTGTTTGCATCATATGTATGCATCATTGTTGTAGCTATGGGACTGGGAATTTAGTGTTTGTTTCATTTAACATGTCTATAATGTTAGTGGAATCACTTGGCAGGAACGATAATGCAGCCTCATCTAATTGTATAGTTTTGTAGTATGGATCGTTTATGATTTTATATTGCAAGGCCTCGTATACACATCCTCTACTTGCATAAAAGCTATAGTCTTTTTGCTTGATGTTTCTTTTGTTAACCAATAACATATCTAATTCATCTATATGCCTTGGCAAGTGGGTTGCAATAGTAGAAACATCTTAAGGAAAACAAATAGTGTGGCCACTATATTTTAGTTGCCCCCCCTTTGCATAGGTTACTTGAAGGATCGGGCTAATCCTTGCTATTAGCATTTCTTCAACTTGAGTTAGTTTTTTTAAACATAGGGGTTGGTCACCTGGGCCCATGTTATTCCATTTGGAAAAACGGTGGCCATTTTTTTCAGATGCGTATCTATAACAAGTAGGTAGTCCATTTATTTCCCTTGTTTTAATGCCAGGGTATTTTTCTATGCAGACTAAACAGGTTGGCATATTTGCAAGTTTATCTAATTTTGAGCGGAAGTTATCTGTTGCAGTATAAAAATCTTGAGTAAAATTTGGTTGTTGATGGATATGAGAAAATGGATTAGTAGAACATGGGAGTGTAGTTCTGGAGATGCCATCTATAAGGTTATGTTCATTTTCTCATCTTCTTTTATTGATCTCGTCTTTTCTTGCATGGTAGCGTAATCGTTGTAGCTCATTTCGTCGAGCTCGTTTTTCTTGCAACCTTCTGTTTTCTAACTCCATTGAGAAGTTTCTGTGAAGACAAATAGTTCATATAATTTTTATGTAATATATAATAAATAACCATGGCTAGCATGAGTAATGGAAAAATGAGGTGAAAATCCTAAGAACTCAAGTGATAAAATAGTAATTAAGTATGTGTTGTGTTTTAAGTAATTGTAAGTAAATACGAAGCTCTAATATATAACATTTTAAATAGAGTAAATATACAACTTAGATGGACATTTAATGTAAGAGAATGTGCAATGAAAAGATTGATAATGAAAAGAACTTAATAGGAAAAATGGTAAACATTAACAACTAACTGAAACGCTTTAAAAATACACTAAACAACATGATGCATTTGAAATAAAACTTTGAGCATAGCTTATATTGAAATTGCTACAAGACATGTCACATATAATCTAAGGTAAATTCAAAACCAAGTAGATCGAGCAAAAAAGAGTGCAATTCTTCAATTTCTCTGTAGATTAAGCATGAAACATGTGTAAATTGAAATATGTATATATGTTCATATTCAACAATGCAAATAAGTCTAAAAGTTTTGAGTAATTGTTTGTTGTGCTTACAAAAAGTGGATAATTGTAACAAGCGTAATTGCACATTACATAACAAGCTCGCTTAATAGCTGTAATAATGATGCTTTGTGATTCACAACCACTGAAATTATTTGTTTGGATGGACAATGCTAGTAGGAATTCATTGTTGACAATTGTGTCTAAAATTTGTCTAGCACCATTAGGCTCTGCTAGTAGGAGCTGAAAATCTTTTGCACAAATTCCAAACAATATTGTCGTTGGTTCTTAAAAAGCAGTGACATTAAGAAGATGACCTGTACCGTCTTGCAAGTCCATCTTGAGCATGTAGCTGAAATCACATGTAGTAATCTCCGCAGAACACTTGGGCACTTAGAAACACTTGGGGTAATCTCGAGAACCTTTTTTTTACACTTTTTTTTTTGCACCATGTGAGGGCAAGACAAGTAGTAGAAGTTGTCTAAGTGGAGCTTTGTGATAGTAGCCTTTACGCAAACATTCTATTTGTCAAGAGAGCTTGGATTCTCAATACTTGAAATTGGAATCGGGTTTTCAAATTTCTTGGGTGATATATGGCTCTTTGAGAGGGAAAGAGAAGGAAGGGCAGTCCCTGTAGTGGCGTACCATGTTTGCAATGTTGAGGCTTCAACCAAGTTAGGATTGATTAGAATGGTTGTAGGAAAAATGGTATCAATAGATTTTCCAAACCATGAGGTTATCTGACCACTTTTGATCAAAATAATTGGTGGGTTGGGTTGGAGGGGAAGGTCAGCTAGTTGCTTCCCAACGATTTGGCAATGGCTACCCCAGAGTGTGATATCAATGGTATGTCCTGACATGTCCATGATTGTAGTTATACATTTTATTGTTTCAGTGCCATCCCTTTTTCGAATGGTTGATGCTGGAGAGATAGATAGAAGAACACCAATGACATCTACAAAGGAATTAATAGGTAATGACATTAATGATCGAATGGTTTTAATATGGTAGTTGTGTGTGGGAATTGTGGAGTCTACGCACGTTAATGGACTGATGGTCAAGGAGTTGTGGAGGAATATTTCATATGAGTTTGTGTCGCTACTATTTTTTGTGTTTCTTACTCTAATGTGACCATTTGAGATGACATAAGTATTATTCGACTCAATCACATGGTAGAACCTATCTACAAGTTCATTAAAACAAGTTACATGTATCTCGAACCCTGCTCTATCTACAAAATCAAACCCGAAGACTTTCCCATCATTACTTTCATTTTTGTATGCATGAATTGGGCTTTTACTCAAGGCATGACCCTCTATGGACCAAAGTTTATGGTTTGGGGTTAAGGTTGCAATGGGATTTGGTTTGATTGGGGAGAGAGGGTGCTTTTTGCTTGACAATGTAGGTGCATGATGGGAGGTGTTGGGAGTTTGATTGTTGGCCAATGGCTCCTGAGAGTTGCTAGAGAGCATACAAGTTGTAGCTTGATTAATAGCAGTTGGAGCTCCAATCATTGAGGCATTATTTGTAATTACTTCCAAGCTATGAATTATGATAGCCCTGCAATGAAAAGGACAACTCGAAAGTGAATGCATTGTGCATGCATAAACAAGAGGAACTGAAATAAATAAGGTAATTATGGACATACGTGAATTTTTAAAATTTTCTGCAAATGTATTCTTTCAGGTGGATAATAGAGCCTTTGAATAAAGCCTCCTCCAAAACAAGCTCGTTGAACTGTGTGGGTAGAAATGTAGGATATATGTGCGTCCCATCTAAGAGTTGAATATGATACTTGGTAAGCGTACTTTGTGTTTGTTGAATGGGGTCGATAGATGCAACTTGCAGAAAGGGATCAACATCAGGCATGCCTGAAAGGATGTTGACAATGGCATTTGCATTTAAGGTAGACATGAAATAGTTGGAAGACATTGGAAGTGGCTGGCCTGCAACCAAAGTGAGAGCAGTGAATTTAGGCATTGGAAAAACGTAAAAGTAAAAATTAAAAAATGGAAACTGTTCAGTATGACTTTTTGTATGAGTGAAATTGCAATATCATATTCATTCTATGCCATAAGTTGAGATTTGAAGTGTTTGTGGCAGTCTCTTGTCTGGTATTAAGGTAGCATAATAACATTCATGTTTTTCAATTATTTGTATAAACGAGAAAATTAGGATGTTCGATTTAACGCTTGTCGAAATGTAAAAGCATAAAAATCAGCAAACTAAGATGCAATTGTACATTTGAAGACAATAAAAGTATGGACTACACATTACATAGACAACAAAACAACTAAGACAAAAGTATTTTTATATTGAAGAATCTAGGTTCGAAGAGAAATTTTTTACAAAGGTGATGCAAATAACCTACTTATTTAAATATGCAACAACATATACAATCTTAGACCTTGTTGGCATACAATTATCCTAAAACAACAACAAACAGTCGCATGCCTTGTATGTGCAATGGGTAGGGCGAAGAGGTGTGGAAGGTCAATTAAGAATACAAATTGGTTTATTTTGTTTATTACATGTAAAACATAAATGTGGCCTATTAAAATAAATATTGGGCCTTCCCAATTATTATTAACAATGATTTTTTTGCTAAATTGATTGGAATTTGTAAATAAAGTTTTCAAGTCTTGTACAATTTTACCATTGTTTTAGGAAATATTTATTGGATATCAACAGGGTAAGCATTATAAAAAAAGTTGGGTAGTATGTAGTTTCATACAATTTGTAAAAATCATACTTTCACCAAGAGCGTGTAAAACTTTACCAAAATCTTAATCCGGCACTTGGGTAGAGATCCTATTCATTTAAGCCACTTTTTCCTTATCCCAGGCAAAAGTTTAGACCACTTTAGGCAACATTTCCAAACTTGGCAAAATTATTTCATGGTTTTGCCAACAAAAAAGAGTGGGCAGCTGGTGAGGCAGTTGTGGAACATTGAGCTATTTGAACCAAGCTTTGTATGCTAGGCGAAATTCTGATCAGACTTTGCCACATTGTGTATAGTGCTAGGTAGAGTTTTAGAAGAGTTTATCCACAGTTATGCCAAAAGTGGAAGTTGTCATGACATAAGCCATTTTTTATTACTATATGGTTGAGCCCACATAAATGTGTGTCCAACACTTTGAACAGATTGTACCACTTTTCTTTACAACTTTGGTGCAAAATTGTATTGTCTTAGCCCTATTTCTTCCAGGCAGAACTTTGATAGGACCTTGCTAGGGTGGATTCTTGATAGGACTTAGGCCAGTGGAGGAATCTTTTACCTATACCAATTTCATGCTCCTAAGTGTGTTAATTGAAGCATACATGACCTTGCAAACTGACCAGGGAAACCCCAAATGACTTGTATGAACAGAAAACCAATCATCAATTCAATGACAAATGGACGAAAGATAAGTTTACACATTGAATTTTTTAGGGGTTCATTCCATTGTTGACTTATGCTTATTTTAGATTATTTATACGCACCCAACACACACAAAAAATGCATGGACAAGGTGAGGTACATGGAAGATGTGATGAAGGCAACAAGGTAAGAGAAATACAAAGCAAGTGGACTATATAGTTTTATAAGACTAAATTTCCTTTCTCTAAATAATGCTAAGTAAAGAAATAATAAAATTTTCACAGGTTGACAATTTCATGGGTTGTTAGAAAGCGAAGTATACGGTTTTCATTGTCCAAAATGCTCTTTGTGATATGATTTTCATGTATTTGCCTGCCTCTATGTACCTAAGGTCATCTATTAAATTCAAGTCTGAAATTCTCTGCTTGTTATCTTATTAGGATGAGCATGTATCTTGTCATCATTCCAAAACATAGTAAAATAGTTGGATTGACTTTGAATGATGCAAAGATCTATACATTCATATTGGTTGGCCTTGATTCAATGATGCACCTAGAAGTGTAACAGAATGCACAATTATGCTACCATATGATCATGAAGGTTTATAGTGATGACTTGTTAAATACAAGAGGATAGACCTATCCCTGGACAGTCATAGTTTAAGACAAATACAATGGACAAAGTAATGTTCATAGATCAAAAGAATCACATTTAAAATTTGTTTGCATGGAAGTGATAGTATGACATTGACAGTGGTTTATCTTTATGAGATAGCGTTGTATATGAGTTGCAAAGCAATGACAATCACAATGAATAGGGAAAAGTTTTAAGAATGGTGACTACTTAAATAGGAAGGACAGTGACCTTAAATTCTACGAGGGCAACATTGTGGAAGAAGTGGCAGAGAAAAGTTGAAGGACAGTTATTCTTCAAGAATATGATGACAGTTTTATGGTAGAGATGCATTGGAAAGGAGACTTTGCTACAAACATGCGGGAAAAGGGCAGAAAACACAATCACCAGAAGATAGTCAAATGGATGATCATAAATGCAACAAAATGTTATAATATATGGAAAACCCTTCCCTCTGAAGTTGATGTGTTGAACTGCCAGTGATGATTGAAAAAACTACATAGGTATAAATGAGAGTAACGATACAGATAGGAGATGAAACAGTTGTTGGTCATGAAATTAGAAAAACATTCATATCATTCTAAGAAAGTAAAGGCTTCATCAATATTTAACAAACCTAGACAAAGTGAAATAACATCTAAATAATTGTTTTGGGCCTTTGATGGTGAGACACAAATCTTTAGCTTATCACCTTCCTGATTCAATCTTTGTTGAAAGTGTTTTTCATGGCTCAAATGGAACTCGATATGTTTTAGCTAAAGTCTCTAGATTAGACTTGGGTAATGAACAGGAATATAGAATTTTTTGTGGCAAAGATGGAAATCTTGGGATATTGAAGAAAAGGCCATGATAATAGTAATAAGAGATGCAATTCATAGAGTAGACTAATACATGTATCTAAAAGACTTTGGATCAAAACTTGATACAAGAAACAGAGAATAAACATCTTTACAACTCAGCAGATTCAATTAACCGATTGTTATCCTAAAAGGATAGAGAGATAGAATTTACCTCTTTTCAAATAGCTTTTAGACAGTAACTAAAGCTTTGATGGTCTTCAAAAATACCCCTGGTAATTTGAATGTGTATTCTCCACCTCCAATCTGCAACTATACACGGTGGTATAAAAAATAAGCTTATAAAATAAACTGTAAATTTTTAAAATAATAAGCTTATGATGTTTCTATGATTGCTAAAAAATCTGAAAACTACTACTTGCAACAAGGACAGTACATTGAAGTGCTCACATTTGTAACTTAAGCATTGTTAAGTTACAGTATTCGGAGTATTATATTTTAAGTTTTTGAATTTACTTCCACCTCTATTTATTCCGAGGATTTTTTTATAACGAAATGATCAGCCTTGGTATTAAGATATATTTCTTTCACTAAGTTTTCAAAATACACGAGACCCAAGTCAAAAATACACAAACCCAATAACCAAAAGGTCTGGTGCTAGAAGATTAAATAGACTCACCAACTCAAACAATAAATCAAATGTCAATCTAATCATCAACCATTCAGTAGGACAGAGTGGCAAATCTGTGCATATTGTGCCATTTTGGCTGATATACCAAATCCAAATATAAAGCCCAATAACCAGATCACAATGAAATTACCTAGACCCAGCAGCTCAAACAATAAATCGAATGAAAGTCTAATCATCAATTATTTTCAACCAACATTGTTGGAGGCAATCATGCAGACAGAGTGGCAAATATGTATACCTTGTACACTTTTTGCTGATATACCAAATGAAAAATGCAAGACCCAAATAACCAAAATTTTTGGTCCTATGGAGGTAATTAGACCTCTGCTACATAAAAGATAAATCCAATATGAATCTTATCATCAATTTCTTTTCAACCAACATTGTTTGAATCAATCATGAGAACAGAGTTGCAAATATGTGCATTTCATACTCTTTTGGCTGACACACAAAACTCCACAATACAAGAAACACAAAACAATAAGTGACATATGAATCCAATCATCAATTTCTTTTCAGTCAGCATTGTTTGAGCCAATCATGAATATACAGTGGTAGATATGTGCATCTCATTACCCTTTTACCAACATCCATTCCTTATCCCTTACCACCTCTCCCCTGTCTATCAGCCTAAGTCATATACCTACTATCCTTGTTCGCAGTATGCTTGCGCAAGTAATCCTCACTTCTTGATTGTATCCCCTATTTTAGGTCTCCATCAACTCTCAATCAAGTTATCAACAAAAGAAATGCCCTCTACTTCAGCAATTTTTTGGAAAAGAAACAAACAGGAATTCGTCCTGGTCAACAGTTTACTACAAAAATGGGGTCATTTGCTCACTGGACAGTCAGCCTGTATTTTTGCTTTTTCAACTCAAACCATTGGGAGAAAAGATCGAAGCATATCAACTCAATTGATATGAGAGGATGCGTATTTCTTGACCTGTAAGGAGATAGCCATTTAGAATGATCTTCCACATAATGTAAATGCCTAAATGAAGCTTAAACTTCAAAACATTCAATTGATATGAGAGGATGCGTATTTCTTGACCTGTAAGGAGATAGCCATTTAGAATGATCTTCCACATAATGTAAATGCCTAAATGAAGCTTAAACTTCAAAACATTCAATTGATATGAGAGGATGCGTATTTCTTGACCTGTAAGGAGATAGCCATTTAGAATGATCTTCCACATAATGTAAATGCCTAAATGAAGCTTAAACTTCAAAACATTCCATGCCCAACCACTTAAGCCTCTCTTTTACTTTTATTTATTTAATTATATGGATTTTGTTTCAACTATTTAGTGTTTTAAGTTGCTGCTCTTCAGCTTCAGTTAGTGCTAATCTTATTAATGCACTGGCAAAGGGCAACATCAATATCCAGGCTATTGCCCAAGATAGCTCTGAGTACAATATCATAGGTGGTTGTAAAGAGAGAAGACTCAATCAAGGACTTGAGAGCTGTCTGCTCACAGTTCTATCATTCAAAGGCACCATTAGCTGTAGAGATAATCGGGCCAGGTTTATTTGGATGAACTCTTCTGGATCAGCTTAGAGATCAGGCAGCTGTCCTTAAGAGAAGTCTAACATTGACATGGATTTGCAAACATGCAGGGAGCTTCAAAAAAGAAAAGGTCAACCTTGCAGATATAGAAAATAATTCAGCATCTGAATGGCAGCAACTTTATACTGAATATTGTTATTGTTGATTGTACGACAGATTCAGAGGTTGTTAAGAATTACTACCAATGGTTATGAAAAGGAACATACAGTCACTCCAAACAAAAAGGCAAATTCAGTACCCCTGGATCAATACCTAAGATTGAGGGATATTCAAAGAAAATCCTATACACACTACTTTTATGAGGCAACTGTTGGTGCTGGTCTACCCATTATCAACATTCTACATGGCCTATTGGAAACTGGTAATTTTGTGGAGAAAAGCAAAGCAATTTTGAGGTCACTTAAAGATCATTTGCAGCGGACCTAAAATCAACATAGGTTTTATGCAGATCAGCATAGCATCAAGAGATCACTTGAGGTTGAAGATATGGTCTTTCTATGCTTGCAGCCTTATAGGAAAACTTCCATTAAGCAAAGTGAGGCTGAAAAGGTCAAACCCCATTTCTATGGTCCATACAAGGTATTGAGAAAATTTTCAAGCCCCAAAAATAAAATTAGTCAGCATTTTGCACCAACAGCTAACCTGCCATCCTTTAGTGATGAGGGGAAACTTGTATTGGTCCAGACGCCATCATTGACATACAGGGTAAGAAACTGAGGGACAGGACTGTCACAGGATACTTGGTCCATTGGAGGAAGCTACCTGCAGAGGATGACTTTTGGAAGGGGCCAGATATATTTGAACATTCAGCTTTGCATTGTTTGTGGGCAAGCAATTCTAGAAAGGGCAGAGTTGTCATGTCCCCTTTTAAATTTTTAGTTCACTGCATTGAGTGAATGTTCAATTAGCAATGTTTATGTTTGAAATAAGGTAGCTGAGTCTTCAATTATGACATGACTCTATACCTTCCAGTCGAACAGCAACTGGGTCTAACAGTTAGCATCACAATTGGGAGGAAATTGTTGTACAGTTAGCTGCCACAATTTATGGATTGACTTCTTATGATTGAGGATCGCTGAGAGCTGGGCTATTAAACAGCATAAGGAAAACAGAAAAAAAAATTGAGTGTTACAAACCCAAAACCCAACTTCAGCTAAAGGAAGGTGATGCTGCTACAGCAGCTTGCTTGGCACTTGAGGACGAAACCCTTCAGGTGTGAATCTGGTCCTCTTGGGGACAAAAACCTTTGAAAAATACATGCTGTAGGATATATCAATTGTGCAAAGATTCAAGGATCAGCAGGATGAACAGTTAGGTAACTTTATGTGAAGGATATTTCAAAGTTCAGATCTGTATTCTTGGTTTGATTATTTTTATGCATTTAGCCTGGGAGTTAGGACATTACACAAAATCACGACTTACCTCTTTAGCAACAGTCACACCATCTGTCACAATTTTTGGAGCACCATATTTACTATCTAAAACAACATTTCTGCCTTTTGGTCCGAAAGTGACTCCAACAAGATCCGCAAGCTTTTTGACACCCGCGTGCAGAAGAGATACAATATGCTATCAGGAGCCAATGCCATGTAATGGTATGCTGTAGAATATTTTATGACATGCCTAGGAGAAAGTGCACATTATTGACCTAATGCATGAAACAATTTTACCACAGTGACACCTGCTGCATCTAAAATTTCTTTATAAATAGGTGCATTTATCTAACCTGCAGCTTCTTCATTGCTGACCCATCTTTATTGAAGTATAATTCTTTTGCAATAGCTCTTATATTAAGTGCCCGATCTCTCTATTGTAGTCTCAAAGTCTGCCTTTTGTTTAAGCCCTTAAGGGAGCTAGGAGCAAAAGCAGGTACAGAGCACAATGTGCAATATTTACTAGAAGTTGCACTCATCTTCTCTCTTCCGGTGTTGTTGAGAGCTGCAGAAGTGCTGATGCCTGTCATACTGCACAAAGCTGATGCCATTTTCTCTTATCGTGCAAAATGGGAACAGTTGGTACCCTCATCAACTCTTTCATTGAGTACACTATGCTCTTTGCAGAAACACTTGAACCTGAGATAGCTAACAATCTTACTACTGCGATGGGCTTGTGGAATATGCCTCCGTCTAAATTTCTTGAGACTGGTTTGGCAACAGATAAGCTGGAGCCAATGGTAATCCAATGGCCCAACCAAAATCTCCAAAATAACAGCTACTAATAATTCTTTATTTCCTGAATCTAGACATTGCAGAGCCTCAACGACTAAGAGTTTTCAACATATCTGTAAATGGCATTAACTTCTTTTCAGATTTCAATGTTTCCATCATACCAAGGATGGTGCATGCAAGAAATTGGACTCTGTCAGGGCCCACAAGTTTATCGTTGACTCCTGTTTCTCAGTCAAGTCTTGGACCAATAATCAATGCAGGGGAATTATTTCAGCTGGTCAGCCTAGGAGGAAGAACTGTAACAAGGGATGGTAAGTCTAAGTCCTAAGCTTGCCTTGATCTTTCTACCAATATTTATTGGACTCTTAAAACATGTTTTACAGTCTAGCTAAGTTATTCCAACAGTATAACATTGTGAATTTGACCACAGTGATAGTTCTGAATTTAGTAAAGAAGTATTTGATAAATGTGCCATCCGATTGGCACGGAGATCCCTGTTTACCAGTTGGATATTCATGGACTGGTATAAGCTGCTCAGAAGGTAGTCCCATTAGAGTAGAAATTTTGTAAGTTTATTCTTCTTATTTCTATTGTATTTCTATAAATATGAATATTTAATTGCTTCAATGTTTCTTTTCAAATGGGTTATGGTGTACCTAGTGTTAAGTTGGATAGTAGCAAGAACAATACCATAAAAGAAATAGGTGACTAGGTTGGTGCAAGGTTCTAGTCATAATTATTTAGATATATATTTGAGTTTGATCCATATCTAAAACTTTTTGATCCATGTTACTTTATCAATGGAAGGCATCTGGAAGGCAACAAATTCAGTGGAGTGATACCCAATTCTTTGGCACAACTTAAAAATCTATCTAAACTGTAAGATTGTTAATTTCCCTGCACATTTCTTTTCGATTTATGATGATAACATTTTGAGGTGAAAACAGGTTTAAAAAGAGTTTGTTTATATGGCAGATTTCTTCAATCCAATGATCTTAGTGGATAAGTACCCAACGACCTATCCAATAATACTAATCTAAATCTTCAGTAATTGAATCACCTAAACTTTTCAAGCTTCTATTTTTCTGGTCTATTTTGATTTGTTCCAGCATTTACAGACCCATTTAACTTCTTTTCACCATTTCTGAGGATTAACATAATTTCTGTGTTTCAGGATTCATCCAGGAACAAAATGTGAATTGAGATCTAGGGCATTGGGATTACCAAGCATCTTATTGTTGTATTTATAAATTTGTAATAAAGTTTGGACGTTCAATGCTTCAAAACCAGTCTCTTTGTAGATTGTTTGCCTTTCAAAATTGAATTAATCGAATCTCAAGCAATTCAAGCATAAGCTTGAAATGAAATGCCATTATATTACATGAAATACTAACCATGGTGATTATAATTTGTTGAAGTTAATAACATCCACTCCCCTCTTTATCGTTCTTGACTGGGATTTCTTTTGATGTTTTGATCTACAATTCTTTTATCTTTAATATATTTAAACAATATTAAATAATTCATTTGTATAAAAGAATGTACAAAGATTGGAAAAATTAACACATTGTCCAGAAAAGCATAACCATTTGCAGGAATCCAATTATACAAAAATATACAATTATATTCATTTTTTAGTTTCTTTGTACAAAGACTGATACATGAAATACACTGTTATTTTTCAAAATATTTACATGTGATATGTATAAGAATTAATGTATAGTGAAGATATCTATACTGGTATTTGATGATGGATATTTATTGTTATTGTACAAAGTATGTACATATGAGTTATTAACAAAATTAAGGATTTACATCGTTTAGAAAAAGTAAAAACTGTTCAATAATGATCTTCGATGACCCTTGCTCGTAGTGTTCATCATAGTACATTTCTTTTAAAAAAGAGCATAAACCGCCTACTTTCCTACATGTTTTATGGAAATCTTTTGCAATATCTTCCATTTGTTGGATTTCTTCTTCTTCAACAGCGACAGTAAGATACGTTGCTTCTTCAATCTCTTGGATAATCTTTTGTGAATGTTCAGAAATTGATTTAATTAATTTTCCAATTGGTGTTTCAATGTACACATTTGAATGGACAGAATCATCATCTGAAATTACTATTGGACTTATTACTGAATTTACCGTTTCATTTTGGTGACCTTCAATATTTTCCATTATCTAAAAAAAAAAAAATGAAATTATTAATGTAAAAGCTGAAAGAAGGTAGGAGGTGCCTTTTGTCAAGAAACAGAGAATAAACATCTTTACAACTCAGCAGATGCAATTAACCAATTGTTATCCTAAAAGGATAGAGAGATAGAATTTGCCTCTTTTCAAATAGCTTTTAGACAATAACTAAAATTTTGATGGTCTTCAATAATACCCCTGATAATTTGAATGTGTATTCTTTACCTCCAATCTGCAACTATATACAGTAGTATAAAAAATAAGCTTATAAAATAAATTATAAATTTTTAAAATAATAAACTTATGATCTTTATATGATTGCTAAAAAATCTGAAAATTACTACTTGCAACAAAGACAGTACATTAAAGTGCTCACATTTGTAAGTTAAGCTTTGAAAACCTAAGCTAAAAATCTTGGCCACTGTGGTTCAAAATCTCTTATAACAGCTACTGGCTAAGCTTTGTTTTTGACTGATTATTCTCTTATAAAAGGCTTGCCATTTTAAATATCTTAAAGAGAGCAAAAATGAAGATATTTTCTAAATGA
The DNA here is from genome assembly GCA_007115665.2 of Sequoiadendron giganteum. Classification (NCBI taxonomy): domain Eukaryota; kingdom Viridiplantae; phylum Streptophyta; class Pinopsida; order Cupressales; family Cupressaceae; genus Sequoiadendron; species Sequoiadendron giganteum. The sequence goes on along the minus strand of CM021100.1, from coordinate 828,182,889 downwards.
ATATAATCATTTTACAAAAGGAATGAAGCATTTGTAAGTTAAGCTTTGAAAACCTAAGCTAAAAATCTTGGCCACTGTGGTTCAAAATCTCTTATAACAGCTACTGGCTAAGCTTTGTTTTTGACTGATTATTCTCTTATAAAAGGCTTGCCATTTTAAATATCTTAAAGAGAGCAAAAATGAAGATATTTTCTAAATGAATATAATCATTTTACAAAAGGAATGAAGCATTTGTAAGTTAAGCTTTGAAAACCTAAGCTAAAAATCTTGGCCACTGTGGTTCAAAATCTCTTATAACAGCTACTGGCTAAGCTTTGTTTTTGACTGACTATTCTCTTACAAAAGGCTTGCCATTTTAAATATCTTAAAGAGAGCAAAAATGAAGATATTTTCTAAATGAATATAATAATTTTACAAAAGGAATGAAGCACAAAGATCATGCAACAAATATTGCAAAATTTGAAGTTTAAGGGAAGGCAAAATGATAAATAACTACTTATTCTACTGTTTATTTTGTGAGCATATAATAATTTATTAGATGTTGATAATCATAAAAAATTAGTATTAAAAAAAAATTATACATCAAGAGTTATTATTTAGTTGAATGCTAAGTATTAATCTGGTTTCCAACCATCACCAAAGCAATAAAAAAATAAAAAATAAAGTTTACAATATTCACTGATAACCAAGATAGGTCAATGGAAACTCTCAAGTAAACCCTATATAGAACACGTCAGGGAATGATTAAGAGTTCCAAATGGCTACAAGTCAAAAGCAGCAACATCTTAACAACTGAAACAGTGAAAAGAGTGTAGCCGATAAAAAGAGTATGGCCACTAAAAAAAACTGTAGGACTGATGAAGACAACAGCTAAAGGTGACTGCTGTGCTGAATCTGAAACATTTAATGAAAGACCAAACCCCTCATAATCAACTCCTATAAATAAGCAAAAAAATCAATGTTGATACCAATGAGAAAATGGCCAACAAAGAGGGACTGGCTCATTGATCTTAAGAAGGCACAAATAATATCTCTTAAAAACTCTTCTAAGATCCATGGCCAATGATTCCTTAGAAGTATCAAGGAAGCTGCATATAAGTGCCGGATCATATGTATATATGTCTCAACAATGTGAAGCACTAGAGGCACCAAAATTGGGAATAGGGATTCAAGGTGAGAGTAATAAAGCCAGATTTAAAATTATTATCTTTGCAAGCATGACAGGGCATAGAATATACTCCAAATGCTTGAAAAAATGTATGTTCAATATATGGCAATGAAAGAGCGCAGTGATGGTAGCAGGAGAGTAGTATATGAGAAGAAGAAACCACGCATACAATTGATTTAAATGGGTCAAGGATTCAAATCAGCTCTTTAACTAATAGACACCCCCCTACAATATTATTAAAATTACCATTTAAATTTGTAAATGTAGAGACTGAGATTCTCTAATACTGAGGTTGTGTAATACTCCAATTTTCATTTTAATAAACATATTCTAAAACCCTCAAGAAACCTTATTTTCAGGAGCCGCTCACAAAATTGGAGGAGTGAAAGGTCAATAGCAGCGACGAAGAGTTTGGAAGAACGAAAACCGATAACGGCAGGGAAAGCAGCAAAAAATGCCAACAAACAGTCATTATTAGTGTTGAGATTCATGCTTTCCAGAGAGAGCAGAGGTCGTAAGTGTGAAGCTGAGGGACATTACAAAGAAGATATTTGATAGGAACTTTAAAGCATATGATCAGTATAGGAACAGTGTAGGTCTGAAGGATGTGGTCAAGACAAGGGTAACCAGAAGGAATATAGAATATTGAAACCAGGGCAAGTGACTTACCTCAGGATTCTGCACAAATTCCATCTATATGTCAACGATGCAGAGAAGGAAAATATACGGATTTTAACCTACGTACAATAGGGAAAAATGAGCTGCCATATACAGGTTGCCAAAAATCCGAAATCAAATCAGGGCAAGTAACTTACCTCAAGATTTTGTAGAAATGGTGTTTTTCTCTTAAAAGATGTTTGACGACGAAAATGAGCAAAGTTTGTAAGAAGAATATTAATAAGCATTAACGAACCAGGAAGAGGAACAATTGCAACTATGAACAAGTCGAAAATATGAAAATATGAAAACAAGAAGCAGTTTAAAGAAAAATAAATATGCAAACAAGAAATTGTTAAAGGGTCGTATTTTAGGTTGACTCTATTGTGTGCCATGTTCTCTTAGGCAAAATAAGTGGTACATTTTTGGTACGAGAGCTTCTCCAGTGTAATGTTAGAGAAAACGTGTTATAGTAGTGTTACATTTGCAAATGAGAGACTATAATGACGACGGTGATAGTGGTGTTACATTTGCAAATGGAAGGCTATAATACCGATGGTCAAATAAATAACATTTAACAAAAAAAAATCAATATTTATTAAAAAAACACTTAAAAGCATTTTATAGACAAGATTAAATCAACCGTATTGCATTCCTTGTAGTATTGCATTCCTTGTAGTGAACTTTTGACTGTTGATTTCATAATTGATTTTAAATTTCTCAAATAAAACACACCTTTGACGTAAAAATTAACCCTAAATCTTTTTAAAAAAAATTCTAGCCTACTCTTTTTTGAATGTGCTTTTAAAAGTTCATACATTGCTATTAATTAAATAGCCCTTAAGCTATAAAGAAAAGGTTTAAATAGTTAGGAAATAAGAGCTTTCCCTCTAATTCGTGGTAATTTTAAAGTAATGATTTTTTTATTAGCTTTTTTAAAATAAATTATTTAATCTTTTAAAACAAAAATCATAGTTTTTTAAAACAAAAATATATTAAATTAATAATTTTTTATATGAAGCTTTTAAGATTTAATACTTCATTTTTAATATTTATTATTTTTAATTTCAAATTTATATTTCATATTTAATATTATACAAAGTTAATATTTCATTAATTTTATTCATTTAATTTAATTGATTTTTTATAATCAATTTAAGTGATTAATTTAGTTTTCAATTTTAAATGAGGTTATTTTTTTCTAAGCTTTAATTTGAAGGGGCTATTTTTTGAAGAGGGCTATTTTTTTTCTTTTAAGTTTAATAGTTAAGTTATTTTGTGCACTTAAATTTATTTACATGTCAACTTTAATTCTTAAAATTAAATTAACTAGTTATAACTATCATTCATGAAAAACTCATATCTCTTTTATTTTTTATTTTAAAAATCTTTTGAATGTTGCTACGGATCCCAAATCAAAACCTGGTTGCATCCCAAGATGAACAAGAAAAATGGAAGCTCAAGAATGAGGAAGCCCTTGGCCTTACAGGTATTTCCATGTCACCCGAACTATATGTTCACATTTGGACATGTACAACAACCTATGAAGCATGGGACAAAATCAAGACTATTTATGATAGTTCAAATGAATCTAGAAAAATTCAACTTCAAGATCAACTTGAAGATTTAAGGTATTCTGATTTTAAATCTATGGATGATTTTTTATTGAAGTTTGATGCTTTGAATAGTCAATTGCATGGTTTAAGAGTAAATTAAAAGATCTTAGATTAAAAAGTGTCTTCCTAGACAATTTGAGCAATTTATTACTAATATTCATGCTTAATTAGTTATTCCTTCTTTAGCTACTCAATTAATTTATGACATTTTTCGCAATTTATTAAGATAGGAAGAAGCTAAGTTGATTCAGTTTGGAAATTTTAAGTCTAATGAACATGTGTTTTTGTCTAATTATAAGAAAAAATTTAAGCTTCATTCTAAATAACAATATTATAATAATAAACCTCATTACAATAATGACAATGATCCTAGAAAGTCTAACTCTTCTAAGAGACCTCATTGCACTTATTGTAAAAAAGATGGTCATTGGAAAAATACTTGTTTTAAAAAGCAAAATGAGAAAAGGCCTATGAAACAAAATAATCAACAACAAAATTAACCTAATAATAATAAGTTTCATAATAATGCTAATCAATCTAGACGTGTTTTTACTTGTAGTTTTAGTGTTTCTCAACCTCTTGAATGGATTATTGATTCAGGTGCATCTCAACATGTTACTTCACATAAAAAAGTTTTTGAGTCTATGCAACTTGATATGTCTAATGTTCCTCTTCAACTTGCTAATAATCATACTTGTAAAGTAGAAGCAATTGAAGATGTGAAAGTTCCTAATGGTAAATTGCATGATGTTTTATATGTTCCTGAATCAAAGACTAACTTTCTTTTAGTTGCTAAGCTTTGTCAAGATTATAAAATAGAATTTTACAAAGATATGTGCTATGTTATTGATCCAAAACAAAACAAGGTCATTGCTAATGTTAAATTAGATAATGATAATTTATTCAAATTTTATGATTTTTCTCAATCTAGATGCTCTTTAATATCTACCATTGATTTCAATGTTTAACATGAGAGACTTGGTCATATAAATGCTAACAATATTTCTTTAATGCAAAAGCTTAACATGGTAGATGGATTGCCTAGTATTGTTCCATCTAAAATTGTTTGCATAGGATGCATGAGTGGTAAGATGCATAGGGAGCCCTTTCCACATGGTTGTTGGCATATGGTTGTGAAGATTGGCTTGTAGGTGTTTTCATTGATGGAAATCCAAGTCATGCAACTTAAGTCTTGCATCTGAATGTGTAGTATAATTTTGGTTCCTACCGACAGAACAAAATAAAGAACAGGACATCCGATTAATAGACATAAAAGTTGATCTAATCACCTTACCAGACAAATATTTAGGGTTGTGGATCTATGAGGAAGGTATGTTGATGTTTGTAGTATCTTGGTTTTGATGTGCACTCACTGGTACGTGATCTAGGAGATATGGTGCACTAATTTATTGATTATCTATGTTAGAAGGTCGACCCAACAAAGATAGAAATCGCGGATGTATAAGATATAATTAATTAAAAGTCTTCATGTTGGATTAAGTGTTATTTGGGTCCCCTCTTTGTCTTAACCAACTTTGGAGGATGGGAATAATGATTTAGTGGTGGATCTGGCCGACGAGATGAAAGTAACTTAATATTTTATAAAGCCAACTGTTGGATGAATAAGTCTTTGATCATGAATATATAAGAGGTTGTTTTTATCATTTAAGCAAGTGAGGAGATATGAATAAGTGTGTGCGTGTATAGAAGATTGAATTGCAAGATCCAACAGTGCAGTAGTGCGAATTTGATCATAAGTGATGCGAAAACTAGAAAAGAGAAGAATAGGGCAGAGTGAAGTGTAGCGTCAGAAAGCAGATCCGGAATCAGATCTATGAGCTTCACCAGAACTATTACCTGTCATGAATAGATGCTACTATCTCAGTTCACCCTTCAGATGGTTTTAATCTAAATTTTGTAAGGCAATAAGTCTTTCTCTTGAGCAATGAGCTCTAGGTAGTGCACTTGAATGCAAGTGCATTCCTTTTATAAACAATTATATTTTGAGTACTCAAATTGTGGATTAACCTCCACCATGGTTTTTCCCCTAACAGGGTTTCCACACAAAAATCTGTGTGTCATGGTGTTATGAATGTTTAATTTGAATGCATACATCTTTTCTTTAATGCGATGATGAAATAGTATCAAGTTTAAATGTGATGGAGTTTAAAGATTGTTGAACACTGATTCACCCCCCCTCTCAGTGTTCCCTTGAGTCCAACAATTGGTATCAAAGCTAGTTCCTCTGAAGAAGTTTTGCAGCTTGAGGTGGATCTTGGAATATGATGGACTCTGGTAGTCTTCAACAAAAGCTTATGGTGGCTCTTGATGATCTTGATCGATCTAAAGTAGAAGCTCAAGAATTGAAAGCAAATCTAAGAGATGCTGAGAAATTCATTCAATCATTGAAGGATCAAATAGTTAAATCCAGGGTGAAGAGGACAAATCTCTTTGATCAAATACAACAGAAGGAGAACGAAGATATGGATGATGCTCATCTTAATCAAACCTTGAAGGAGATAATCGAAGAATGTGAAAAGCTTGCTAGAGACAATACAAACCTAAACATAAGATGGAATCTATGATGATGAAGATGACTAAAGAGATAGAAGAAAGGAAGAGAAATGAGAAAAATCTTGCTCAGAACCTGAAAGAGAAATCCGATGAATGTAGCAGAATAAATGGAGAATTCACTCAGTTGGAAAGTGAATTACATTAAAGAATCAGGAACAATGAAGAAGAACTTGGTAAGTAGATTACTACTCTTAGGAATGATCTTGTCATTGCAAATGAATAAAAAGAAAAGTTTAAGATTAGTTCAATAAAGCTTGATGAGCTAACTCAAGGACAAAAGAGTGGAAATGATAAGAGAGGTCTTGGATATAAAAAGGGAGAAAGTTTCAAATCAGGACAAAAGAATTTCAGACAAAACAAAAATGGAAGGTATCCTGTAAGACAACCTAATGCACAAAATTTTAATGGATATTGTTTTTCTTGTAATAAGTTTGGTCATATGGTTGCTCAATGTAGAAGTAATTTGAGGACAAAAGTCTCATCATTCTCTAGTCAGTTTTTCAATTGCAAAAAGCTTGGTCATAAATCAATTGAATGCATAAATATGTCAAGTCACTCTATTGATAGAAGAAATGTTGAATGTTATACTTGTGGGAAATTTGGGAATATTTCTAATCAATGCAAATCAAGAAGAAACCAATGGAATAGACAAGGAAGCATTGTGTGTTACAACTGCAACAAGTATGGTCATATTGCAAGATTTTGTAGAAACAAGAACACAGATAGAAGAGATCTGGTATACTGAGACAAAAATACAAAGAAAAATGATAAAGGGAAAGAAAAGCTAACTACGGATGAAATCAAAGATCAGATGAAGAAGACATGGGTAAGGAAAAATGATTCTAATGCTGGAAATGGTTCCATACTGAAACCTGCTTCCGGTAATTCTTTCGATAATTGATTTTAGGCCACTACCCTAGGGGGAGTCTTTTCGAGAAAATATTTCCTCCCCTGTCTATGGATGGTACCAGAATGCAAAGAATAATCAATAAGGTGCACTTATGGCGTAGAAAAGTTTTGGATAACTTTAGAAAAATGAACTCAGTCAATTCATAGGTCCGCAAAAGATTTTTCTATTGTTGTTTGGGAAAACAGAGTCTCTGAAAAACTTAGGGCAAATGTATTTATTGCGCATGTGCGAGCTATATAAGTCAATCGAAGCCATAATTTGTCACTTTGCATTGTAGAAGAGAAGAAGGAGAGCACTCGATTGGTGGATTACGAAGCAACAAAATCGATTTCATCAACAAATCTTGAAATCTATCAGGTATTTTAAATCATTCTCAAATTCTTCATATAATTTGGTGTGTGGTTGCGAACCCTAAACACGAAAAGGAAAAATGGAACAAATCAAAGGCTTGATTACTCTAGACGAATATAACAGTGCAAAGATTAGGTCTATGAGGAATTTTTCACTCCCTGATGAATTAAAGCAATTGAGCAAAGCCGAGCATGGAAATTTGGATATGTGGAGTGAGTTTCTGTACTTTGAGAATGCAGAATTCATGAAATTCATATTAATTAGATTACATGATGATGTTTTAACTTTGGAAAAATCTTACATCATTTCAAAGGAGGCAATTGAGAACTTAACTGGTTTTTGCAAAGTCAGTGATGTTCCTAGGAAGAAATCTACCTGAAACAAAGAGGTCGAAACCCTAACTGGAATAATTGGAGATTAGAGAGATTTGATGATTGCAACAATCAAGAATCCTAGTACGAAGTACATTGCACATGGGATAACATATAAAATTTTCTATAGAAATCGAGAAGGAGCTACATCATCTGGCATAATATACATTGCTCACAAAATGATAATTGAAGGTCATAACTTTGACCTATGCGGGTTGTTAAAGGATGGGATCATGGAGAATGTTCAACTGACAAAGGAGTCAGGATATCCATTTAGGTTTGGCACTTTAATTATATTTCTGGTAATGTATTTCCTAAATTGGTTGCCGAAAATCGACAATGTAGTATGGAAATTAGACAAATCGGTATGCACTCAAATATACTCTTATTCTAAGAGCTTGACTAACTGGGATTTTAGAATTTGAAAATTTCTGTAAGAATATGCTTGTAAAATGTGGATCAGTCAATATTTCCCCTCTAATAAGATCAATGGAAGTTGGTTCATCTTTCGGCAGTACTGATAGAGGATAGAAAAGAGGACAAGAAATTATTGAATACAATGCTCCAGAAAGCAAAGTTCCTAGAATTGAGGGAAAAAGAAAAGAAAAAGAAATTGTGGACATTCCGAACGAAGAATATGATGAAGAACCTGAGAATCCACTGGAAAATGAATCTGGTCTTAAAAAAGGTAGTGAGGAAGAAGAAGATTTGTCAAAAGAAAAGCTACAACAACTTATTCAAGGTGTAGGTGGCATGCAAAATATTGTAAGGCTATGGTCAGTCAGACCATCATACGATCAAGACTTGATTCTGGAAGTTATAAATGCTCATATTGAGCATTGTAAGATAAAATTGGAAAGTCTGAAGGAAATCTACCTGAAGAGATGATTGAGTGCAACAAAGAATCAATGGGATTTGAGGTCAAAAGCAAAGAAGAAGGTGAAGTTGTCTCTCACCTGAAGGAACAATTCAGACTATCCCTTTCCAAGCTAAAGAAGAAAATGAATGAGTTGAGGGTATGCATTAACTCAGCCACAAACATCTACAACTATTGCATATGTTGGCCCCATGCAGTCAACAATTACAAAGAGAAGTTGGATCAAATTGAAACATAATTGAATTACATTGGCAAAAAATTTGATATATCCCAGGATTCAGATGGTATTATCAGGAAAAGAATCTAGGAGCTACAATCAGAACAAACAAAAATTCAACTCTCCAAGAATGTTCTTATGGATACTTTTTGGAATGTAAACGATCTAATTGAATGTAGGTTGGAGAAAATAGTGGAAATACTGAAGAATGGTGAGAAACGGGAAGATGCAATTACAAATCCTGAATCTCTCATTGAGATTATTAACAAGACTTCCAAGAACAATAGCTTGATAATTATTATTGGAATTACAATTGATGGTTGGAAGAATTTACTTCCAGAAGTGAAGAAAAACAATAAGATAATCTTCTAGCGATAGCAACAAATTGTCTTCAAGTTTTTACAATTTTGATCAAAGGAGGAGAACTATAAGCATATATGTGTTAAAGTTTTGAAGGATTGAAGATTTTGAACATATATTTTGTCTCTTTTTGTATTTTTGGCATATGGCATCCATGTTTTGTCATTGATGTCAAAGGGGGAGAGAATGCAGTGAAAAATGCCTTATAAATCTCAGGGGGAGAAAGTGCAACAAAAGTTTGGCAGTATACCTAATCGACACTTAGTCAGTTTTTACTAAGTGTTGCCATCAATGCCAAAGGGGGATATTGTTGGCATATGGCTGGGAAGATTGGCTTGTAGGTGTTTTCATTAATGGCAACCCAAGTCATGCAACTTAAGTCTTGCATCTGAATGTGTAGTATAATTTTGGCTCCTACCAGTAGAACAGAATAAAGAATAGACATCCAGTTAACAGGCATAAAAGTTGATCTAATCACCTTACCAGACAAATATTTTGGGTTGTGGGTCTCTAAGGAAGGTTTGTTGATGTTTTTAGTATCTTGGTTTTGATGCACACTAACTAGTATGTAATCTAGGAGATACGATGCACTGATTTGTTGATTATCCATGCTAGAAGGCCGACCTGACAAAGATAGAAATCATGGATGTATAAGATATAATTAATTATAAGTCTTCATGCTGGATCAAGTGTTATTTGTCTTAACTAACTTTGGAGGATGCACATAAAGATTTAGTGGTGGATCTGGTCGACAAGATAAAAGTAACTTAATATTTTATAAAGCCGACTTTTGGATGAGTAATTCTTTGATCGTGAATATATATAAGAGGTTGTTTTTATCATTTAAGCAAGTAAGGAGATGTGAAGAAGTGTGTGTGTGTGTGTATAGAAGTATGAATTGCGAAATCCAGCAGTGTAGTGTGGATTTGATCATAAGTGATGCGAAGAGCAAAAAATAGCAGAATAGGGCAGAGCAAAGTGTAGAGTCAGAAAGCAAATCCAAAATCAAATCTATGAGCTTCACCGAAACTGTTACCTAGCATGAATAGATGCTACTATCTCAGTTCAATCTTTAGATGGTTTTAATCTAAATTTTGTAAGGCAGTAAGTATTTCTCTTGAGCATGAGCTCTAGGCAACGCGCCTGAATGCAAGTGCATTCCTTTTATAAACAATTATATTTTGAGTACTCAAATTGTGGATTAACCTCCACCATGGTTTTTCCCCTAACAGGGTTTCCACGCAAAAATCTATGTGTCATGGTGTTATGAATGTTTAATTTGAATGCATACATCTTTTCTTTAATGCAATGATGAAATGGTTTCAAGTTTAAATGTGATGGAGGTTAAAGATTGTTGAACACTGATTCACCCCCCTTCTTAGTGTTCCCTTGAGTCCAACAATGGTCAATCATGGAGGGCAACTCATAAGTTGCACCTAGTTCATAGTGACATTTTGGGACCCATGGAGAATAACTCCATCCAAGGATCAAGGTATGCACTTACTTTTGTTGAGAATTATTCTAATATAACTTTGATCTATTTTCTTCTAGTAAGGATAAAGTTCTTGATATATTTTTAAAATTTCATAAATTTGTTGAAATGAAATCTGGTTTTAAACTTAAAATTGTTAGAACTGGTAATGGTAAAGAATATGTCAACCATGCTTTTAATAGTTATTTGAAATCATTTGGTATTAAGCATGAGCTAACTATTCCCTATACACCTCAACAAAATGGTGTAGCGGAAAGGAAGCATAGAACTATTGTTGAAATGCCTAGATGTATGTTACATGCTAAAAATATGTATTATAAATTTTGGGTTGAAGCTATATTTTGTGCTACTTACATTACTAATAAGATTCCTACTAAAAGCTTTAAAAGATATAACTCATGAAGAAGCTTGGTCCGGTAGAAAGCCCAGTCTTAAACATTTAAGAATTTTTGGTTCAATTACTTATGTTCACAAACCTAAACAAAAGAGGCAAAAATTAGATGCTAAATCTTCTTATCATATTTTTGTTGGTTATGATGAACATTAAAAATCTTATAGAGTTTATAATCGGCTTAATAACACAGTTAAAGTTACTAGAGATGTATGCATTGCTGAAAATGGTGTTCATGATTGTTCTAAAGTGCATTATATTGAATCTTCTCAAAATAAAGTTATTGTTGTGGAGGATAATCCTCAAGTTGAATCTTATCTTAACCCTCCTAATGCATCTCTTACCCATAGTGATAGTGATGATGAAAATGTTGAAATTTCTCCTCATGATTCTTCTTCTAGTGGTGATACTCCTACATCTAAGAGAAAGCCTAAATGATTTAAAAAAATCATGCAAGAAAGTGAGGATATTTTAGCTAGAATGAATTAATCTAATACTAGAAAGGAAAATTATTGTAATTATGCTTTTATGTCTAATATTATGAATACAAATTATCCTCAAACTTATGAACATGCTAAAGATAAATCTCATTGGAAAAAAGCTATGCACAAAGAATATGATACTTTAATTGCTAGTAATACTTGAGATTTAGTTCCCTTACCTCAAGGTAAGAATCTTATTTCATGCAAATGGTTGTATAAAACTAAGGTTAATGAAAATAATGAAGTTAGCAAGTTTAAATCTAGATTAGTTGCTAGGAGATTCTCTCAAGTCGAAGGCTTAGATTATAATGAAACACTTGCTCCAGTAGCTAAGATGCCAACTATTAAATTATTTCTTGCTTTAGCTTCTCATATGCATTGGCCTATTCATCAAATGGATGTTAAAAGTACATTTTTAAATGGTGATTTACATGAATAAATTTATATGTATCAACCTTTGGGTTTCATTAAGGAAGGTAATGAACATATTGTTTGTAAATTGAAGAAATCAATTTATGGTTTAAAAGAATCCACTAGAGAATGGTATTCTAAAATTAATGCTTTCTTTCTATCTCAAGGTTTCATTAGAAGTAAAAATGATCCAAATTTATATATTAAGCATAGTGAAAATGATATTGTGATTATTATTTTATATGTTGATGATTTAATTATCACTTCTAGTTCTAACAACTTGATTAGTGGTGTTATGTCTCAACTCAATCAACAATTTCAAATGACTGATTTAGGCCTATTACATTATATTTTGGGTATGAAAATTTGGAAAACACTTAAAGATATTTTTCTTTCTGAACAAAAATATGCTCAAGATCTCTTAGATAGATTTAGATGCAAAGTGTGTTTCTACTCCTTGTGAATTAGGGACTAGATTTATGGTTGATATGGAAGCTTCTTTTCTTGATCCTAATTTATATAGGCAATTAGTAGGAATTTTAAATTATCTAACTCTCACTGGACCTAATATTTCTTATAGTGTTGGATTGATTTCTACATTTATGTCTAAACCACAAAAAACTCATTTTAAAGTTGCAAAAATAATTTTAAGATATGTTAAAGATACTCTTAATCTTGGTCTTTTATATGATGCAAATTGTGATTTTTCTTTAAAGGGTTATACTGAGTCAAATTTAGGAGGTGATCCCAATGATGGGAGATCCACTTGTGGTTATTTTTTCTTTGTTGGATCGAGTGCAATCTCATGGAATAGTAAGAAACAACAATCTACTCTTTGTTCTACAGAAGCTGAATATAAAGGTTGTACAAATGCATCTAAAGAAGCACTAAGGTTAAGAAGATTACTTGAAGACTTGGGTTTACCTCAAAAGGATCCCACTCTTTTATATTGTGATAATCAAAGTGCTATTTCTTTGGCAAGGAATCCAATTTTTAATGCAAGGACCAAGCACATCTCTCTTCAACATCACTTCATTAGAGAGAAAATTGAAGACAAGCTAATTTCTCTTTTGTATTGTAAAGGTGAAGATCAAGTTGCATATATTTTCACCAAAGCTCTTTGTAAATATAAATTTATCTTTCATTGTAAAAATCTTGGATTACAACCCATTGAAGGGTTTGATGTAACCTCCCCAAGTAAATCTTAAGGGGGGATGTTAAAAGATTAATCTTTACTTGGTAAAGGTTATTCTTTAATTGTAATTATTTATTAACTTGTAGGAATATTCTAAAGGAATCCCTACAAGTCTTGTCTTTTTGTCTTCTCACACATGTGCAGATGACTCATTTTATTTTAAATTCCTTTATTAAGGAATATTTGTAGCCACCTCCTTAAGAGGTTCTTGACACATTGCACACACATAGATGAATGGTGGGATTCATTAAGTTGGGAGTTACATTCTAACTCCTCTTCTCACCTCTATTTATTTAGGTGCCTCTCCTCTCATTCTTCATATTCAAGCAAGCAAGCTTAAGGCTTAAGTTCTCTTTCTCTCTTTGTATCATTCTTAGGCATTTTGCCTCTATTCATAATATTGCGGTTTTTTTCTTATTTTTTTCCCTTATCAAATTCTTATGTCTCCTTTGTATTTGGTGGTGCTTGGTTTGCCTTCTCTATTTCTTGGTAATCCCTTTCCTTCAAACAATACTCATTAGTTAGTATTTTCTGTGTGGTTTTAAAATGTGCCAATGAGAGTAATTAGTTAATAAAACTAAACACACACATCCATCCAATGTATTACATAAAAGAAATAGAAATAATAGAATTAAATTGCTACTGCTATCCTTTCAAATCATTCCATGGTTCTCTAGTCTTAAGGACCTTCAAAATTCATGCTCTTAGATTTGGTTAAATGTTGCACATGAATTTGTAGAGGTGACAACCTAAGAAATGTATTATGCAATGCAAACTACATACCCACATCACTGTATTTTTGTATTTTTGATGCTATAATACTGAATATGGTGGAGTATTGATATGTTCAAATGATGCTAAAATTGATAATACAAATCTAATGATAATGTTGTATAAAAGATGCAATAACTAAGATACTAAGATTGAAATTGCTATGGCGATGCTAAGTGAACTAAAAGACTAAATGCTCACTACAATTCTCTCCAAATTATCTCAAATAACACTAGTATTTTTGCAGCATAAGTTTGTAAAAATCTCCTTTTGAAAAGTTGTAGAAATGCTCTCTATTTATAGATTTTTCTGGACTTGAGCTAAGGTGGCAAAGATGAATGGTCGAGATCGTGATCCTGTGGCATCAACAGTTGAGCACGAAGAGGTTAGAGGAATCCATGGAGGTTGTTCCATTTGGAAGAGTCAATCTTCCAAGTGTCCAAGAGCATCATTTAACCAAAGAAGCCATGTGTCTCCTAGGAAGTTAGGAGGTTGAGAGGTTAGAGAGAATATTCCCAATTTTAAAAATTAGAAATAAATGAAAATGTGTGGCATATGATGAGGTGGAGGATGAGTTGGAGGTGGTAAGAAGAAATATGGAGACATGTGCTAAATTTGAAAAAAAAAAATAAAAATGAAAGAGGGAAATCAACTAAATGACAAATTATTTAAATTTGTGCATTTAATTAATTTAAGAGGAAAGTGATTTTTGAAAAAGAGGAATTAAGGTAATGAACCATATAAATAAATATATTAATTTATTTATAATAGTAGAGGAATTTAAATTTATTAATTAAATGACGAGTATTTAATTAATTGTGCTCTAGACCATTTTTACATGCATACATTTTGCCCCTCTTTGAAGTGATGTGCGTAGACACATTGTTTCAAAGGATAATTTCTCAGATCATGATGATAAAGATAACGACATGCCCTAGACACTGATTTTTGTAGTGATGATGAATGGATGCCCCCTCAGGAGATAAATAAGGGATTATTGAATTTTTAATAATTTTTTTGAATTGTTGGAAATTTTGATGATTACATGATTTTTCAATGATGTGCTGATGATCTTTAGATTTGATAATGGTAACCTGATTTATCTCCCGAAAAATGATGATAGTCCTACCACATTAGGTGATTCAAAAGGCCCCTTTTGAAAAATTAAATAAATGCCACCAAAAATTAGCCCTTAATTACCCCTTAAAAGGTCAAAATGGGTAAAATAAAGCTCATTTATAACTTTGCATTGTGAAAACTTGAGAGAGAGAAGAGAGCCAAGATGGATAGGATTTTGTGTCACACTCACATTTTTGAGTGATTTCACCACTACCAGCATCCAATCACATACGAACCTCCAGTACGTACCCTGAGAACTGTCCTTTATCAAATTTTAATTCAAATTTTCCAGCTTTTTCCATTTTCAAAAATCTCAAATTTAGACGTGTTTTAGCACATAAGGTTAGGAAAATAGCGCATAGGGTAGTTGATACAATGCATAGAGAACCTGTAATAGCGCATAGGGTTAGCTCTTATGTCTGAAAATAGAGTAGCGCATCAAGTAGCTTCTTTAGCACATTAGGATTTTGAAATAGTGCAATGGAAATCTAGTGCATAGGGTTGATAGAGTTGCAGATAGAGGAGTTCAATTAGCGCATAGGGGAAATTGCACATCGGGAACCTGTTCTGGTGCATAGAGTTCATTTTCTAGTATATCCAATAAGTGGTGCATAGAAGACCTGTTCTAGCACATTTGATAAATTTTCTAGTGCATTTGGTAGATTAGCAAATGGAAACTTTGTTTTAGCGCATTGAGCCAAAAATGATGATTTTGAATGATTCCTCCTAGATTTTGATGGTTGATGATCATGTTAGCTGTAATGTTGATGATCGTCCTCATGATAGGTGAGGATCAATGATAAGATAGATAAGATTGATTGATTGATTAACCTCATGACAAATGAGAGTCAAAGATAGGTTGGTTGTTGTTGATCGATCTCATGACAAATGAGAGTTGATGATAGGATAGGTGCTCCTCGAGATTTGATCAAAATCTCACGCGAGCTGATTTGATTACTTGATATGCCGATTGATAGGTTGATTGATTGATGTGTTGATTTGATCATAGGAGGGTGGCTTAGGAGTATTACAAGTTTGAGAGCACTTTCCTCAGACATGGGACATGATCCCATAACTTACTCCAGCAGACTTGGCTATCATTGATCAATGCGTACTTAATTCCTTGATTGACATGCCCCAGTACTAGATTAATCGAGGGCTATTGATGACACTTGCAGAGCAGCGACATAGTGACCACAACACCTTCCATTTGGTGACTGGTGAGATTACAGTTACACCAGAGGACGTTTATCGTATTTTGAGGATACCAGTCATGGGGGACCTGGTGGTGTATGATCATGAGGAGCAGTGGGGACCGAATCCATTCGAAAAAAATTTCATGATGGTTAGCTCAGTGGATACAAGATTTCTTGGCGGAAGTTGATTGCGACCCATCAGCCCTTGCCCTATTTTCTAGCAGGATTCATTGGTGGTTTTCTCTGCCTCGACCGTAGGTTGAAGGGATTTTCAGTTGGCTGGGGTTGAATTTTAGAGGGCATGATTGCCCATGGTAATAGATATGTGTGGGGTTTGTGCATGCTTGTACACCTATACCATGATCTTCATCAGGTTGTATATCTTCAGGCTAGCAGTCTGGTAGTGAGGTGTACATTATTATAGCTCTGGGACTGAGAGCATATAGCGGTTACACGACTAGTGGGAGGGAGGGCTCGACCAACAGGGAGACCCTACGTTTTTAGTTATACAAGGCCACTTGTCCAGCATAAGCTGGAAAAGTTATAGTATTGGCAGAGGGTCCTTGATGACTTGGACATTGCTATTTGGCGGCCAAATCTTGATTGTGAGGTATGGTCAGAGGACGACAAAAAGATGCCCTATGTATTTTGTACCAGATATCTGATTGGTCGGACTCCTTATATTATTGAGAGATTTCTTTTTGGCCAAGTGTATAGATAGTACGATAGGATTTAGGGTATGCCACAGGGGGTGGCACATTATTCCAGATGGAGGCAGGACATTCTAGAGTGGGGGCTTGCCTTAGACTATGATGTGGCTTGTGTAGAGTACTACGGGTTGCAACCAGTTTTGTGGTAGTATCATAGAGAGGTTGTTGATGCTCAGATGACAGTTGATTATGAAGAGCATTTTTATACACATCCTTTTTCATGGATCTCAAGTCTAGATGAGCCTACACCCATTTTGGAGGCTGGGAGGAGATTAGGACAAATAGTGCAACAAAGGGAGATGGAGGAGAGGATGAGGAGGTAGAGGAGGAGGAGGGAGATGATGGTGGTGATGATGAAGGAGATGGAGGGGTAATGGAAGAGATGTGCCAGATTTTGGGGTCATCCCGAGGAGGAGGAGGTTAGCTCCTACCAAACAACATTTATTTTTTCTAAAGATGCCCTCCCAGAGGCATCAAACACAAATATCTAGTTTGTAGGCATAAGTTCAAACTCTATAGAGGTAGGTACAGGCACTGTAGGCACAATCAGCCCAAGCCTAGGCTCAATTATAGGGATAGGTACCAATGTAGCTACAAGTACAGGGATAGATGGTACAGCTACAGGTATCCACCCTTACAACTAAGAGAGATGTCACCCAATGACAGGGAGAGCAGGCAGTTGTAGTGGTTGATAGGATTCAGACAATAGCCAAGGGTGCCAAGACAGGGGCCCTGGTTAGAGAGCTTCGTGAGTCTGCCAAGGAGGTAGAGTATTACAGGGGTAGATACTACGAGGTCATTCCAACCGAGTAGAGGGTGAGTTATGCTCGTTCTAGATTTGGTTGTTCTCATTCTTGGACCACTAGCAGGGGTGTGACATAGCCACTCCTTGGGGGTCCACTAGGTGGAGTTCCACTACAAGGAGGTCCAGGAGCAAGGCCATCAGGGGAAAGAGGTGTTGGGGAGAGGCCCGCGACCTCCGGGGGCAGTACTACAGGATCTCAAGGTCACGCTTGATTTATTGTATCTTGATTCAAAGACCTGACTTTGCCACATTTTTGATGTATCATTTCTCATTTCTTGACATCATTGTACACTTTGACAGTATTATTTTGAGGTTATCTATGATATGCAGCGACAATTTATTGATCTATCATTTATGCTTTTGATTATGGATGCTTATGATGGATGCATTTATTTATTTTCTATGTGATGTGATATTCTATATGATTATGTTCTATGTATGGATGCATTAATGGTATGGATGTAGTTATGAAAATGATATGAGATGCATTGTATTTTATTATGGAATGCAACTGCATGATTTATGTGTGGACATGTAAGGTTTAATGAATTCTAAATGTATGATAAATGAATATCTTGCTTTTTGATATGATACGTGCAGATGTATGAATTTATGACAATGCTCTCTTTTTGGATTTTTCATGAAGCGAATCTATGACCTAAATGTATGGATGATTATATAGATGAATTATTATTATGACTGATGCCTATCTATGGATGGATGATGAATGCAAATGCATGTATGATTTTATGTTATGTCACGAATGTTATTATGTTATTGGAATGCAATGCACTTTTCTATATTTTTGGTATTTTCTAATGTAAATATATGACCTATATGCATAAATACAAAATGAATTATGATGATGAATGGATTATGATGCTATTATGAATGATTGTTGTGATGAATGCATATATGGATGGATTACGTATGAATGAAAGAATGAATTTATTATGACCTCAATGCATGACATGGATTATGAATGATGATGGTATTTTGGAAAAATGCTTTAGTTTTGGAAATTTTCATGATGCAAATATTATAATGAATGAATGCATAAATGGTTTTGTGAGTATGGATGGATGTATTATAATGCTTTCTAATGATATGAAATGGAAATATCAATGCAAATGAATGATTTTTTTTGTTATGTCAAGTGTACTCAATCTTGAAGTGAGAGATAACATCATGTTGAAAGTTACCAGCCTTGGAAAAATCTATAATGCAAATGCAAAACTAATATGAATGCAATCCTATTTATGCAATGTTGTCATCTAATTCATTGTGCTTATTATCATCATTGAATATTTTATTATGTTGAAAGTTAGTACAAACATCAATGGTATAATTAGACCATGATGACCTGAGTACAACTTCCATACAACTTCCATTGAGATTTGATAGTACAAGATAACACAAGTATCTAGGTAAAATTAGACCAAAATGACTTGAGCATCATTTGTGTAAACAGATAGGAGTTCATCATTTTCCCCTGCAAATTCAGAATGTCATCAATGATACTTTGCAAAGCATGTCCCATGAAAATTTGCACAGTAATAATGATTGAATCACAAACAACAGACAAAGAAAAATATCATTCTCAATCATAGCCCCTCTAGTTCGTGACATCATCGAGGTACTCCAAAGAAATGATAACAACAATTAAGATACATCAATTGAACATTTCTGCTAAAGTGATCTAACCATGATTTAGAAGATGATCATCTAGTTAGAATTGATTTGATTTTTCTTGATGTTTGATTTGATTTGGATGGTTGCTTGACTGAATTGATTGATGTTCAGTTTGATGGTGATCGTTGTTTGCTGGCCTGTTGATTTTAAATTCAATGGTTATTTGCCCCTAGTGAGATCAGGATTTTTCCCTTAGTGAGAAAAAAACCAATTTTTTTATGGATATGTCAATGAAGACCAAGCCAAAGTGGGGCATGACTGCAGTAACTGGATATGGACGTTGAGGCTTGTTGTATGATAGGCATGAATGCGCGGTGATAGCAGAAAGCAGATGGTCAACACATGCTCAAATAGATGGAAAAGTCGACTTATCACAAATAGTGCATGTTTACCAGGTTTTCACCATTTATTTTTATTGCACTTTTTCAAATTTATGATTTTTTTGCTCTTACCAAGATGCCTGTTTGCCAGGTTTTCATCAAGGCAACCATTTTTTTGATTTTTTACTTTTTTTTTGTATTTTCCCTTTTTTTTTTTCTATTTTGACCTTTTGATTTTTATGTTGCAAGATGCGTTTCAAGTTTTCATCCAGACCATTTTTTCGGGACTTTTTTTTATTTTTATGATTTTTTCAAGACTTTTTTTGATTTTATGATTTTTTAAAGACTTTTTATGATTTTTTTAGGACTTTTTTTATGATTTTTATGATTTTTTCAGGACTTTTAAGCATGCATTGGATGCATTATGTGTAGAAATTTTTTAGATGAAGACTGTTCATCAGTTCTTCAAATACATCCCCCTCTGGTGTAGGCAGCTAATATGCCCCCAATCCAAAGATTGAAACGATAACGAAAGGACCTAACCAATTTGGCTCAAATTTTCCTTTCTTTTCTCGATCCTGCTAATTACGGGGATTTTCTTTTAGTACTAGATCACCCACCTGAAATGTCCTTGGTTTGACTTTGTGTTGTAGCTTCTGGACATTCTCTGCTGATATGCTTTTAGGTGATCCACTATGAGTTGATGATGTTCATCTAATAATTCCATCTCTTGTAATCTGGAAACTCGGTAATCTTCATCAAAACAAGACCTTTCAGAGACACACAGAGTGATGGTATTTCAACTTCAATAGGAAATACTACTTCATATCCATAGACAAGTGCATATGGTGTGGCTCCCATGGGTGTTTAGATGCTTGTATGATAGGCCCATAAGGCAGGGTTCAGTTGAATATACCAATCATGTCCTGCCTTGTTGATGGTTTTCTTTAGAATTTTTAGGATAGTTTTATTGGAGGCCTCAACTTGGTCATTCCCTTGAGGGTAGTAGGGTGTAGAAAACTGATGCTAGATATGGAAATTTTCACAGAGCTCGAGCACGTCTTGATTCTTGAAGGGTCTGCCATTGTTAGTGGCAATGGACTGAGGGATACCATACCTGGAAATGATGTAGCTCATGATGAACGATGAGATCTGCTTCCCTATGATGTTGGTTAGAGGCATGACTTCGAGCCACTTGGTGAAATACTCTATGGTTGTGCTTATGAACTTGTGTCCATTGGATGAAGGTGGGTGAATTTTTCCTACAAGATCTAACCCCCACTGACAAAACAGTCATGTTGATGCGAAGGGTTGCAACTCTTGCACTAGTGCATGAATAAGATTACCATGAATCTAGCATTTTTGACATCTCTTGACAAATTGGAATGACTCTCTCTCCATAGTTGACCAATAGTATCCCAAACAGAGGAGTTTCTTATCAAGGGTTAGACCACTTGAATGAGTGACGTAGATACCCTCATGGACTTCTTATAAAGTCATTTCATACTCGTTACATTCTAGACATCGTAAGAGAGTTTCATCAAGACCTCATTGGTATAATACATCCACTATAAGGGTATGATGGGTAGCTTGGCGGATGAAATTTTGTTTTTGATTTAGGGAAAGATCGGGAGGAAGGATATCATCTTTCAGATAGGTATATATCTTTTTGTAAATGGAGGTATCGACATCAATTATGTGGCATATGAGTTGGGACTCAGGATCATCGTAAGCAGGGCTAAATAGTTGATCCACCATGAACTCATAATGACTTTATTTTTCTAGAATTTGGAGTAACAAAGCAATGGTAGCCATAGCATCAACGGCCTTGTTGTCAATCCTTGGTACTTGAGTTTGAACTTTATGTCAAAAAAATATTTATTGAAGTCATCAATCATCCTTTGTTTGGTAATCATCATTGACCTGATTAATGACTAGTTGAGAATCCTTGTAGACTTGCAGTTTTGTAACTTTCCATTCCACAACTATCTTGATTCCTATGAAAAGTGCTTCATACTCCGCTGTGTTGTTGGTGCAAGGAAACATTAGGGATATGACTTCAGAATGGTGTGTCCTTGGGGATTAATGAATAGAATTCTGGCTCCTAATCCCTATTGGGTATATGAGCCATCAAAATACAATACCCACTTCTTTGTTGTTATTGCAAAGACATCAACATCTCGAAATTCCATGTGCAAGGGATAATCATCATGAATTGGTGCTTCCACTAGTTGATCAGAAATAGCTTGTCCTTTGATTTATTTTCTATCAACATATTTGATGTCAAACTAATTGAGTATCATTACCCATTTGGCCAGCCTTCCTATCAAGTTTTCTTTGCTAAGGAGATATTTCAGCGGATCTATCTTGGCTATGAGTTTAACGGTATGAGTCAGCATATAGTGCCATAATTGTTGGGTAGAAAACACTACTGCCAAATAAGATTTCTCAATGGGTGTATAGTTGATTTCATAACCATTTAGAGTTCTACTGATGTAATAGATCACTCTCTCCTTTCCTGTTGAATCTTCTTGTGCCAACAAAGCTCCCAATGATCAATCACTTGTGGATATGTACAATAAGAGAGGCTTTCCTTCTATTGGTGGTGCTAGGATAGGTGGACTCATTAGGTATTGCTTCAGTTGATTGAAAATTTCCTCACATTTCTTGTCCCATCGAAAGGAAACATTCTTGTGCAACAAGTGGGTAAAAGGATGAGTCTTATCGGCCAGTTGTGATATGAATCTTTTGATTGAATGGAATCTACCTTGGAGGGACCTTAATTGACTGATATTTTTCAGAGGTTTCATTTCCATGATAGCTTTCACTTTTGCAGGGTCTACTTCAATACCTTTTTTGACACTATATATCCCAGTAGCTTTGTTGATGTTACCCGAAACACACATTTCTTTGGATTCAGGTGATCATTGAGCTTCTCTAGTTGGGTGAATAGTTTGTCTAATATCTCCAGATGTCCTTCTCTAGTGTAAGACTTGGACAACAAGTCGTCCACATAATCTTCCATGAAAGTATGCATCATGTCATGGAAGATGGTTGTCATAGCTCTCTGGTATGTGGCCCCTACATTCTTTAATCTAAAGGGCATGACGTTCCAAAAAATGGTGCCCCATGGGCAAGTGACTTGATTATAGCCAGAAAAGCCATCCATTAGTGACAACATGCCATGACCTATTGGTAAGTCTACAATGATATCAATTTTTGGCAAGGGGAAATCATCTTTTGGGCAAGCCTTGTTGAGGTCCCCGAAGTCTGTACAAATTCGTATGTTGCCATCAGGCTTTGAAACAGGTAAAATTTTGGATATCCACTTTGCATAATCAATGGGTCTAATGAATCCTACATCCAATAATTTCTTTAGTTCTACTTTCACCAATAAGGCAATGTGAGGATGTATTTTTCTCAAATTTTGCTTGACTAGTTTCATCCCTAACGGGAGGGATAAGTGATGCATGATGAGATTTGGGTCTATCCATGGCATGTCTACATATGACCAAGCAAAGTTGACTTGTCGCTCTTCAAAGAACCTGACAAAATTAGGCTTCTCTTGTTCTGTCAAGGATTCTGCAAGATGGATAGTTTTCACTGTTTTTGCATTGCTGATATTGATGGATTATGTTGGCTCAATCAAGACTTTGGATATTTCTTGGAAGTGCTCAGGGAGAGTGTCAAATTTCCCATCCTTTGGTGCCTCAGAGAGGTTTTCACCGTCGGATGCGCTCTTTATTTTTATTATTTGTTGATCTGATACTGTCATGGAATGGTTTTCACCATCAAATCTTTCTTTTGTTTTGTTCATTTTGCAGCTGAGAAATTTGGCACTCCCCTATCTGGAAGCTTCGTTATGATTTTCAATGGTGGAACCTATTTTAGGTGTAACAGTGCAGAGGAAGTTGATGATGGCCTCATTGTTTGAAAAGGTGGGGATATCAATAGGTTGAATTTGGTCCCAATCTATGAGTTCAGGATGTACCAATGGTAGGGGATCATCAGATGGGTTCAAGTCAGAGGTCGTAATGGTTCTAATGGCAACATTTTCATCAAACAATATTATGGCAAGGTCAAGGTCTATGATCTTACTCTCTTTTGAGTGATTCCTCTCGCTAGGAGTTTGATCGTCTTCACTTAAACCATCGATATTTTTCAATCCTAATTCGCATGGTCTTAGTCCCGAGCCTTGTCCCTCCTTGAGTGTGGGGGTGTAATTATGTATTACATCAATGGCCTTATCATGACATGACCCTTCTGATAGCGAATCCTACTCATATTCATCAGAATCAGTTTCATAGTGGTCACTTGCTTTAATTTGTAGGATTCATTCAACAACCTTCTGCTTTAGGTCCTCCTTTATTTCTTCATCCTTTTGATGTTCTTTATATCCCAACCCTGTCTTATCTTTTGGATTTGTTATAATGGGTTGGATAGGTTCTATGATACCTTATTTCCTTTTTCCAATAGGTCCTTGTCCCTCATATCCCATTTTTTCCAAGATTGAGAATCCTTTACCATACTAAGTGGTTTGGACATTAGTCATTGCTTCTTGAGAATCATTTTCATCCTTGTAGAGCCAATTCAAAACATCTTTGTCATTAGATTCCTCTGCTTGGGTGCTTTCTTTTATGAATCGACCATCAAAAAGTGTGATCAATTGTGAGGATGATTGTGTTGAGGTTGATGGTTGACCGTGGGATTTTAGTGAAATTAACTGTGAGAGGCAAAGGGATTGTTCAAGGAATATTCACCCACACCTTTGTCTTTAACTTGGACTTTCTTTTCAAACTGTTTGGCCAAAGTATTGAGTTGGGCTTCAGGATTAGTAGATGTAGAGGGGCTAGGTTCTTCCTTTTTCTCAAGTTGTTTGGACGAGGAACTTGAGTGACTTTCTTCATTGGAGGATGTGGCTAGAAATTTTGAAAATGGATTGGCTCAACTTGAATTATTAGGGATGTCAGAGGTGGAATCAAGAGCTTCTTGGTTATGAGGCATGAATACATCCTGGACAACCTTAAGGGTATTGCGATGTTGGGGACTATTGGAATCGGCAAGGATGGTAATTTCTTGTCCATTGTAAGGAAATTTTAGACACTGATGGTATGTTGAAGGGACAACCTACATCTCATGGATCCAAGGATGGCCCAAGTATATTATATGTCAAATCCTTATCCAAAACTTGACAAACCACATCTTTTTGAATTGGCCCTACCTGAATTGGTAATACAATCAATCCCTTTGAAGCTCTTTCCTCCTTATCATATGATTTGATGGTGATGTTTATCCTTGCATCTATTACATTTTCAGAGAACCCTAGTGCACATACTAGTTTCAAAGTACATATATTAAGACCCGCTTCTCCGTCTATTAGGACATGCTTGACACAAATTTTATGGATTAAGACTTCGATATGGAGTGCGACATTATGAGGGTGGGTAAGGGATACATCATCATTTTCGAAAAAGGATAATCAATGAGGCGCAACTAGATGTCCCACGATGGCTTGGAAAGCGCAAACCTCCAAATTATTTGGCACTATTGTATTGACTAGGGCCTTTTCTAAGATCTCCTTGTGAGCGGGTAAGATTTTGAGAAGCTCTAATATTGATATTTGTGTGGAGGTCTTTTGGAGTTGATCAACAATATTAAACTGGTGAGATGGAGCAGTAGGTGCTACCTTTTAAAACATATTTGGTTTGGTCCCTTGTGGTCACATTTACAGGCACACTATCTTTCTTTCCATTGATCTTGATGACATTAATCTGATTATCTGTTACAACCATGTCTTGTTGGATACTATGGACTTGATTAGAGAGGATGTTGACGTCATTGATTGGATGATTGGTTGCAACATATCTGGCATGTTATTGATTTCAATGGCATTTGTGTGATCTTCAACTACTGAAATATGAAGGATGATGGTATCATGAACATAGTTTACATTCTTTCCTTTGTCGTTCGTGTTAGAAGATTCTCTTTTTTCATAATTTGGAAAAGGATTTTTGAATACCCCATGATCAGTGTTTGTTTGGGGCTCTTCTATTCATATGATCTTATTGTCAATCAAATATTGTATCTTGTGTTTCAATTGCATGCAACTGTTGGTTATGTGACCTTTGCATCGATGAAATTCACAAAAATGGGCTTCATTTCACCATGATGATTTTACTTTGGGTTCAAAACCTCAGGTGTCGGGTATAGTGATAAGATTTTCCACAATAAACTCTTTCAATGCAGATTCATATGATTGACCCAAAGGTGTAAAATTTCGACGGTTGTTCGATGTTTGATATGGTAAGGTTCTAGATGTTGTGTTACTTTGATTGTTTTGAGTATTGCCTTGGTTGGTATTTTGGGTGGTCTTTTAATTGGTATTCGGGGTGCTTCCTGACAAATTGAAGACCGGTTTAGCATTATGCATTTTAGTTGAAGTATCATTGCCATTATTTTTTACTTTTGCCAAAACTTTGGTTTGTCATTGTTGGAGGAATTGGATGAATTGTTTTCGTTATAAATTTTCAATATTCCTCATTTCACCAAGGCTTCCTCAATTTTGATCCTATTTTTTATCATTTTTTCAAAAGTGGGAGGACATTGTAATTCAAGCCTATAGCTCATGTCATCATTTAAATTGTCAATGAATACTTTTATCTTCTCTTTTTCCGATATGGGTCGAGGATACCTTGCGAATAATCTTCTCCATCTTTGTAGGAATATTAAGAATGATTCCCCTTTCTTTTGTTTCACATTACAAAGGTCTTTCATTTTGATCTCATGTTGGCTATTATATGAATATTGGGAGATAAACTTGTTTACCAATTCCTCAAAATATTTGATTCTTGGTGGTAATTGTGAGAACCACTGCATGCATTGCCCTCCAAAACTACATGGGAATAATCTCATCAAATATGTTTCCTCATTGGAAAATTCAAGGCTCATTGTTCAGAATTTCCTTATGTGATTTGTTGGATCAACTTTCCCATTGTACTTATCATATTTAGGAAATTCACAATGTTTGGGAAATGGTATCATGTTTACACTTTGATCGAATGGGTAGGGACATATATCTTGTATGGAGTATCTCTTGGTAGTCCCCGTTTGCATGTTTTGCATTTGTTGTTGGAGGGTTTGGATTTTTTTGTTTTAAAGTGTCCATGGGATCATTGGATTTTGCTTCACTTCTTGTTTCAATTTTATTTTTTCCTTTTATTTTCTTAGGGGTTCTTTTCAATTTTGTGATATCAAAATCGTCGAGTAGTTGGACCCCTTTTTTTGCTAGCATCAAAAGGTATTACTCGCCTTCCTTTTCAAAGATCCTCTCCATGAATTTATAAAAAATGTGGATCTTGTTGGGCTTGTTCTATGATTTCATCTATTATTTCTTCCACCTCATCTCGATGAATTCTGAAGAAGGGATTCTCTTCTCTTTCAGCCATGGTGTTTTGGTTTTCAATTTCCTTTTTCTTAAGTTTTTTCTTTTACAATCTCGTTAAGACGGGCATACAAGTGATGAAAACTTTCTAAATGTTTGACCAAAGTTTGGGAGTTCCAAAAGGATTGGTTAAAATCTAATTAAGCAAGCTTGTTTCAGGATGAAGGATGATGAATCCTGATGGGAAACACAATTGCTAAATCAGAGATAGGTGTGATGATGAGGCACTTTTGAATGTTTGATTAAAGATTAGATAAGATATTTTCACTTGAAAATGTTGGTTTCAACAAGTTTGAGATTTTGGTATGACTAAGGAAAGGTTCTGGACTGAAAATGATCATGGATTGGTTTGAAAAATGATGATTTTTGCAAAAAGCCTAATGTTCCAAGTTTTTCTCTATTGCATCAACTGATTTGGACAGTTGAGGTATTGCATTGCTGGTTGTGAAATGCAAGAATGACGAATGGGTTGACTATGATTATGCCTTTGTGAAAGAGCTCTTTGTTGATAATAAGCTTGCAAATATAGAGGCTCTAAAGAAAAATCATTAGTATACCCTCTATAAAAGTCAATATATCTATGGATGAAAGTTCGATAGTTAAGTACAACCTTCCTACTTTGCTACAAGAAGCGTCTCTTTTTCAAAATTTTCCTGTAGCTAATGTGTTTCTTTGGTTTCCTAATTCTTTTAGTAAGGAATTTCTTGACAAATTTTGTTGATTTCCAATCCCTTAACATAAAATGATCAGTGTAAGGACAAGGAAAAGACATTGTTTGAGAAGGAATCTTCGAATAGGGTGTTAATTGGCAGAGGAGAGGTCAATTTTAAATTTTTGTTTGTAGATTTACCGGATGTGCTAAAACAATGCTCGAATGCACCAAAACTCAGATGTGTTATGGAATGGTACAAATGCGCTAAAATATTGCAAATATGCACCAAAATAGGCAATGGATGTGCTAAAAGAGTAAATGGATGCACTGTAGGATTGCACATATGCGCTATAATAGAGAATGGATGCGCTAAAACAACAAATAGATGCACTAGTTTATGATAGGGATACACCGGAACAACAGATGGATGTGCTAAAAGATGCAAGCTATGCACTAGAACAGTTAATGGATGCATCGATCTAGAAAATTATTTCTGGTTTTTAGCAGTCTTGAATGAATTTCTGATTTTCTTGGAGGGGAATTTGATTGTTTGGTTGGATTTTCTTCTGAATCAATAGTTGAACATGTTTGTGTGATGTTTGTTTGGATATTGGTTTAAAAACACATTGGTAAAGACACTTCAAACAAGCACAATCCTAGGTTGTGTAAGATAATATTCTTTTGGATTCTACGCGGATTTTACTCCAACCACACTTATTCTTAGCGGGTGATTTAGAAGCTTGTCCACACAAGCTCCCCCTTATGTTGTACTCACTTCTTGGGTCAACCAAGGTTCAAACTCCCATGAATCTCCCATGGCAAATTTTTCACCTCTACTAAGAATTGCGAGAATGTGGATGCCTTGGCAACAACCGTTGCTACACCAAAGAATAGGTAAGGGTAATTTTTGGCTTACTACAACAAAGGGGCTTTAGTAGGGGCATTTTGTTCATGGGGGATCATCCATACGAAAAGAGACCATTGTTTCCCTTCTTGTCAAAAAAATCTTCGTGATACTCGAACTTTCCTCAAGTACCCACATTTATATCTCGGGTGGAAGTCTCTTGGCCTTAGTGTGTTCTTGGTGGGGTCATTCTCTCCTTTCAAAGTAGGGAGGAAGGCCCTCTAAGGTTTAAAATGCAATAAAATGAATGGTTCTGGCTTTCTAATCACCCAGTTAAGGGGAAATCATACACGCCTACCATTCCAAACATAGCAAGCATGGTGTAAATTTATCCCTCCTAATTATGCTAGATTCCTAACTTAACCAAAGGAAATGACAAATAGATTCAACCCTGCAAAAAATTGTTAGTAGTTTTAGTCCATTGTTCTTTGACAGTGTTCTTTATTTGTTTCAGCAAAGTCTCTGACTGTGTACAAGGTTCCTGCAAAACAAAAAAGCATAGATTAGTTTCGTGAATCTAGAAAATTTACCCTAAAAACTAGATGCGCCATTACAATAACCAAATATGCTAAAAGAGAGACCAAATGCGCTAAAAGAGAGACAAAATGCGCTAAATGATAGATTGAATGCGTTAAACTGGAAAAACATAGAACAAAAATTAAAAATCTCTGATGCATTGAAAGAATAGTTGTATGTGCCAAAACAACAACCCGATGTGCCGAAGCAGAAGTTGAATGCACTAGAAGAACCACCAGATGTGCTGACATAGGAACTCAATGTGTCAATAAATTTTCCAGATGCACCAGAGAAAAATTGGATGCGCTATTTCAGCACTTTTCACGGAACCTGCGAAGAAAAACTCAACAAAAAAATAGATTCAATATGGGGCTAGGCCCCACGGTGGGTGCCAATTTATGTGTGGTTTTAAAATGTGCCAATGAGAGTAATTAGTTAATAAAACTAAACACACACATCCATGCAATTTTTTACATTAAAAAATTAGAAATAACATAATTAAATTGCTATTGTTATCCTTTCAAATCATTCCATGGTTTTCTAGTCTTAAGGACCTTCGAAATTCATGCTCTCGAATCTGGTTAAATGTTGCACATGAATTTGTAGATTTTACAACCTAAGAAATGAGAGGATATTATACAATGCAAAGTACATGCCTACATCATTGTATTTTTGTATTTTTGATGCTATAATATTGAATGTGGTGGAGTGTTGATATGCTCAAATGATGCTAAAATTAATATTGCAAATCTAATGATAATGTTGTATAAAAGATGCAATAACTAAGATACTAAGATTTAAATTACTATGGTGATGCTAAGTGAACTAAAAGAAAAAATGCTCACTAAAATTCTCTCCAATCTCAAATAACACTAGTATTTCTCCAGCATAAGTTTGTAAAAATCTCCTTTTGAAAAGTTGTAGAAATGCTCTCTATTTATAGATTTTTCTAGGCTTGAGCTGAGGTGGAAAAGGACAATCGAGATCGTGATCCTACAACATCAATGGTTGAGTACGAAGAGGTTAGAGGAATTCATGGAGGCTGCTCCATTTGGAAGAGCCAATCTTCCAAGTGTCCAAGAGCATCATTTAACAGAAGAAGCCATGTGTCTCCCAGGAAGTTAGGAGGTTGAGAGGTTAGAGAGAATATTCCCAATTTTAAAAGTTAGAAATAAATAAAAATGTGTGGCATATGATGAGGTGGAGGATGAGTTGGAGGTGGTAAGAAGAAATATGGAGACATGTGCTAAATTTGAAAAAAAATTAAAATTAAAATGAAAGAGGAAAATCAACTAAATGACAAATTATTTAAATTTGTGCATTTAATTAATTTAAGAGGAAAGTGATTTTCAAAAAAGAGGAATTAAGGTAATAAACCATATAAATAAATTTATTAATTAATTTATAATAGTAGAGTAAATAGAATTTATTAATTAAATAACAAGTATTTAATTAATTGTGCTCTAGACCATTTTTACGTGCATACACTTTCCATTGCTCATTTTATTTTTCCTTTCAAATTTGCATCACTCGTACTCATAGCCTCTCTAATAGTCATAGGCTCATTAGTGTCAGCAATCAAAGAAAAAAATGTAACTAAAATCCAACAAGGAATAACCAAACCTTTCCAGTTGTCACCTAACATGTGTAGACCTCCTCACTTGTTGAGTTTGAGGTTCTTCTTCTTCTTTAGAAATTTTAGAGCTACTCAAACTCTCCTTATCATCAATTCCAACTAGAGTGCATAGTTCACCTTTCACCAGTGTAGGTGGAATCTAAACTACCTTCTTTTTTTTCTCCTTCTTCTCTAGTTGTAACTCAATAATGGAAGGTTTCATGTCTCTAAAAAATAAACTTCTATTATAGAGAACCTTTTGGGTCACTAGATCCTAAAGCTTGTACCCCTTAACACATACACCATAGACAATGAAGACATGTTTAACTAATTTTTTCTCCAATTTGGACCTCTTCTTAATCAAAACATGAGTGTACGCTTCATAACCAAAATATTTGAGATGTCTACTTGAAGGTTTTTTACCAGACCATGCTACCATGGGTGTCTTTTCAATAAGATTTGATGTAGGAGATCTATTGATCAGATAACATGCAATGGCTACATCTTCAACCCCAAACTTTTACTCAAGGCTAACACCACTCAACATACTCCTAACCCTTTCCATCAATGTTTCATTCATCCTCTCCACAACTCTATTTTCTTGTCGAATGTATGGATTTGTTTTATGTCTCTCAATCTCATGCTCTTTATAAATCTTACCAAATTCTGTCGAACAAAACTCATCGACATTGTCAATCCTTAAACATTTAATATTTATTGTAATCTAATTTTCAACCAAGGATTTAAACTCCTGAAATTGACTAAAGACTTTAGATTTACTCTTGAGAAAATAAACAAATGTTCTACTATAATCATCTATGAAAAATAATAGATATAGACTTTGATAACAAAGGAGCATTCATGGGACCAAACACATCTACATGAACATAGTATAAAACCCTAGAAGACTTATGAGAACTATAATAAAAAGAAACATGATGTTGCTTTCCATACACAAAATATTCACAAAAGTCAAACTCGATATTACAATCATTAAATCCTTCAACAAGGCTCTTATCTTTTAGGGCTCTAAGACCCTTCTCACCAATGTGACCAAGTTGTTGGTGCCACAACATTGTCTTCTCCATACGAAGCTTCCTTTCTCAGGAATAAGCACCCTTAGGTACCCAAAATGCACAACCATTAGATATAGTTGCCATAAACTTCTTCTCTACATGATCTGACGGTGAGGATAAATAATCCAAAGGTATCTTCTTCAGTGTATCAAAACTATTACACTGAGCTATGCATGCATCTAGCTTGTACAAGGTGCAATACAAACACCATTAGCCAACACCATATCTCCTTTTTTCATCTTGCATCCTCCACTTGAGAAAACAACTTGTACCTCTGAATCATTCAGTTTATTCATAGAGAGTAGGCTTCATGCCAAACTCAAGATATATAAGACACCATCAATCCCCTTCACTCTTCCATTAGAGAATCTAATTTTGACTCCTCCATGACCAATGATCTTCAAGTGAGAGTCATCACCTAGGTAAACTTTCACACTATCACACTCTTCATTATTCAAGAACCAACCTTTTTGCAAGGTCATATGGAAAGAAGCACCTGAGCCTATCAACCACACATATTCTAATGCATGGGTTGTCAAGGCTGAAAAAAATACATCTACATCATCTTGAGAGGATTTATCAAAATCAGAATCTGAGAAACTATTTTTTCCTTTCTTCTTCTTCTCTTTCTTGCACTCTTTTTTGAAATGACCAGATTTTCCACAGTTCCAAAATTTATCTCGGACTTGCTATAAGACTTATATCTCCTCAAAGATTTTGATTTTTACTTCTTATCCTTCTTTCTTTTCTCCTTCAATTATTCATGAATAGCAAGGGCCTCATTAACCATATCAAAATGCTTCCTCCACATCTCTTCAAATAAAAACTAAGAAACCACCCCACATCTTGAAACTAGTGGTAGTAATCCCATTGGCCATTACCAAGTGATCCGATGAGTCTGATGAAGAACACAATAGAAGCATGTACCAATATTGGTATTCAATCTTATCTCCAACAAAACCCAATTAAGTTATTAAATGGTTAAACATATTCAAGTGATTTTTCATAGATCCTCCATCTTCCATCTTTAGAGAATAGAGTTTCTTTCTCAAGAATAACTTGTCTACCAGGGATATAGCTTGATAAATGTCTTCAAGTTTCTTCCATAAAGATGTAACCATATTCTCTTCATGAATGTTCAAAATCACAAAATCAACCAAGAAAATTCTTATCAAACCCTTGGCTTTCCAATCCATCAGATCTCAATATGCTTGGATTGTAGTAGCTGGTTTTATACTAGATATTGTAGCCCACATATCTTTGTCCACAATCATATCCTCCACTTTAAACTTCCACCACTCAAATTTTCCACCGTTAATTTTTTTTTTTTTTTTATTCTTTTGGATGTACTTTCCATCTTTTTCCTATAACAAGGTCAAAAATTGCTCTTCTACAAAATCCCACTAAAATAAAGATCAACTCAAAAACCCTTCAAACCCAACAAAGGAATCAAGGTTGGCCAGGATCTGATACTAATTGGAAGGAAGTCGATTGAGTGAAAGCAACATCCTACACTAATATAAGTAAGGGAGAGTTACATAAATTTATTTTCAACACCTTAAATAGTTGCAACTACAAACATATGCACATTCAAAATATACAAAAAATATAATCTAAGCAAACCATAGCACACTATTTACATGGGAAAAACCCTTTCAGGAGAAAAACCCACAATCCAAATATATAACTCAATTGTATTATCAACAACACAATTACAATAAAAATCTTAGAGAAATTGTCTTTAGGATCCTTTACACTATGACAAGAATCTGGAGTAATTTCTGTAGCATAACGACATGTCAACAATATTCAACATGTCATCATCAAATTTCACTAATGCATCACCAATTTATAGATTTACAACATGGGCGTCCAATACTATAATGTGTCATCTCCATAATCATTGTGTACATGCAACAAGAGATGGAGAACATGCAAGGTTCCCAACTTCACCTACATATACAACTATCATAAATACTTGACATATAGTCCATTTGTCATAAACTATTATGCAACAAAATTAGTCCTCTCAACATGTAGGGTGTGAGGATATACGCAAGATGTTATCCTCAACATGCAAGGTGCCTACAACATGCAAGACTGACAACTGCTAATTACTCAAAAGTTTTGATTAGGTAGTTGTCAGTTGACTCTTACAAATGTCATAAACTGTCTTGGAAAGTTGTCATAGTCTATCATAGTGCATGACATAGAATCTTATGATAAATGCTATCAATATAGCCTAGAATATAGGTCCTCCAAAGTGGACGCCTACCTCCACTAAATAACTTACAACTTTTACATGTCACCTTCCATATAGGATGTCACATCATTGGTGGGTCCCATAAAGTGACTACATAATTGGTAGGGAAATTACTAGGAAATAGATAATTACATCAAATAATAACATTTAAATGTTAGGACTCTAAGTTTGAGACACCCTAACCCCACCACCATTGTGGCAATATTTTATCAATTATATTGTCTTGTGTGCATTATGATTTTGACTTACAAATGTGAATAAAGCACCTTTTTGGTATGTGGATTTTCATCCTTGTGAGGTCTATCCATTTTCCTAATGTGAGTTCTATCACCTTTCTTCATTGTGATTTTGCATGACTATGGTGTTTCTTCATAGTCCTATATCATTGCCACCTACTCATTGCCCTCCATCTACTCAATGTTATTTCCACATTATTTGACTTCACTATGACTTTTGTATGGTGATTGTCTTGTAATAGGTTGCCTCTACTAAATTTCCATACCATTGTTCATCTTAAATACCTTCTATGATCATAGAATATCATTCATTTTTTTCACATATAATCTTTGTGATTCTTAATGGCTTGTCATTATACAACTACCCTATCACTATCTCTTCACATTTGACACAACACCTTTCAAGTATACTATCACTTCCATACTTCTTCACGAGGACTAACATTTTTTATTTGAGAAGGATTCACTATTATAACCGTCATTATGAGTTTCCGTTACTCAATTTGGTTATCACTACAAACACTTCATCGTAAATATTGACATGGGTTTAAATTTCTTTTATAGCCCTCTTTACTATCGACTTCTAGTAGAAGACTACCTCTTATTATCCTAACAATATTCTTTGGTTTTCAACACTTGGTACTACTAAAAATTGAAGACTATCTAAGTCACAGTTCCTTTCCCATTGTAGACTATGGAATGAAATTTTAATTATTTGGTAACACTGTCATAATGTCTTATTCACTTATAGGTTCACTGGTTTGATTACCTAGGAGATTAAATGTCATATTTTCAATATTATTTTGTTGCTAAGCAAGTTTGATAACATTCTTAACATATTTCCTCTTAACTACCATGTAAGCTCCAACATCCTCTACCATCACATCATTGGGTTTTCTTTGTTATTTTATTATAGGAGTCTACCTTATATAGAACCTTCTCATCATTCTCTCTCCTCAAAATAATAATACCTACATAAGAGTCTCACATATTATCATAGGGTATATGACTGGCCAAGATATTGAAGGCATGACAACCCTATGGTTTGACTTCCATAGGAACCCATTGGTTATTAGTCTAGTTGGTCATGTTATTAGGATTTTATATAACCTAAGAGGGATATATTATAAAGATAAACCTTTCATGATACATGATAAAAATATAAAATGAGGATAGCTCAAAATAATTGGCAAGACTGTGCATTTTAACTTACAACCTATGATTGTCTTCTTCCAAAATGGAAATACCTTTACATATGATGTCATAATATTTCATGTGGATAGGGAGAGAGATTCCATTGCATATTTTGAATATAGATTATTATTGGTGACTTAAGGTTTTTTTGTCACTAGGATTTACATCATATGACTATTTCTTCAAACTTCATGTTTAACCCTTGTGATTGTCTTCATGCTTTATAATTTTTTGTTGACTGATCTTTTTCTTCTCTTCATGCACTTTTACCTTTTCTGGAATATATTTGTGTGTCTTTTTACCCTCTATCTCTTTATTAATGTCATCATATCTTCCCTTCCTAATTATAATATTCATCCCTTCATAACTTTACTATTATCTCCCTTCAAGAAAATCCTCTTTCATCTTTGTCTTCACATTTATTTGTTCAAGGTAATGATATTTATTAATTTGTAGGAGCTTTGTGAGGGGTTTTGGCAAGGTATTCTCTTTATGCACAAATCAATATGAAACTACTCTGGCTATCACAAGCAAACTCTTAGGGCAATTAGACCATTCTAGCAACTTCTCATGGAGACAATAGAGACACATATGTCTAAATTATAACAACTATATGAAACACAACAAGAAAATAAGTGTTGCATCCTCCTAAGATATGTAAGGAACCCTCTTAAAATCAAAGGATTCATATGACCTTGAACCTTTCAGACCTCACATAACTATAAAACTAGACAAAGTATAACCCTCCTACAATATATGATGATTTTAGAAGCATACCTGGCAAAAAATTCTTAATATGCCCCTATATCCTTGTGAATCACTATGACTTGAATCCATTTCCTTGTTAATCAATATCATTTAGAGCCTTCAACACCAACAAAAGGGATTTCTTTAGAGTAAACACAATATTCCCTATATCTCTAGTTTTCTCTGCAATGTGGTGAATCCATATCTTGGATCTTTCAGTTTCATTCAAAAAGAAACCCTAATATTCATGCTACATGGATCAATTAAAAATGAGAAAAAAAATCATTCTTTGTCACCTAGGAATTAGTAAAATATTTCTTTTTCTTTTTCTCTTACTCTTTTATAAGCCTTGAGTTTTATGAAACCCACTCTTAGTTTTTGATTAGAGGTAAATAATGGGTTTTGAAGGGGCCTGGAACCCTTCACAAAAAAGAGTAGTTGAAACTAAAGAAAACTACAATAAGTATATATCAGCCCATACATAACACACCATCAGAAAAACATCAACCAAAAAGGAGGAACACAATAATCAACATTACATGTTCTTCAGTATATTCACAACCTCCACATCACACACCACATCGTTCTGACCCTCATCCAAGGCATCAGATAGTTCTTTAATAGGAGTCCCAACCCAAGCTTTAGTATTTTTATGATTCCTAGCTCTAGGCCCACCCACATTCACCTCGCTAATCAAAACATTATTCTTATCACCACCCTTATCAACAGACAACTCTCCCTCTAGTAGCTTAACATCAGCACCAATATCAGCAGAATGGGCAGTCTCCTTGCATTTTTTGGCACTATCAAAAGGAGAGGTAATACCAACGAACTCAAAATTAACCCCAATTTTTTTCCCCTCCCCATCCTTATCCATGTCAACATAAACCCACTCTAAGTTTGAATAATGACTTTTTTAATAAAAAAATCATCAAAAGGAGCTACAAGAAACATGGGTGATAGAAGAAACCAAAATGATGGTAGTATGATACATATTTAAATGATTTTACGAGGGGAAAATAATAATTAGTACAACTAATGATACAAATGATGCAAAATATGAAAAAAATTGGGGCAATAATGACACTCTAGGAAATAATGGTGAAGTCAATAACATAAACATACATGTTAACAACCATTCTCGGGCAACTATTGGGGCTACTTCTAAGCCTCTAATACCTAGATTTCTACAAAATGAAGTTGTAGCCAGAGGAAACCAAAAAAATATAGAAGAGGGTTTCATGGATTATTTACATGAGTATGAGGCATTAGGTGACGAGTTTCATATTATCACACTATACAATATTTATATTAGCTCAAGCCTTGGAATAGACCCAAGATAGATAAGTCCCTAATAGTTAGAATTTGCAAGAGAGGTTGTGTGAGCTCTTCATTCCTACTTTTTATGGTTCAAACTAGATCATGGGTTCAAAAATTTGATATTTTTTATTAAACCCTATCTTTGAGAATGAGGCTATCATGTATGACACTTCACACTTGGATGGAAGGGCTCATGAATAGTGGTACTATGGGTTGTTGACATAGGGGCACAACCTTATCATTTCCTATGATGATTTTAGTTAGAGGCTTATAAAATGGTTTGTTAAGGTCCTAGACCTCCACTTTTGAGAGTTACCATAGCTAAAGAAAAGTGGTGCCACTGATGCATATATTTTGAAGTTCTAGATACTAGTTGTTATAGCTCAATATGTATTAGAGATGAGGTTGATAGTTCTCATCATTGAGGGGTTATTAAAACCTCTATGTGGTGGGTTTAAGGCCTTTGATCCTCCCACTCTTCAAGATTCCATTAAGAGGGATAGGAACATGGGTCTTTCTACTCCAAAAGAAAAAAATTAGTCTAAGTTCCCTCTATCAAAGAAAGATAAAATACCTTTCTAGAAGGAGTGGCTTAAGAAGCCAAGTTTGTCAAATGAGGCCAAGAATGAATCAATAAGGAATGATTTATGTTTTGTCTATTAAAATGAACCATGGAACTTTGACATAGGTGCCTAGGAAAAGGAAACGTTCATTCTATTGAAGTGGTTTTCGATAGTGAGAAAGAAAAATCCAAATATGGATTAGGTAGTGAACAAAGTGACTTAGAGAAAAAATATATTCAGGTAATCCCAAGTATAAATATTTCAGGGTAAGAGGAGTGTTGCAAGGGTAGTGAATTAAAGTCTTGATAGATAATGGGGGTACCCAAAAATTTATAGATTAGGCATTTGTTTCCAAGATGGGCTTATAGGCAAAGAACATCAAATGATTCAATATGATGGTGGCAGATGGATTTACCATGACTTGCACTAAGAGGATTCCCTAGATGAGAATTTCCTTGGGTAATTATATAATGAAAAATTATTTTTATGTGGTAGGTAGTGGTGATACTATCTTTGTTTTGGGGTTCAAAGTTTTTGTTCATTGGGAAAGTATTCACAAAAGCTTCAAACCATCAACCTAAAATTTAGACTGGATGGGAAGAAAGTTTTCTTTGTGGCACATCAAATGGTGCACCCAATATCATTAAAAAAAAGAGAATCAAGATTATTTTTCATCATGGTAAAGTATCTTTTATAGCTTATTATTTCATTTCTACTAAGGGAACTTTGAAAAAGAAGAAGGCATATCATGTAGATATCCAATCTATACTAGACAAACATAGTGTGGTTTTAAGAGATATTCCTAAAAGTATACCACTAGATAGATTATTTGAGCATGTGATCGAGCTTAAGGGGATCTAAGCAAGTAATTACCACTCCTTAATATCACCCAAAAAGGAACAAGGAGATAGAGAAGGCTATTTAAGAGTTTCTAGGTATGGGGCCATTAGGCCCAGTTTGAGTCCATTTGCTTCTTCTATAGTCCTCATTGTCCCATAATTGATGAGATCATAGATGAACTACGTGGAATTTACTTCTCTAATATTGATATTTAATATGGGTGTCATCATATTAGAGTGTGAGAGGAAGATATGCATAAGATAACTTTCAAGTGCCATTATGGGATTTATTAATTTTTTGTTATGCCCTTTGGATTAAACAACACAATGAATTTAAGTCTTGTATGAACCTTGTGTTTAACAAGAATTTACACAAGTTTATGCTTGTGTTCTTTGATGGTATCTTGATATATAACAAAACTTGGGAAGATCACCTTTGAAATATTGATGAGGCCCTCCTTCATGGAGGCACAACAGTTGTTTGCTAAGGCATTAAAGTTTAAATTTGGGATGATAGAGGCTATTTATTTGGAACATTTTATTGGTGCCAATGGAGTTAAAGTGGATGAGGAGAAGATTCAGGTTATCATTGATTGGCCTCCATTCAAAAATATTACACATTTGAGAGGTTTTCTTGAATTATGTAATTATTATAGGAGGTTCATGAAAGGGTTTTCAAAAATCACTTCAAATCTCATAGTTTTGATGAAAATATCATTCTCTTGATCATATTTAGTGTATTAAGTGTTTGAAAACCTTGAGGAGGTAATGAGCACTTTCCCTGTGTTAGCACTTTCTAATTTTTCTCAAACCTTTGTGTTAGAGTGTGATGCTTTAGGTGAGGGAATTAGAGTTGTGCTTATGAAAAATAAGAACCCTATAGTCTATGAGAGAATAAAACTTGTACATTTTGAGTGACATTATTCCACATATGATAGGGAGATTCTTGCAATCATGTACACCTTGGCAAAATTTAGATATTATCTAATTGGAGGGAAGTTTATGGTGAGAATTGACCATAATAGTCTAAAATACTTCCTTATAAAAAAGGACTTGAATGAATGATAATAGAAGCAAGTAAGAGAACTAAAAGCTTATAGTTTTTATATCGAGTATGTTAGAGGGAAGAAAAATGTGGTAGCAGATGCTTTATCTAGGAAACCCACTTTATGTGCTATATTTGAGATTTTAGTAGATTGGAAAACCCATCTTTTAGTTGAGTATTCTAAAAACACTTTTGTAAGTGAAACTATGGATAGAAAGATTCAAGATGATCAATATAGGTTGATTGATGACATCATCGACTATAAAGACAAAATATATTTGGTACCTAAATAAAAAATGAAGGAAAATCTTCTCAGGGCTATTCATGATACACCACTAGTAAGCCACAAAGGATACTTCAAAACTTACTGGTAGGTGAGAGAGAGGTTTTATTGTAAGGGATTGAAGGATGATGTCCTTATGCACATTCAAGAGTGTGTTATTTTCTAGTAGAACAAATTTGAACATACTTTCCAAGTAGGTTCATTTCAACCCCTACCTATCCTTGATCAAAAGTGGGAGACTAAATCAATGGATTTCATCACAAGGATACCCAAGGTGTAGGTAGAGATTGTATTTATGTTTTGGTGGATAGGTTGACTAAATACAAACACCTATTTTCCATATCCTCTAAATATAAGGAACCATAGGTGACAAATTTATTCTTTACAAATGTGCTTAGGCTCTATGGACTAACTAAAAATATTGTTAGTGGTCAGGATAACAAATTCCTTTGTGCATTTTGGTAGGATCTCTTCAGACTAGCAAGTATAGAGTTGACACCAAGCACAATTTATTACCCACAGATAGATAGATAGAAATAGTAAACGAGTGGGTTGAGGGGACTTAAGAAACTATGTATCTAGTCATTAAAAGGATTGATTCAAATGGTTGTATATAGGTGAGCATTGCTATATTGCCACTCATCACATGGGTATATGCATGAAAACTCTTAGGTATTTATATGAATATGATTCCACTTCTTGTATAGACTTAATTATGGCAGATAGCAAAGAACCTTAGGTTAGAAATTTTATGTAGGACCATTAGAATATTTTGAAGTCTCTAAAAGAGAATATCCGGAAAGCTCAGTACCAATAAATTATTGATACAAATAGGCACGTGATTGAGAGGGAATTTGAGGTTGGAGATATGGTATACCTATGGGTGTAGCCTTATAGATAATCCTCACTCAAGTGGAGTGGTGCAAAATAATTGAAACCTAGGTTTTATGGTGCCTACGAGATTA
The DNA here is from genome assembly GCA_007115665.2 of Sequoiadendron giganteum. NCBI lineage: Eukaryota > Viridiplantae > Streptophyta > Pinopsida > Cupressales > Cupressaceae > Sequoiadendron > Sequoiadendron giganteum. The sequence goes on along the minus strand of CM021100.1, from coordinate 828,141,545 downwards.
TACAAAATATTGGGGATTTTGCATGTGAGTTGGAGTTGCTAGAGAATATAAGATTCATAATATATTTCATGTTTCTTGAGTTAAAAAGGCACCAAGACAAAACATTATACACTCCATAGAGTTATTGTCATTTGATGAGGAGGGAAACTAGTCTTGATTTCAAAATCCATCAGTGATATCAGAGAGAATAAACTTAGGAATATGACTTCCAAACTACTTGGTTCATTAGAAGGATTTTCTTGAAGATGTCGCATGGGAAGGATAATAGATTATTTAGTATCTAAATTTTTTATTGCTTGAGGACAACCAATTTTGGGGAGGGAGGATTGTAATATCTCCTTCTTCGACTTGAACATTCAAGAAAGTTTCATTAACCTATTTTATTCTCGTAGGCTAATTTAGTGAATTAAAAAGGGAATAATTTAATTAATTTAATTAAGTCGCCTTAAATTAAGGTTGTTGATGACTTGTATTTAAATAAATTTTATAAAGTGACTTAAGTCAAAAAAATAGAAATAATATAAAGTCACTTTATATGGCCTAAAAATATTATTATTTTAATACAGGAGAATTCAAATTAAAACTTCTCGAAAGTTCCCTTAGAAGTTATAAAAGAGGAAAGAAGGAGCTCATTTACACATCTTGGACATTTTACTTTATCATTTGTAAAGTTGGGGTTGCGAGTTAAACTTCAAACCTTATGATGAAAACCATATAGGTATTTGGCTTCATAGATGAAATATTTCTTCCTAGTCAAACAAATGGTGGATTCACATAGGATTCAAATTTGTAATTAAACAAAGAATACAAAGATTTGGTTAATAACCGTAGGTGTCAAAATTCTAGGTACAAATCAATTGAGATTTGCTAACAAATAATTAATTTTTGTACGAGCGGGGAGAAAAAAATATGTTGTGTGTTGTGAAGGAAGGAATTAAAATTTATTATTTTACGTATGTTGACATATCCCAGTCGTACCACATTAAAACTCCTACAAGAGAGTTGTAGAACTCAATGACTATTCAAAGAGGGTCAATATGTGGGAATAAGGATTAAAATCTGTATTGCATATTCAACACAACCTCCTAAAGAAAATTCACAACCTTATATGTGCTGCCATACCTTTTAGGGAAGTTGTACACCTTATGATGGGAGTGTCGTACAATTATTGATGATGTGGAATTTTGACTTCTATAGTGAATTCAAGAACTAAAATTTTATGAGTATTTATTACTATATAATATCAGTAAATTGTATGGGATTTCTTAATGTATTATTGCATAATAGCCATTCATATATTTATTTGGAGAATATATTTTTCGTAGAAATGTTTGAAAAGAATTAATATCAATTATTGGTAGTTGAGAAAATTAATTTTATAATTACTATTATGAAATTATGTCAACATAAAATTATCTAAATATTATTTGATGAAATTCCTGCTTAGTAAAACTTGTGAAGAACTAGAAGCTACAAGGATATTGAATCTACTCAATAAGAGATACTCGGGGAGGATGGTGACGTGGGTTGGTTATGTGTGTGCGGGATAGGGGAAACCCTACTCATACCATTTTTCTATATTTTGAGCTTATGTGTGGTGCTTTGGGTGGCTAATGGTGAGTGCAGAGTGTGTGGGAGGTGTTGTTTATTTTCTTGGTGTTGTGTTTGGTGCTGCTTATTGTCTTTTTTGGCTGTTGTTTATGTTCTCTTCTTTTTTGTATGGTTGTGTGAAGTTTTTTTTTTCTTTGTTTCTTGCTTTGATAGTGACCTTTCATTTCATGGGGTTCTTGGCTTTATGGATCATGCAGATCCTTCTTCTCCTATGCATGCAAGGGGCATGGAGAATTTGAATAAGGGTTTTCCTGGTGAAGGATCCGCTTAAAAGAATGGGTTTCTATGTATCAAGAAACTGAATAGATGTCTAGAGTGATGCAATGAGCGCCTAGTCTTGGTGATCCAACTAGAATTTATTACAGATGATGTTGGTTACCTGTGCAATAATGATTTGATTTGAAAATTCATGGGGATTCATCTCTCACTACCAATTTTAGAATGTTGAGCCTGAAAAGTTTGGAATCTCGAGGGTGATACGGAGATAAAGTTGGCTGCCAACAATTATTTTATTGTTGTGTTCACATGCATGTTTGATCGCCTTAGGGATTTCAAAGGTGGTCCATATTTTTCAATCAATTTTGTCTATTCATGAAACCCTAGCATGTAGGTTTCAACTCACCTAAGGAGATTCCTACATGGGTTCCTATCTTGGTTTAGCTTCCACGTCTCTCATTGGAGTTTTGGAGGAGTGACATATTGTACATGATTTCTTTGCTTATTGGCAAGAAGTTGTTTTGGATCAACAAACCCTAGACCAAAAGGTAATTACTTATGCTCATGTTTATGTTGAAATAGATTTGAATAAACCTATGCTAGACTTATTGGAGTTGTTCCTTGGATCCAATTCATGGGTTCAACAATTAGACTATAAAACTCTTTTGTTCAGATGTCATTTTTTCTATGAGTATGGGAACTTGCAAAGAAAGTGCCCTCACCTCAATAGGGCTACAAAGGTGGCTAGCTCTTTTCTCATCTTAGATTCTAAGAAGCATAAAGGGAAATCACCTATGGTTATTTATGTGGTAGATAAGGAAGGATTTATCTTGGTCAAGCCTCACAATAATAGGAAAGTTTTGAAGAGAACTTTGAAGGATAGGAAATATGATGGGGATTTCAATCGGTTTGATTAACTGGAGGACTTACTACAAGAGGAGGGGTGTCCTATTGCACTTACTTCTAGTGGAGGGCCTTTGGGAGTGGATTTGTTTGGGAACAAAGTGAATGATTTTCAGAACTTACCTTTGGGAGAAGCACAAGTTATCTGATGGTCATAGATACAGCATCTCAAATTCTGGTTGGTCCAGATCAAGGTGGGCTAGTGGTCTTAAATGAGGCCAATGCCTTGAAGGATCTTGTTTCTTCTCAGCTTAAGGATGTTTTAGATTTTGGGAAGAGTAGTGGGACTATGCATTTCTTGGATTTTTAGCAGAATTCCTTGAAAAAGGGGCCTCCGAAAAATCCTTCCAAGGTGGCTCACAAGAAGGATCTAGAGAAGGTTAAGTTGCTTGGTGAGAATTTAGTGGATTCAGGGTTATTGAAAACCATTAGCTCCCACTTCTCCCAATCTTAGAAATGATTATCAATTATTGGAATGTGAGGTATGAATAACATCCCTCGATAAAAGGCTATTCATGAGATTATTGGTACTCATGGTCTTGATATGGTTTTTCTTCAAGAAACTAAGTTGTTTGTGGATGGTACATTGAATAGAGTTCCCAACATTTTGGCATGTGGCTTTTTTCAGTGTGTTCGGGCTAAGGTAATTTTTGGGGAGTGGCTTGTCTCTAGGATCCAAGGAATATTGCTCCTCTTTGGTGGTGCTCAATTTGCTTGGCTATGTATGTGGTTGCTTCTAGTGTAGAGTGGAGGGAAACCTACCTCTTCACCAATGTGTACACTCCTTATGATCTTTCTGGTAAGGCTCAATTGTAGACTCATATTAGATATATCAGGTCTATGACTCCCTTGCTCTGATGGATTGTGGTGGGAGAATTTAATACTGTTTCATGTTTAGAGGAGAAATAGGGTGGGAATGTTAGGTTTGATCAGTATGCTAGCCTCCTTAGGGATAATATTGATTTTCTAAATTTAGTTGATGTGAAGCCGCACAATGGCTCTTTTATTTGGAATAGCAGGAGATGTGTGGAGAATTCTATATATGAGAGGCCAAACTATTTCTTGGTTTCTTGATTTTGGGTGGGGGATAGGTGGTCTACAAGATCGGATATTTTGGACTAGAAAGGGTTGAATCACTACTTGATTAAGCTTTTTGCTTCTACTTTCAAAGTCTCTAGGAATGCATCTTTCAAGTTTCAACTCATGTGGTTGTGGGATTCTTCTCTTTATGACCTTATGGTTGATTGGTGGTGTCAAGGGAAGCTTTCTCATGACAAGGCTATGTATTCCTTTGCCAAAAGATTACAGTATGTGAAGTATAATCTGAAGAAGTGGAGCAAACCATGTTTTAGCAACCTTCACTACAATAAAATGGTAGCACAAGATAGTTTAGCTTCCATCACCCACTGGATCCAAAATATGGTCTTACTAATGATTTTATTAGGGAAGAGTTAATAATAGTTAAGGAGTTGGAGGATTAGGATTTGTGAGAGGAGATATTTTGGAGGCAAAAGTCCCAGATTGACTAGCTTTAGGAAGGGGATCGAAACATGACCTTTTTTCATAATTTTGTCAAAGCTAGAAGGTTGGGAAATCTCATTCCCTCTTTGGTGTCATTTGAGGGAGTGTAGTTATCTTCTATGGTTGATATTTCTAGGGAGGTTGTTTGATTATTCACAATTTTTTTCACTGAGGACTCCCTCCCTATTGGTTGTGAGAAGAATGTTATTTTGGATTACATTCCTTATTTAGCTTCTAATGAGATGAATGAGGCCCTCATGTGCCGTATTCTGCTACCTGAGCTGGAAGAGGTTTTGTTTCAAATGAAAAAAGTAAGGCCCCAGGCCTGGATGGATTTCCTATTGAATTCTTTTAGGATTTTTGGGAAATTATCAAATTGGACCTCCTTGAGGTGGTTCAAGAGTCGCAATGTAATAAGCAAATGCTTTGTGCTATGAACTCTATTTTTTTTCTTATTCCTAAAAGGGATGGAGCTAATTGTTTGGATCAATTTAGACCCATCACTCTATGCAATGTGGTTTACAAAATTATCACTAAACTAATTGTTGACAGACTTAAGCCTTGGTTCAACTCTTTTATTTTTCAGAACAAGGTGGTTTCATTTTTGGAAATCAAATCCTTAATGGGGTTGTGACTGCTACTGAGGACATTCACTCTATGGCATCTTCAAAGGAGAAATCCATGTTCATTAAACTTGACATGGTGAAGGCTTATGGAAGGGTCAAATGGAATTCTTACAAAAGATTCTTCGATCTTTTGGTTTTGATAGGGAGTATATTGATTAGTTTATGAGTTATGTGACTTCCTCATCCTTTTTTGTTCTCATTAATGGTGAGACTATGGAGATTTTTGGAGCTTCTAGGGGTCTTCATCAAGGGGATCCTCTTTCTCCTTACCTTTTCATCATTTTGGTTGAAGGGCTGGAAAGACTTATCAAATCTTATGGTAGTCAAGGTTTAATTTAGGGTTAGATTTTGCATGGTAGGATGTATCCTTTTTCTCACTTGTAATTTTTGGATGAGATTGCTTTGATGGGTATGGACGGAATTCAAGAGGCTATAAACTTAAGGAAAATTTTTGACATTTATCTAGATGATTTTAGGAAAAAAGATCAATGAGGATAAGTCCTCAATATTCTTCTTTAACACTCCCCATCTCATTTAGAATGGGATTGACAAGATTCTTTGGTTTCAAATTGGTTCTCTCCCTTTTTCATATCTTGGGATTCCCATTTTGGTGAGCTCTCAATTTAGAGATCTCTGGCAAGATGAGTTGGATAGGTTTTGTAGGAGGGTTAATCATTAGACTATCGATGAATCTTGATAGTTGGGTGTGTGACTCTTTTAAAATTCATGGTTCAAGCTCTTCCTATTTATAAATATTTTGTGCAAGTTTCCCCTAGTGCTTTCTTAATGAATTTGATGCCCTTTCTCATTAATTTTTGTGGGCTAGTGATTTGTACTCTTCTAAATGGAGCCTTGTCAAGTAGGATTCTATTTGTAGATCAAAGTAGGAGGGTGGTCTTGGGCTCAAGCCTATGGGTTTGATTAGCCTGGTCTTAGCTACTAAGTTATATTGGTCATGGTGTACTAGCTAGGATCAAGACTGGGCTAGGATTCTTACTATTAAGTATCTTTTGGGGGTGAATCTTGTGGATGTGCCCTAGTGTAGCCTTTCTAGGAGGGGGTCCATGATTTGGGATACTCTCAAACAAGGGGTGAAGCTCATTAAGCAGGGCCTTTTTTGGATTTGCAATAGTGGCTCCAATGCCCTCTTTTGGGATGATTCATGGGATGGTCACCCCCTATAATGATGATGTATCCTCATCTTCTATCCCTCTGTAAGAGTTTTCTTGTGGGGATGGGTGGAAGATTTCAAATTGGTGTAGGATGTGGGTCAGGTGGAGGTGGTGCATTGGAAGACTCTGTAGGAGTGGCCATCAGGGGGAACTAAGGAGGCTCATCTAGAGCTTGCTAAGATTATAGCTAATATGATGTGCAACTCCCTTTTAGGGAGGGATACCTTGGCTTGGGGACCTGATCCAAAGGGTAAATTTTAATGGCCTCGAGTTACCTGGAGCTAGATAGATAAGTGCTTGGGAGGAGGGAGGTGCCTTGGTTGAAGCAGGCTTGGAACAGATTTTCCTGGCCTAAATGCAACTTTTTCTTATGGTTGGTTGTTTAGAATAGGTGCCTTACTTGGGAAAATCTTTGGAAGTGAGGTTTTCATGGACCTTCTATTTGTGTGCTTTATAATAATAGTGAGGAATATTCTTCTCACCCGCCCTTTTTCTTGGGCAATTTTTCACTTTTGTTGGGGGCTTGGAATCATGTTCGTGTTCATGCCACTTCTTTAGTTGACTTCTGGGATAGTATGGGTAGACCTCCTACTCAAACCTCATTCCTTAAGTTGGGTTGGAACATTGGACCTTCCTTAATTATTTGGAAGCTATGGTTAGAAAGGTATAGGAATATATTTCAAGGTGTTCAAATGGTGATGGCTCAGCTATGGCATAAGATCCTCTATAGGGTTTAGGAAACTATCTCTACAAAATGTGATTTGTTTGATACTATGGATCTTGGTGATAGAGCTATCATAAGGAAATTGGATTTGGCGGTTGGTGGCTCTAGTTACTCTAGTTGTCATGGACCTCGGTAAACTAAGTAGAAAATTCAATGGGAGGGTAAGTAGTCCCCTCATCCTTAGGGTGTTCTAAAGGTGAATACCATTAATGGCTCTTCTTGAGGGAATCCTAGCCATGTTGGGGTTGGTGGTATTGGCAGAAATAGTGAAAGTGATAGTGTGTCTTTTCTCAATTTGTAAAGAGTAGTAGACTAATAATATTATGAAGGCCCTTTCTATTCTTTATGTTATGGAAAGAGGCTACTCCCTTGGTTGGTGAAAGATTATTTGTGAATCTAATTCATAGGTAGTTATTGATATGCTAAATGATCAGGTTGGAGGATGTCAGTTGGCAATTGGTTTTACTAGTTAAACAAATTTTGAGGATGTGCAGTTCTTTGGAATATATCTCCTTTTTTCATATTCCTAGGGAGTAGAATAGAGTGGCTAATTATTTGGCCAAGTGTGCCTCTAAGCATGAGGATAGGTGGGATGTGGGAGATCGGAGTCTTTTTTCTTTAGAGTATGTGATGGCTTTGGAAAAGGTTATTTTAGAAGACAAGAATATGTAATTTGGCCCTTTTGGGGTTCCTTGGGGGAATCCTTGATGTTTCTTGGCTGATTTTGTATTGTTTCATTTTTACCGGGCCTCTTTTATAAATTAAAAAAAAACCTTGTGAAGAACTACAAATTTTGGGGTAATATATTATATGTAACAAAAATGTGAATCTTCTCTCTGATGAATGAAACACTCTTATGAATGTACATAACCTCAAGACCACATAGGAGGTAGCTTTTTTCTTTTGGGTTTTTTAATGTTTTTTATATGGATTTTAAGTTGTTTGCATTAGTGAGCTTATAGTTTTTGTTTTTATATTCAAATTTTATTTTAAAGTTATTTATTTACACACACTCAATGACAAAGGAAATAGGAAATCATCAAGTAGCTTCAATACACTAGAAAGCACCCAAAACATGATCTAGAGGCAAAAAAATGCCCCGCTATGTATTGGAACATGTAACCAAGCTAGAAGCTAACTAATCACAACATATTTGAAATAATAAATCCTATTTGGCAAAACTCCCAATATTTTCACTTCATGGAGAGGTTGTCAACTAGGTCCCACCAATTATGAAAAGATGTTCCACTCTTCCCAATGTAACTCTCACTATTAATTTTTATCGTTAAATCCTTATTTAATGCTATTATAATAATATTTGAAGTCCACCTCTTATGATTTCTATTTTATCAAGTATCAAATTATCAATATTAATTATAGACTCAAAAAATATTTCAAATAAGCATAAAAATCTTAATCTACATCAAAAGTGATCTCTAATTAAGCAAAAAGACTCAAAATGCACAAATAAAATACTGAAATGTTACCAAACAAATTGAATCTTTGATATTCTCACAAATGGATGGAATGTGGTACTTGCATGAGCAATATAGTGGTAGGTAAATTTAGGATGATTGGTAATTTCTAAGTATGATATATTTGTAGGTTTTCCAAAATAGGTGATCAATGGTGAGGATTTGGTGAGAGATGGATGGTCTGGATTGAGTTAGTTGAGTGGTTATAAGATGGAGGATGAGAAATAATGGAGGATTATTTAATTTAAAATTACCTTTTTTAGAAGATAGGTATGAGATTTGTAGTGAGAAATAAAAAATATTTAATTTCTTTTATTTATTTTTAGGTGGTTATATGGGGGATTTAATTATTTAAATTAATTAAATAATGTGGAAAGAGGACTAGGAACTAGGAAAATGAAATAGAGTCTAGGGTGAAAATGGATAATTAGGAAAAATGATGGAATCAAGTTTTAGGATATTTTTAGGTATCTATATTTTTCCCTCTTTGAGATAATGTTGCAACTAGAAGAAGCAATGTCATTTCAAAGAAGAATGACAATATAGATGCAATATGAAAAGATGATGCCTCCTCAAGAGACTAAGTGAGATCCAAAAGAATCGAAGTAAGCTCTTTAAAGGACAAAGGAAGGGGAGAAAGTTATGTAAAACAATGTGAGTAACCTAGTTTTTAATATAGCATTTAACGTTATATACCAAGGTATCAAGACCAAGACGATGATGTGTCAAATGCAAAAATGAATAACTTTCAAATATAGAAAACAAGAGGATGCATCAATATAAACCAAGGATTATTGAAAGCCTTGGTGGGTATTGTGTGTGGAAGACAATGCCCCAATCAACACCATCTAAGACACACCATGATATGAAGGATCATGGTGGCCTTGATATTATATAAAAGAGATAGGAAAATAAAAGATAAAAAAGTAATAGTCAATAGGTAGGAATCATTTAACTTCTTTCCAAAGTGGTGAAACATACTAGGAGAGATAAAATATCTGGAGATGATGATGAAGCATGATATGAGGAATGATATATCTCAAGAAGAAAAAATGTGAAAAGATGATGAATCTTAATTTTGGGATCGATATATCCCATGAAGGAAACAAGGATGAATGAATAGAGAGATACCATCAAGGCAAATGATTCAAATTATGTCTAAGTGTTATGTTTCAAGGTATTAAGTGTCACTATACTTGCAAGTGCAGAAAGATTTGGGCATAAAATAGAAGGTATTTTTCCAACATAGGAAAGGAGAAAAATGAAAGACACTAAGATTGATTTTAAAATCAAAGCACAATCATCTACCCCTAGCATTAAACAAGGTTTAATAGGATAATGTAGTGGATAAATGGGATAGGAATAAAATGAACACATGGAAAATGGCATGGTATGCTAAGGAAATATCATGCAGAGGACTAGAAGGATAAAAAAACTTAGCTCTACACATGGTTCTTGTGAGTAATTTTTCTCCATGGTACTTGTGTGAGGTGCTCGAGGAAGTGGTTTTCATCAAAGGATGATTTTTCTCTTAAATCCTTTTCTCATTTTTTATTTTTTTCTTAATTTTTTATTTTTTGGTTGGGGATTCTCTCCAATATAAGCACATAAGAAATTAGATGAGTGATTCAAAGGATTTTCTAGTTATTTTCCATCTAGAGTAGCTAACCAGTATGCACTTGATATATATTTGATAATAATGATATATGGATCTTGCCAATTAGGCTCAATTTTTCTTTCTTACCATGATCTTGGGATTTTTTTGATTTTCTTTTAGGACCATATCACCAATTTTTAATTATTAACTTTTTATTTTCTTATTGTAGCTTCTATGAAGATGATTTTTATAAGGATGTAAGTGATTCAATGTATGGAGGCATCACTCATCAAGGAGATTTGACTCCTATATTTATGCAAGCTTATAGTCTTCATAATTAATGATATTATGAAAATATATGCACAATGATGTTAATTTAATCTATATTGGAAAGATTGCTTCAGATCCAAAGACTAGAGAGTATGGGGTGGCACTAGTGGAAGTATGGATACTAGTGCAATAAGCCCATAAGGTGGGATGTAGATGCAAATGACAATCATGACCGACTTCATTAACAATTTTCTTGAGTATTTTGAGAAAGGTCTTATTGGTTGCCTTAGCTTTATTATTACTTTACAAATAATATGGTGTAGACCAATGATGTTGAATATGAAAATTTTCATAGAGAGTGCAAATATCTTAGTTTTTGAAGGATTTTCCATTCTCTATGACAAATGTTGTGGGAATTCCATAGTGAAGAATAATATGACGGAGTATGAATTTAGCTATTTTTGTGTTAGTAGTACAAGAAAAATGGATGGATTCAACCCATTTATTAAAATACTTAGTGGAAATAATAATGAATTTATGACCATCAGAAGAGGAAGTATGAATCTTACCAACAAGATCATGGTGCCATTGAGAGAAAGGCCAAGGAGTAGCTATAGGTTTCAAAGATTGTTAAGGTGCATGAATCAAGTCCCCATATTTCTATCACGAAAGAAACCATTTGATGTATTCATTTCTATATTTGTTCAATTTGTGCATTGAAATTGTAGACACCGAAAATTGGTCTAGGCCTGCGAGTACACATTCGACATAATTTTCTATTATCCTGGTCATAATTAAATAATGTTTATTATTTAATTACCCTTTTCTAACACATATTTCCTCTATTAATTAAATACCCTTTTTAATTAATTCATTAATTCATAATGATATTTATTCAACTTAATTAATTAAATAGATCATATTTATTTAATTATGTCGCTAGCTAATTAATTCCTCTTTCTTAATTAAATAATTTATTATTTAATTAAACTCTCTTTATCTATAAATTAAATATTTATTATTTAATTACCCCCTTTGTCATATTTCAACTATAATTAAATATCTTTATTTAATTATTCAATTTAACCCTCTTTAACTATAATTAAATATTTATTATTTAATTATTCAATTCCACCTTTACAACAGTTAAATTAAATAAATTATCTTTATTTATTTACTTAAATTCATTTCATTTTCGAATGTTGAATTAAATTAACATTTAATTCATTTATTAATTTTATGTCATATTCTTCTATCATTTAGTTATCTAAGTCATTCACTCACCTTTTGACTCAAGATCTATTTTTAAATCCGCTAGTTATCTCCGAGTTCAGTATCTGATCGTTTCTACGAGAAGACTCTCCGTCACAACTAGTCAGTTGACTAGTTCTAACTCATGTGCATGAATGCGTCTATTAATTAAATATCTTTATTTAATTAATTAATTTAATTATGCATTCGGATTCTTCATCTTCGAGTTCTAACTTTGTCTTTGATATTCAAAGTCTATTTCTTCTATTTTCAAAGACTCTTAACGAAGATTAAGATCTTGAATTCTTGCTCTTCCTGTTTTCGAACAGTATTGACACAAGATTAAGTTATCGTTCTAACTTAATCTTTATCCTGCAGTCTTTTCTGACTCATGTTCTAACTCACGTTCTATCTGACATAGAACTCACATCGCATGACATTCATCAATCTCATCCGTCGATCTCTCTTTCAATCTGAGCCGATCGTTCGAAAACCCAAAATCTATAAAATGGCCTGCCATTATCATTATTCCTCCTCCTGAAATCATACACTTTTGAGAAGAAAATTATCTTTGATATTTTTCTTAGACATTCAACAAGGTTATGCTTGCATCAATACTGAAAATCTGAGGGAAAGAATACTGAAAAGGAAAAATGGAGAAGAGCAATCGAGATAATTCAAAGGAGTGAACACATATTCGGTGAGAGCTTTCCAATTGATTTGTTTAGTTTAATTATGTTTACTTGTTTCGTTCTTTGTTGTTTGATTTAGATTAATATTGGTTTAGATTAGGATTAACATCATCTATTCTAGTTGCAGATCAATCCAGATTTTATTCTACGTTACACAAATGACCTAGATCAAGTAGTAAACATAAAATTGGACAAGTTCAACTTGTACCTTACAAAAATGGAGGTTAGAAAAAAGGCCAATTTTTATGAAGGATATTTTTGAAGGAGGCTACATAGTTAGATTTTGTGATGTCTAATATATCTAGATCTATCATCATTAAATGTATAGGTATTTGAGTTCTTACATCCACTCCTAGAACCTGAAATATGGAATGATGCATTCTAATAAAATATTCTTCAAGAATATCTTCATTAAAAGGCCCCAATTCCATGGGAGTGAACCTTATTGGTCCTCTTTCTACACCTCTCACTTTGTGCTTTGATAATAAATTCACCTTGTGACTATTCATATCATTATGATATTCTATGGTTATAGTATTTGTTGGTGTTTTAATTTACCCATTAAGGCTTCATAATGCTCTAAGAGGTTGCCAAACTCTATATTCAAGAAACTACGAAGCTAATGGCCAACTAACGAGATTCAGTCAACAACTGAGATCTTCCACACTTTAGGCTCTGTGAAACCAAGGAGGGTATTCCCAAATGTGTTCATAAAAATGGTTTATGCCTTAAGAACACTTCTACATACAAATAAATTTCCTATTAATGCAACTAGATAGCAATTACCCTATTTTTGGCAAAAACAAAGAATAGTAATGATCATCTAGAGCTAGGAAATAAAACTTAATGTAAGATTTGTATCTCAAAAGAGACAGACAATGATTTTTTAAAATGTTCAAATCTTGAACCTTTACACTTAGGGATTTTGTCTTGCACTTCTAACAAAGATTTGGAATGAACTATCCAGTGCCTTATCCAACCGGGCGGGAGTCACATAAAACATAACCCTGATATTATGGAACTCAACATTATAATGCCTTACATTATGATATTTTCCATTAATTAAAACAATACTCCTTAGTAAATCCTTAGCACATTATCATAGAAATGTAATTCCTTTCCAAGCATTTGATTAACTCATTAAGCTAAAGCAAGAAAACTAATTACACATCCAAATATACCATTGAAACTGAATGAAGAAAACATTGATAAATTGATTCATAATCCATGATATGTACACAGGAGAGCAATTGTCTTAATTGTTTTGTAGATTTATTGATACCAGTTATTATAAAAGCATAGCATGCTTGTTTTATACAACACCCGACATGGAATTATTTTCCAAGTAGAACCTTCCAAAATACCACAATATAACCTTTTTGTACACAGCCAAAGCCTTACGATACAAAATCTGACCCCTAACAATGAGCTGTGAAATCTCCTTTATAGAACAGGAGAGCAACAAGCATTGGGCTCCATTGTTCATTTCAAAATGAATTTCACTTTTACCAAATGAAATTCAAATTCACTTCAAAAAACTCCTCATCATCAAAAATAATTACAATATGCGCAGAGGAATCAAAAAATGGTTACACCCCTGTAACCAATCGAAAAATACAAAAAACACCATGCCACCCATGTGCACGTCTGCATCAAACCCGAACTGCTGCAACACCAAAAAAGGCAGAAAACACCACCCCAACAACACCACTCATTTTCCAACACCCCAAGCAACCACACGGCCCTGAAACAAGCGACCGCTCCTAGTTCTCGCTTTAGTAAGAAGCGAGACTGGTTCTTTACCCCTGCTAGTATCAACACTAGATCCAAAAACATTACACGGTGCCACCACAGTAATTGGAGAAACTGTGAGCACCTCCTCATCAACTCCCATGAGTTCAGTCAAGGTCGCGAGGTAGCTGCGGTAGTCCAAATAAGTTTCGGACCCCTCACCATCAGAGCCCAAAGAGAGCTCGATAGGTAACGTGGAGTGCCCAGACCTCATCCCCACCCTTTGAGTGATTGTTCTAGAAGTACTAGGAACAATTTGTTTCTCCCTGTGTCACAAATTCGTCACACTCACCCGAGCACTCCATCGTACTACTGACTTATCGATTGAAGATGCTAGCTCAAAAATCAACAAGCAAATCAATCCCTTGCAAGCGAACAAACTTAAAATTCGATGACACAGATGAGAAAATTAGCAGGCATTTATAGAGCAAGCCGGTGTAGGGAACATTAATTTCTCAAAATGTAGTATGAGCAAATGAGCGATTAGTGGATGACGTCGCCACCACAAAATAATTGTGAGCTCATGGAAAATGGTGTAAAGCCCATCATTGCATTATCAGGTGGATACCGCTTGCACACAAGGAAATTAGGAGGAAAATTCACTGAAAAACTTGTGCCATTAATGAGAATAACTTGCAGAGTGCAAGTAATCCTCACACGAGTGAACAATAACCCTTTGAAAATAAACCATCGATTCGAAAAGACCTAGCAAGTCGGACGACTCGGATTGAGTCAATGATCGTTGAAAAAATACACATCACCACCTGGGAAAACATCAGCCAATCACACCCCAACAATCAAAAACCCATGATCGAGCAACATGCCCCACATAGCCCCCTCGTTTTGTGAAGCCAAGCCATGTGTCACCAGCTCGCAAATCTCATGGAATTTTCAAAAACATTAATCCGCTCATGTGAGGCTCGCGAGGGACAGTCATCATTTATCCTTGTCATTTAATATCCACCGTAGAAAAGACATCCACTTGTCACTGCAGGTGCAACAAGATAGGCCCCACTCCACCATACTTGACAAATGGCGGCATCTCACACACCTCGCACCACTTTAGTGACATCAACAAGAAAACTTGCAAGGTCTGCGAGGAATGGTCTAGATCAGAATCCGTGATCCGACAGTCAGCCAAACTACACAAGAAAAAATAATTATAACAGTGGGGCCGACTAGAAAAACCCTTAGAGGCACAAAAATTTAGGCCCACCCAAACCTAGGGAAAACCACCTGACATAGGCATAATAATAATAACACCCAAATAGAAAGAAAAGACCGATAGGTCGGGTGAAAAGGGGCTGGTAACAACATGAAAAACAGGTGCAGTCGGATGACTTAAGAAACTGGTGACCCCCAACAACAGGTCAATGCTAAAATATAACGTGAGGGTTCAAAAGGTATCAATCAAATTTATCATGAGTAACAAAAAACCCTAAACCCTAAGCATTAGATCCCCAGTCATAAAAAGGTAAACAAACATGCCCAAACCAGGCAAAATTTTGACAAATTTTAAAAGTCCCATAAGTAATGAAGTTAATAGTCTTATTAGCTACTAAATTTAGCTTGAAAACCTATGCAATGTACACCCTATCAATTTGTACTAACTCACCACCATTTTTTGCTAGAATAACCCTAACATCAACTTAATATTTTTTTTCCTGTATTATGATAAAATCCATATTAATGAAAATGTTTGAGATGATCAATTTTCCCAAGTCAAAATTCTAAACATGTGAAATAGCCTCTTTGAAAATCTCTTAATATACCAATGATAAAAAAAAATGACCATTTGTTTATAGGGATTTCTACATCTTTGTAATCATTACATTGGTAACTAAAATGGTATGATAAAATTCTGAGCCCTTGTCCATGCCTAACTTTCCTGATGATCCTAGGAATTGGACCATGAGGCCCTCATCTAATGGTATTTTTACTTTTGAGGGTTGGGAACTAGTTTGACTCATTTTTTAGGGTTTCAAGCATAGATCAAGGTTTTGAAATGTTGTATAAAATTTAAGAATTAAGGGGATTTTTATGAATTTTTTATGTTCTTATCAAAAAATAAGTATGAAAATTCATAAATAATTCAACAAAATTAGTGCAAAATTGAGGACTTAAGTAAATTCTATTTGAAAACCTTAATTCAATTTTGAGAGCACTAGAGAGCCCAAAAACCCATAAATTCTTCACACAGTAGCCTTATGGATTCTTGCAAATTCAATTGAATGCTTATGAAGGAAAAAATCCAATTAAATTTGGAAAATATCCATCAATTTCAGTATTATTGCTCACTCGCACAAACAAAATTCTTGTAACTAATCATTCTACAAGTTTGAATGTCAATTTGCAATCTTTGGATGGTGCGGGTAGAAACAACAGTGATTGTTGAACCTTTATTCAAAATCCTTTTTACTAAAGCTGTAATATATTGAGAAATTGGGATAATGATAAGTGACCATGTTTGAATTCAAATTCATTGATGAGAACCCACTCTAATTGTATGATATTTAAATGAAAGCATACATCAACGCATCTATGTGGGACTGACAAATATAGGTGTCAACATTGTGCATGATTGCAACTTTATTGATCTCATCTTTTATCAGTCCACTATGTGTTCTCATTTATTTCAAAGCCTTCAAGTTACAATAGTGTAAGATATTGACATGTGTCTTCTCGATGTTCGAACCCCACCAATTATATGTCACATCATCCTTAGTTGGAATCTTCCTATTGGTGTTGTATACAATTAGGTCATCACATTCTCTTGTCAAATGTGATATAATAATGTGTAGATTTGACTCAACACACAATCACTTTAAATAAATCGAGAAAGATATTGAGCCCATGATTGTTAGTGACATGTGCATAATATCATAGTGTCACAACTTTGGAATTACACATTTAACAAGAGCACATGATGAATGAATTATGTGCAACACCAATAGGAAGATTCCAACTAAAGATAATGAGACATATCACTAGTGGGTTCTAACATCAAGAAGACACATGTCAACATATTTTGTTGGGAAATATGGGACATCTCAAAAAGAAGCATCCAAGATTAGTAGTGCCTTTAGTAATTTTAATCTATTCAAATCACCTCAAAGACACGTACTACTATGCCATAAAGTGAAAATAGACATAGTTCATTTCCCACATTAATCCTTAGAGAGAAATTAATGCTTAAACAATTTCAACAATGCCAATAACAGACTCAACAAATAGAACCAACAACCATGAAAGATGAAACAAAAGACATGAACACATAGATTTATGTGGGGAAAACCCTTTCGGGTAAAAAACCCCACACTCCAAAATCCCAGATCGCCATTATATTATTCAGTAACAAAGTATAGTTACAAATACAATATTAGGCTCACAGCCTTTATAGAGTTTACATCTTGTTCCATTTTGGAGAATAGTCAGCAGCATAACCCATCACGACCACCTCTCTCAACGAGAGACATCTCGTTCAAATACATAGCCTCACGGCTTGACCACCGACCTCTCGACCTCTCTGTCACACAGTCACTCAGCCTTCACCTTCTACAAGATTCATCTCTCTTTCTTGGCTCATATCTCGCAAGCCTCTCGACCTACACCAAGCCGCTCAGCCTGCATGCAGGTAACCACTATGCTCTACCTGCACGGCTCTGCTCCAAGAGAGACATGTTCTCTCTCAATGACTGTTCAACTACCACACCCCTTTAGGGTTACACCTCGAGCCACACGCCATCATCCAACATTTTTGGGTCCACATGCCATATGTACTCCATGTCATCACCACCTATTGGCCTTTGACATGATCCTATCAGGTCCCACATCTGTTGGAAGTCAGAAACCAACCATCACTTCCCAACTATCAGCTCTCCTTCATATACTGCTTATTGTGGTGAGGGATCCACCAAGACACTCGTACACCACTTGTGCAATTTTTTAGAATCAAGATGGGAATCTACAATATTCACAACAAGTCTCCTGGAAAAGACTTAAATATTTAACTCCCAACACTCCAAGTGGTCCCCACATCCATCGGCATCCAAGTCGCTAAATCGCTGCAAAATCAAACTTCAAAACCTCATGTCGGAGGTTGTGAAATTTTTAGAACCCGCGACTTGCTGAAAAAGGGATTGCTCTATCGCCCAAAACCCGAACTTCCGAACCTCAAGACAGAGGTTGAGAATTTTACAAAACCCGTGACACACCAACAACAAAAGGGGTCGCTTTGTCGCTCAAAACCCAAACTTTTGAACCTCAACATGGAGGTTAAAAATTTCTCAAAATCCACGATAGTTGACAACAAAGGGATCACTCTGTCGCCCAAAACCTGAACTTTCGAACCTCAAGGTGGAGGTTGCAAAGTTCTAAAAATTCATGACATGCTGACAACAAAGGGAAAAGCCTTCACTTCACAATCACCAATTCGGGAGGTTATGAAACTTTAGAACCCCACAACTTCAATTAAAAAAACTTGAAAAATAGTGACTTAAATCAGGTCGATGATGGAGGAAAACACAACTACTCCAGGAAGTTGATCAAGCCAATAAATTTGAGTCACATTTCTCAACATTCTCCCACTTAACGAAGAACTTACTGGCTCCTTCCAAAGAAAACTCAATAATATTAAACAATGCTTTTGTGCTCCAACCAAGACACCTGCACCGACATCCAAGATGTCCACCAACTCAGGTAATAGTTCCAACCATCCACCATGGAAAAAAGGAATAAGCCAAGTCGTATATGTACTAGTCTCAAGAACACAAGCATCAGATCCTACAAATGACAAGGGCACCAACACTGTCACCACTCTATTGTGATCACAAGCCATACAAAAGCAACACAAAATCATCTTCAAAGCCCTCAACATAAACACATATGTGAAGACATTCTCTAGTAACAAGATAGAACACCAGTTAGAACAACCAAAAAATTGAATGCTCCCATCCAACTGATCAACCCATGCGACTGAAAATAGCACACATCAAGTGCTAATCCATCCAATCACACATACCTCCAAGGTATCCACATTAGAAAACTCACACCACTTACATAGCCAACCCATCAACAAAAAAATACAAGCTCCAAGTGCCAACCAGTCAAAGAAGACCAAAAAAATCTAAGAACTCCCACTACATGGGTAATGCCAAATCTGAAAAATATCAAGGCATAATGAGTCTACTGACAAAATCACATAGAGAGTGTTAGCATGTAGTTTCAAGGAACCATCCACAATGATATGCAAAACCTGTACAACCTTCACCACAAGTCTCCATAACCAAGACCACAGAGGGAAAAGTCTGCACATCATATACTTGTAGAAAATCCTTCTACATACACCTCTAAATGCCAACTGTTTCACCTTATTCTACATGTATCTATGAGCACCTGCATCCGGTCATTTGATGCTAAACTCCAAATGCATCATTGCACCATCATGAAGTTCTCAAGCATATGACCAATGCACCCAAAACATAGAGAACCACCAGACCATTGTCTAAGCTCCAGACATCTAAAATAGGAACTTATCTATTGGGAATAGGATGCCATTTAATTGCATTCTAAACATATTCCATGTATCTCCTAAGTCCTTGGAATGTGTTCCACAACACTAGGATTAGGAAGAGATTAATTTGGAATGAAATAAACATTTAATTTGACATTTGTAGTTATTCCTAAATAATAGGAGCATGTGGGGACACTTTGGGAGACCTCCTACAAAATAGGAGCACATGGGCGCCTACATGGGATGTGGGACCCACCTTGGTTTAGTTAATTGGTTGGTGAATTGAGTACACTTCAAAAATGCATCTTAGGTTCCTACAAAATAGGGATTTTGATTTATGCATGTTGAGTTCCTATAAAATAGGGATTGATGTTTACAAGGTCTAGTTCAGTTCAGTTATGTTATGTTTCAGTTATCTTCAGTTGCATGTTAGTTAACTTCAATTGACTTGAGTTGCCTGGATAGATAACAGGTGGATATATTTAGTTAAAATATGGAGTATCATTCATGCATATTGTTTTACATGAATTGGTAAAAGATATGTTTTAGTTAACAAAGATTAACTTGGGCCCACCTTGGGTGCCCAAGTTGGCATCTTTGAGTTACAACTATTGCATGGAAAAGATATTTATAATGCTTAGTTAAGTGGTACCTATTTTTGGCACCTACTTTGAGGATGAGCGTGCATGAGATATTTTGGACAACTATGAGGTTAACACTTCACTGTTGGGTGCCAACTTTTAGGGATACTCGTGTTTGACTTGTTCATGCATGTGTGAACTCAACTTGGCAACCCTAGGCATGGATTTTCTAGAGAGGCTTTGTGATCTTGTATTTGATAGCTCTTATGAGTTTGTAAGCAAGAAGATTGTCTATTATTGCAGCAATTATATGAGATGGTTTTGGTGAGAAAATATTGCAGGTTGTGAAGAAGATTTATGAAAAAAACAATGAAGCATATCAAGGAGAATTGAATCGGTGTTATTATAATCTTATTCAAAGGTTAAATAATACAAGCAAGACCAATTCTAGTGGATTTTTTCCTGAAAGGGTTTCTCCACGTACATGTTGTTTCCTTTATATTCTATCTTATATTTCTTCTACAATCTTCTGTCTACTTTCTACAACATTAAAATTGATCTAATTCAAGATAAATCATACACAAGGAATTGTGGCAAAGAATACTAAAATTAAATCTACAGTTACACATGATTTACAAGTTTTAAGCTACATTTTTACATTTTTACCTTCATTTTTAACATTTGGTATCAGAGCTAATGGTTTGGTAGAGATTGGGACACATTTCTCTAAAATTTTGAAGGTTTTTTGGTTGTAGTGGGAGCTTTTAATATTGTGTCAATTTTTTATTTGTAAAAGTAGTGTGTTGCAATGGGTTCTACTTCTCATTTATATATTTAAAGGTTCAATGGATCTGGTTATGAGATGTGGAAACTAAAAATGGAAGATCTCCTTGAAGAGAGAGATTAGTGGTTAGTTGTAGGTAGTAAGACAAAGACATATACATGTATGTCAGATGAGGATTGGGCTAAGCGTGATAAGAAGGAAAGATGAACCATAAGATTATTTCTTGTTGATGTTGTTCTCTTGAATGTTTCAGATGAAAAGACCACATTTGATATGTGGAAGAGGATATGTGATATCTATCAAACCAAAAGCCTTACTAATAAGTTGTATCTGAAAAGACAATTATATTCTTTAAAGATGAAATATGGTGATTCTATTGCACATCATATAAATTCTTTTAATTTGATTCTGAGTCAGTTAGCATCTGTAGATGTAAAGCTAGAAGATGAAGATAAATACATTTTCTTACTTTGTTCTTTACTAGAATCTTGGGAAAATCTAATTGTTGCTATCAATGGTAGTGGTGCAGATCCGAAGATGGATAATATAATTCATACTCTCCTATCAAAGGAGATGAGGAGGAAGTAAAAAAAAATATCCCAAGATGCCTTATTTGTAAGAGGTAGGCCTAAGGAAAAGGAACCTAATGGAGATAAGAGAGGAAAGGGTAAGTCTAAAGGACGGTCTAAAAGCCCTGGTAAGAGTAAGGTAAAGTGTTGGAACTATGGAAAACTGGGACATATAAAGAAGGATTGTAAGAGCAATAAAAAGAGTTCTAATGCTTCTACAAAGAAATCCTTGGATGATGGTAATGATGCATTGATCATTTCATGTAAAATTGTTAGTGATGACTCTTGGCTTATTGATTTAGGTTGCTCCTATAATATGACTCCTAATAAGGAGTGGTT
The DNA here is from genome assembly GCA_007115665.2 of Sequoiadendron giganteum. Taxonomy (NCBI): domain Eukaryota; kingdom Viridiplantae; phylum Streptophyta; class Pinopsida; order Cupressales; family Cupressaceae; genus Sequoiadendron; species Sequoiadendron giganteum. The sequence continues at coordinate 828,119,911 of CM021100.1, read as the reverse complement.
CTCAAAGTATACTAAATATGATGGAGGCAATGCCTTCTTTGGAGATAATAGCACAACAAAGATTGTGGGCAAAGGAGAGGTAAAGTTGTGTTTTAGTGATGGTAGAGTTAATACCCTTAATGATTTTTTATATATTCCAGGACTTGCTCAAAATATACTTTATGTATCTAAGTTTAATGATTCTAGAATGCATGTGGCATTTGATAAAAGTGGTTGCAGATTGGTGAAAGGGAATATGGTGGCTGCTAAAGGATCTTGAATTGGGACTTTATTTAAATTGAATACCACCAATTTTAATAAATCATCCAATGTAATTGAAGCTAAAAATACATGTATGTTGTGGCATCATAGATTGGGCCACATAGGTAAAAAAGGTCTTAGGAACATTCTTAATAAGAAATTGGTTGACGATATTCCTGATTATAATATTGGCAAAAATGATTTGTGTGAGCATTGTGTGTTTGGAAAGAAATATAGATCTTCATTTCCTAATGGAACAAATAAAGCTAAAAGATTATTAGAGATTATTCACTCAGATGTTTTGGGTCCTGTGGATATTGACTATGTTGGAAAATCTAGATATTATGTCACTTTTATTGATGATGTCTCAAGATACACGGATCTATTTTATGCATAGGAAATCTGGTGTGTTTAATAAGTTTAAATAATTTAAGGATTTAGTTGAGAAACAATCAGATCATAAGATAAAAGTGTTGAAATCAGATAATGGAAGTGAATATTGTTCTACAAAATTTGATGATTATTGTAAGCATGTAGGAATTGTGAGACAAAAAACTATTCCATATACACCAAAGCAGTATCAGAGAGGATGAACCAAACCTTAACGGAAAGATCTAGGAGCATGTTAATTAGTGCTAAGCTAGATCAGTGCCTTTAGGCTAAGGTTGTATGCACTTCTTGTTATTTAATCAATAGATCTCCTAGTTCATCTATTGAAGATAAAACCCCTTATGAAATGTGGTTAGGTAGGAATCCTAGTGTTGCACATTTAAGGATCTTTGGTTGTGAGGCTTGTGTTCATGTGCCTAAAGAAAAGCAAACTAAGTTGGATCCAAAAGAACAAAAATGCATATTCATAGGTTATGGTGAAAATGTAAAAAGTTACAAGCTTTAAAATCCTCTAACCCAAAAAATTACTTTGTCAAGAGATGTGATTTTTAGGGAATTTAGAGCTTATTCAGGAGAAGAACAACCAAAGGAGAAGGATACTTCTCAAATAGCAATTTGAGGAAATATTGGGAAGCAAGAAGATGTGCATGTTGAAGAACAATTGGATGGATTGGATGAGGAGAGTTCATAGAGTTCTAGGATAGATGCTCATGATGAGCATATTGAGGAAGAGGTAGAAATCCCATTGAGAATATCCACAAGACAACATAATCTTGTTGACAGATATAGCCCATCTGATTTTCGTTGTATATTTGCTTTGTTGAGTACTAATGATGAACCTAGATATTATAGGGAAGTTGTGTATTCGGATGAGAACAAGATTTGGACACAAGCTATGCATGAGGAAATGATTTGCTTGGATACTTGTGACATGTGGGATCTTGAGAGTTTTCCTAAAGGAAGAAAGGCCATTGGTTGTAAATGGATCTTTAAAAAGAAAATTGGAGTATATGGTAATCTTGAAAGGTACAAGGCTAGATTAGCAAACAAGGGCTACTCCCAAAAAGAGGCAGTTGACTTTAATGAAATCTTCTCTCCTATTGCTAAATTAACTTCTATTATATTCCTTTTATCTATTGTTGTTGCTTTTGATTTTGAGATAGAGAAAATGGATGTGAAAACTGCTTTCTTGCATGGGGATCTTGGTGAGGAGATTTATATGAGGCAACCTGATGGTTTTGTTATAAAAGGAAAAGAAGAATTGGTTTGTAGGTTAAAGAGATATTTATATGGATTGAAACAGTCACTAAGAATGTGGTACCAAAAGTTTGATGCTTTTGCATTAAAAATTGTTTTCGTTAGGAGTGAGGAAGATCATTGTGTTAACATAAAAATAATTGATGATCAACTTTTAATTATTATCTTTAATGACAATGACATGTTTACTGGTAACAACAAGGTAATGATCAAATAATTGAAAGCATGACTCTCTAGCACATTTGAGATGAAAAATCTAGGGGCTGCAAAATATATCCTTGGTATGGAGATCAGCAAAGATAGAGGTAACAAAAATCTTTGCTTAAGTCAAAGCAACTATGTTTATACTATTTTGAAATGGTTTAACATGCATGATAGTAAACCAATTAATATTCCTTTACTAGTTGGCATGACATTAAGTTTAGAAATGAGTCCTAAATCTAATTATTATTATGAGGAAATGTATGAGATTCCTTATGCTAGTGTAGTTGGTAGTTTGATGTATGCAATGGTCTGTACAAGACCAAATATAGCCCAAGTAGTGGGAGTTCTAAGTAGGTTTATGTCTAACCCTGGTAAAGAACATTGGACTTATGTTAAAAGGGTGTTTAGATATTTATGAGGTACTTCTTATTACTATTTGGTTTATCATGGTGCTAATGATATTGATATTATGGATAGATCATTGGACATATAGGGTTTTATTGATTCAGATTGGGCAGGAGACCTAGATAGTCAGAGGTCAACAAGTGGTTATGTGTTTACTTTGTTTGGAGTTGCGGTTAGTTGAATGAGTAAGAGGCAGCCCGTGGTTGCTTTTTCCACCACATAAGTAGAGTACATGGCTGCTACACATGCCTCCAAAGAGGTAGTTTGGTTATAGAGACTTGGGAAAGGTATTGGTTTTAATTGCAAGCAAATTAAACTTGAATGTGATAGTCAGAGTATTATTTGGTTAGCCAAAAATCCTATGTATCATGCTCATACTAAGCATGTTGATGTGCAGTATCACTTTGTGCGATAAATTATTGAGAGTGGGAAGGTATTGATTGAGAAAGTTGAAACTTTGGTCAATGCTACAAATTATCTTATAAAACTGGTTCCTATAGAAAAGTTCTCTTGGTGTAGGAAGGCCATTGGCCTTGAGTCCTATACTTTTTTTATAATAATGATTCCTTGTTTAGAATAATTGCAACGTATAATGTCAAGTGGGAGAATGTTGGGAATAGGATGCCATTTAATTGCATTCTAAACATATTTCATGTATCTCCTAAGTCCTTAGAATGTGTTCCACAACACTAGGATTAGGAAGAGATTAATTTGGAATAAATAAACATTTAATTTGACATTTGTAGTTATTCCTAAATAATAGGAGCATGTGGGGACACCTTGGGAGAGCTCCTACAAAATAGGAGCACATGGGTGCCTATATGGGATGTGGGACCCACCTCGGTTCAGTTAATTGGTTGGTGAATTGAGTACACTTTAGAAATACATCTTAGGTTCCTACAAAATAGGGATTTTGATTTATGTATGTTGAGTTCCTATAAAATAAGAATTGATGTTTAAGAGGTCCAGTTCTGTTCAGTATAGTTCAGTTATGTTTTAGTTATCTTCAGTTGCATGTTAGTTAACTTCAGTTGACTTGAGTTGCATTAAAAAATAACATGTGGATATATTCAGTTAACAGATGGAGGATCATTCATGTATATTGTTTTGCATGAATCGGTGACAGATATATTTCAATTAACAAAGATTAACTTAAACCAACCTTGGGTGCCCAAGTTGGCATCTTTGAGTTACAACTATTGCATAGAAAATATATTTACAATGCTTAGTTAAGTGGGACCCAGTTTGGGCGCCTACTTTGAGGATGAGCTTGCATGAGATATTTTTGACAACTATGAGGTTAACACTTCAGTGTTGGGCTCCAACTTTGAGGGAGAATCTTGTTTGACTTGTTCATGCATGTGTGAACTCAACTTGGCAACCCTAGGCGTGGATTTTCTCAAGAGGCTTTGTGATCTTGTATTTGATAACTCTTATGAGTTTGTAAGCAAGAATATTTTCTATTATTGCAGCAATTGTATGAGAGGGTTTTGGTGAGAAAATATTGCAGGTTGTGAAGAAGATTTGTTGAAAAAACAAGGACGCATATCAAGGAGAATTAAATCAGTGTTATTGTAATCTTATTCAAAGGTTAAATAATACAAGCAAGACCAATTCTGGTGGAGTTATTTTACCAAAAGGATTTCTCCATGTACATGTTGTGTCCTTTCTATTTTATCTTATATTTATTCTACAATCTTCTGTCTACTTTCTACTACATTAAAATTGATCTAATTCAAGATAAATCATACACAAAGAATTGTGACAAAGAATACTAAAATTGAATCTACAGTTACACAGGATTTACAAGTTTTAAGCTATATTTTTACTATAATTTTACTTTCATTTTCAACATTATCATGACACCATGATCTACACATCCCCCTTAGGAGATACCATGCTCCAAGTGAACATAATATGGTCTCAATGGTAATGCATCATGCCAAAACTCTAATGCGCAATAAAGAGTATACCATGACATGAAACACAAAAAACTCTAAACCAACATCACCTATCAAGCACTTCCAACACCTCAACCAAAGACTCGCAAGAGTCATCCATGGCTCTAGGATATTGCACATCTTCAAATAATGTCCATGCAAATGCGAAAGAACCCTTCTACGACAACAGGATCTAAGAGCTCCTCCTAGTAACATTTTCAAACACTAAAGAATATCATTCACCACTAAGTGATGAATCCACAGTCATTGCTAAAAGCACCCACTAAACCATGTAAATCGAGATCTCCAAGCATCATGACCAAACTTCTGCTAATTTGAAAATCCTTCAGGTCCACATAGCAACATGTCCATCTGACAACAATACCAAGTGCCACCAAGATCTCCAAACCAAGCAGACAAAACCATCACTATCAAAAGCTTACACAAAGTAGTGTATCCAAACTATTTATGACATCATGATACACATGCTACAGGTCCCATAATAGACTATTCAAGTACTCAACACCATTCATCCTTGCATCTCAAAGTAGCTACACCAATGCACAATTGACCATAGACAAGGCCAAATAACAAGTCTGTACCATCACATAAATAGATCTTGTGGATATAGACAGTCCACTTCTGAGTTGTCTCACAACAAACATGTAGGTAAAGACAACCCACAACATTGCACAACCTGTAGATCCATTCAACAGAAACATGCAAAACCCATCATTGCACTGGAAACTACAAAACTGAGATCTTAAAGAGAATAACCATGTAGAAAAAATGACTCAAACACCAAATCAAACTCATATCTAATTCACCAATCATGTCCACAATGAGCACCATAGTCTAGGAACCCAACAAGCAACACCACAAGAATGTTGGGTGATAAATCACTTACCAACACTCCCATACAAAGAAGACATCACACCTCCTCAAACCATGTCGAACTTCAACTATCTCATCCAGTCACACCCCAAAATCCATGGTCTAGAAAATAGTTTAACATCGGCTTCACATAACCATAATTTTTTATTGACCGTGTAAAACCTGCAAAACCATAGAGCCATGCAAGTACAAACCATCCTTAAAAGGAAACAATAGTTTAGAAATTCCAGGCCTATTTCAAGCCAACTTCAAACCACCAACGTTCACATGCATTCGAGAGAGAAAACCTATTTCATAAGCTTCCAGATCATCCAATGATCAACTCCATAGCCTTCATGCAACCAGGGTACCAAAAAAATTGTGCCTTCCAATACTAGGAAAAACACCCAGCATAAGCACGTTACTCCATGAATGAACAACAACCCAAACTTCTCCATATCATTAAGGAGCCTCTCACACAAACACCCAATATGAAATATTGTTGCAACATGACCATAGAGACAATAATATTCCACCCCATGCATGAGGGTTATACCGCTGCCAACTCAGGAGCTTCAAGTCACATCATTTCAATATGACCAACTCAAGTTTCTCCATCTTCTCCATCTTCCATGTTGTGCGTTGTTTCTAAAACTTAAACAGAAAAGAAAGAAATTCCACTCATAAAAGAATCAATACATTCATCGATTCCTCCAGATTTCCTCAAGCCTAACAGACTAAGAAATCTTCATTGAAGGAATACCCAGAACCAGCATCTCCAAGGAGGAACAAAACCCAAAAGAAGGCTCTAATACCACTTGTTGGGAAATATGGGGCATCTCAGAAAGAAGCATCTAAGATTAGTAGTGCCTTCAGTAATTTTAATTTCTTCAAATCACCTCAAAGACACATACTACTATGCCATAAAGTAGAAATAGACATACTTCATTCCCACATTAATCCTTAGAGAGAAGTTAATGCTTAACAAGTTTCAACAACACCATTAACAGATTCAGCAAACAAAACCAACAACCATGAAAGATAAAACATAAGACATGAACACACAGATTTGTGTGGGGAAAACCCTTTTGGGTAAAAAACCCCACACTCCAAAATCCTAGATCGCCATTGTATTATTCAGCAAAAAAATAAATCATGGGTCATCTCAGAAAGAAACATCTAATATCACTAGTGCCTTCAGTAATTTTAATTTCTTCCAATCACCTCAAAGACATGTACTACTATGCCATAAAGTGGAAACAAACATAGTTCATTTCCCACATTAATCCTTAGAGAGAAGTTAATGCTTAACTAGTTTCAACAACACCATTAACAGATTCAGTTTACAAAACCAACAACCATGAAAGTTGAAACAAAAGACATGAACACATAGATATACGTGGAGAAAACCCTTTCGGGTAAAAAACCCCACACTCCAAAAGCTCATATCGCCATTGTATTATTCAACAACAAAATAAAGTTACAAATACAATATCAAGCTCATGACCTTTACAAAGTTTACATCTTGTTCCATTCTGGAGAAAATTTGGAAGCATAACCCATCATGACCACCTCTCTCAATGAGAGACATCTCATTCAGCTATATAGCTTCACAGCTTGACCACCAACCTCTCTATCACATAGTCACTCGGACTTCACCTTCTACAAGATTCATCTCTCTTTCTTAGCTCACGGCTCCCCAGCCTCTCGGTCTGCACCAAACCACTCAGTCCGCACCTAGCCTTTTGGCCAGTCTTCCACCCAACTTGGTAACCGACACACTTTGCCTCGACTACCTAGCCTCTCAGCCTACACAAAGGTAACTTTTGCGCTCTACCTACACTACTCTGCTCCAAGAGAGACATCTTATCTCTCTCCAAATTTTTAACTATCACATCCCTTTAGGGTTACACCTCGAGCCACACACCATCATCCAAAATTTTTGGTCGTTGGATTAGTATTTGAACAAAAATCTAGCATGAAACTTAGGGTTATCCACCTAACATCATGTCACCCAATCAAAGAGACATTTATTACTGTCTCACCAAGTTCACTGAGCACATGGGCCCACATGCCATCTTTCCTCCATGTTATCACCACCTATCAACCTTTGACATGATCCTGTCAGGTCCCACATCCGTCAGCAGTTAGAAACCAACCATTGCTTTCCAACTGTCAACTCTCCTTCATATATCGCTTGCCGTGGTGAGGGGTCCACCAAGACACATGTACACTGCTTGTGCAATTCCAAAGAATCGAGATGGGAATCTACAATATTCACAACAAGTATCCCAAAAAATACTTAAATATTTAACTCCCAACACTCCAAGTGGTCCCCACATCCGTTGACATCCAAGTCGCTGAATTGCTAGAAAACCGAACTTCAAAACCTCATGCTAGAGGTTGTGAAATTCCTAGAACCTGCGATTTGCCAACAAAGGGATTGCTCTGTCGCCCAAAACTCAAAATTTTGAACCTCAAGATGAAGTTTGCAAAGTTCACAAAACCTGTGACATGCCAACAACAAAAGGGATTGCTCTATCACTCAAAACCCAAACTTTTGAACCTCAATGCGAAGGTTGTGAAGTTCTCAAAATCCATGACATGTCGACAACAAATGGATCACTCTATCGCCCAAAACCCGAACTTTTGAACCTTAAGGTGGTAGTTGCGAAGTTCTCAAAAGTCGTGACTAACCGACAAAAAAGGGAAAAGCCTTCACTTCATAGTCACTAAGTCAAGAGGTTATGAAACTTTAGAACCCCATGAATTCAGTTAGACAAACTTGAAAACCAACGACTTAACTTAGGTCGATGATGGAGGAAAATATAACTACTCTAGGAAGTTGATCAAGACAATAAATTTGATTCACATTTCTCAACATATTTCACTATTGCAACTTGAAGGATTTACAATAAATGATAATGAATGATGAATTGGAAGTAGGCCATGCAATAAGAGCATAAAATTTGGTACCAACAAAGATTAAAGTGGAGACCGAAAATGGGTACATAGTGAAGGTGATCCGGTGGACATTTTTCAGTGGAAATTGAAGTGTCTCTTTTTCTCCAGAATCTACACCATCAGAAAAGAGTGTCCGGTTCCAACGCAACTCGAACGGAGCAAAAAGGAGTCCGTTTGCACGAGTTATGGCCAGTCAAACCTTTGGTCAAACTGGAATCAGGGGCATCCAGGAAACGAAAAAAATGATGTCGTCAAAAGTTGTCAAAGTCGGCATCATCGGGAAGATCTCGTCGCAAGCTTTCCAACGCAACTCGTTTCGTCGAAATCCGACAACGGACGCGAGAGTTATCAGCGGTCAAAGCTCCTGGTTGACTTGGTGACCGGAGGGTGAATGATGACGTCAGCATCCGTACAAGATGACGTCAGCAGTCCGTACAAATCCGAAGTGGATCAACCAGATGTTGACACGTGTCAAGTCCGTACAGGTGACGTGGCATGTGAGTCAGATGGTACGGACCTATCGGCGGCCGACACGTGGCATCCGTACCCCAGTCAGCATCCTCGTTGGCATCTCTGTCAGCATTCCGTACATGAGTCATCGACACAGTCGGCATCCGAGTTGGCAGACACGTCATCGCACAGTCATCATCTGAGTCAGCGTACGTTGGCCTCCACGTCAATGCACAGTTGGCAGATGAGTCAGCCTCCACGTCGGATCCCAGTTGGCACATAGTCAGCGGACACGTCAATTACACATCAGCATTTTCGGCGAATTAGCATCCTCCACGTCTTTGGTGAGTCACTGTCCACGTCGTCAAGTTGGGTGAATCGGTGTTCGCCACGTGGCACCTCATCAGAACGCCACGTGGCCACGCGGTCTCTCTCCTCCGTCGGTCGGTGGAAAAATTTGTTTCAACTGCCCGCAAGGGGCTCGAACCGTCGACCTTTGAATTGCTATCCGGGCGGGCTACCAACAGGCCACATAGCGACCACTACTATGGATATGGCAGTTGTTGGTTTTGATTAAGATTTTGTTTGAAAATTTGTTTTAAAAACAAAACGGCCGGCGGGTTTTGAACCCCGAACCGGCCGGGACCCAAAATGGACTGCCACCGTTAGGCCATCGGGTGGTTTGACAACATATGTAGACATCGGTTGATTTTGGTAACATGTGGAAACCGAATGCCTATCAAATTTAAACAAACTCCTAAATTAAAATAAACAAACAACTATAATCCTTTTTTTTAAAGGATCAAATCAGACCCCCAAAACAATATTAGCCCGGAAATGAATAAATAAAGGGCTAAAATGAAGATTAAGGGAGATTATCCTGATTATTTTTATGTAATTAGGGGATATTGAGATTTTATATGCAAAAATTGGGAGATTGTTTGAAGATTTTATGTATTTTGGAGAGATAAGGTGATTTGGAGAATATTTTGTAAATCAATTGGTTAGTAACCAAATTGAGAAAATTTTATGTATTTAAAGGGGGCTTGAGAGAAGAGTTGGAATCAAGTTTTTTTTTCAGGTGATGAAGTTCTAATGCTGAGGCGTCAAAGAGAGGTCTTGTTGGAGAATTCTTTCAGATCATTCTTGCATATCAAAGCATCGTTACGCTGCCGAAATGCTTGGAGAATGGTGGTGCTTTTGTAATTGATTTGGAGATTAATTGGATCGGTCACACTCTATTGGAGTGGACTCGGAGACGTAGTCACTCTCGTGACGAACTCCGAAATCAAACACTGTTTGCACTTCTCTCTTTCTCTCTTTCTGTCTCTCATTTCTTTTCATTCTGTTATAATCACCTTGATTACGTTCTTTATGTTATTTCCTTAAGTTAATTTCATTTTAATTAACTTGAAATAATCATTGTAAAGCATTGTAAAAGTTTAAGCATTTAAATACTGCAATTTAGTCTAGATCCTACCAAGAAGGTGACTTAAGTGTTTTTAAAAGTAGATGTGTTAATGCTCATAAGTGATCACTAGGAAAATGGGTTAGCTAATTAATAAATATAAAGGCTTACTATGAAATATTAATACATTGGGTATGAGCTAAGAAAGACACCAACCAAATATAAAATAAAGTGACAAGTATAAATAAGAACACTAGGGTTTAAGGTTTTAAGATCAATATTTAACAAAATATGCAATGGATCCTAGAAATTTTTACTAATCCTAATGGGAGAAGTGAAAGAAACCTTGACTCCCCCTATACAGTCTCTAACAACTCCACTTACTCTAACCAAGCCCAAATAGCATTAATAATATATTGAAGTTAATATTAAACAAGTTTGGAGGGGGGAAAAAATCCATAGAACAACACTTCTCTCCTTCCTCAAATCGACCCCAACTTACAACATTGAAAGATCCCATTTATTTGTAAACTTAACTTACTCAAATTTCACCTTTTCCTTCTCACTTGCCCTATAAATTTGATAAATTTCCATAAAATTTATTACAATTTTAGAGAAGAATCTATGAGCACAATGCTTTTATCCATGAAAATTTTGTTGTTTATTTCCTTCCATAGACCCCACCACAAATGAGGAATAGTCATCTTCCACAATGAATTGAGTGATATACTAGAGAATATTGGGACCCATTGTTGAATGAGATAAAGAATATAATTGATTGACTTGACCTAGGGAACTTCAAAGACCTCAAAAATGAGATTGAAATTTTTGACTAATAAAGGGGCACTCTATAAGCATGTGGATCAATGATTCCTCTACCACTTCATGAAGATAACAGTTATTGGGAAACATAAAACCTCATTTACTAAGGTTATCTTGATTGAGAATCTTGTTTTTATTAGACAACCATGAGCTTGTTCTAGAAGGTAACCTAATTTGACATTGTTGGATCAATTTGATGAGGCAACCTTTCACACCCAAATTTAAACAACAAGAAAACTTGGATATTTGTTTTTATACATCTTCCAAGTAATTATATATTTATAAATGTGTAACATGTGATGTCCCACATTAGTAACTTATCATGGCATGTCATATTCACTGATGAGGTGTGAATCCTTATCTCATAACACAAAAAACAAATATTGGGGAAGACTCTAATCAATATTATCAAAGGCTTATGATTCAACACAACACTTAACACTTACTAATGCTCAAATAGGGTGATGTAGGTATTTATCTAAATAAGATCAAGCTTTAGCGACCATGATCTAGGACCTAAGGGCCATATTAAACCAAATTGGAATATTACTTAAATTTGTTTAATTAAATACATTGCCATAACACAAACTATGATAATAGGGCTCGATATTCTACATGTACCGCATTAATGAAATATTGATTTTGTATTTATTACACCAGTCACCATTATTAATAAATCTCATCTTACATATAATTACTTCCATAACTAGTGTGAATTTAATTAACTAGGAGGTAATTTAATTACCTTATTTGTGCATAAGGTGAGGGCAAGGGAGAACATTAGGAAAGTTCTCTTTCTTTTGATTTATTAAAGGATACATTGTGTTACAAGTAAGATTAGTTTTATTGAATTAAAAAAGTGATTTTAAGTCATAACTTAAGTTAAGGGTCCTAGTCTCATGGTTTACCATCATAGTTTAATTCACCGTTAGTTTTATTAAATAATTTATAGTACTTCTATTCAAAAAACTAGGGAACTTAATGGAATATACAACAAATCTCAACCATGGATTATACTTAAATATAGTACTTAGACCCTATGGAAACTGAAGAAAAACCAAATCCATAAGGATTTCAACAATTAATTTTATTTCATTTTCTTGTTCTTATTTCCTTTTTTCCATTTTCCACTTGAATGATGGACGGAGGAAATCTATGAATTTTTATTTGAGGGGTTTTATTCCCTTGAAATTTTCTTCAATTTTCCTTCAAAGTATATTCATGAATGTATGTTTGTATAATGTTTTTTGATACTTAAGAGGTAGATTTATATTAATTATCAAAAAAGGTTACATTATTTTTTGATGTCAAATGTAGTCATTAGGAATCCCCTAGAAACAACTAGAGTTCTATACATGGTACCAAGGCTAAGAAGAGCCATAAATAGTTACAAAAATAATGGCCAGTGATACAAAATTTCATTGTTGACCCTTACAAACTATGCCCATTACAGACCAGAATCTTCAAACTATGCATTGAAAACCAAAAGAATGATAATGTTTACCCTAAAATACCCATTACAGACTTGGGCATACATTCCATACATTATACCCTAATGATAAACCCAACCAAAAAAAAATTTGCATTAAACCCTACTCACTTACTCATTTGATGACTCCTACATATACCTCATAAATTCTCTGACCCATTTAAAGTCTTGCATGGTATCCATATGCAACATCTTCTTTATGAAGTTGACACCCTTCAGTTCCCTATCATGGTGATTCCAAATCTCAACCCCTTTAATATCCATGAGGAAGGGGTAAAATTTGATAGTAGCACCTGACACCTCCAACAAACCAAAATCCCTTGGTTTTGGGATACCAATCCCCAGGTAGGCGTAGTTGATAACTTCCTTGACACCACCCAACAAATTTGACTTAACCAATCTCCTTGCCAGCCCCAAGACTAGGTCCTTTGATAGATGCAAATCCAATAAGGTAGTAACAAATCAGGGGGAAATGCCATTTTTTACTCAATAACACTCTTTAGCTACCAAAAATTCATGACCTAATACCAATTTAACTGCCCCCAATGATAGGAAATCACTCTCCACAAAAACTGCCTTCAATATGTACTCTATTATATCCTTGAGAAAGGCCATTTTCTTCTTGGAGCATGTTAGATTGATGGTAGTTTCCATAGTGCCACCAAAAAAGCTCAATTCCATTGGTCCAATTACCAAAATGGATGCTTTAGGCTCATCTTTAATAACCCTTCAAAATGTGCTAAATTTTTTTATTAATGATCACCATCTGCTTTGGTGTACTCCAGACCACACCATTGTAGTTGCCATGCCAACAAGAAATTATGAATTTAACTCACCTTTTGTTTGCATGAGCTTAAACGTGATCATTATGTAAACTTGTTCCAATACATGACCTGCCAAGTGCTATCTGCATGAAGGGCCTTAGGTGGGAAATTTTCCAACACAATTAACTATAATTGGAATGTCAAATCAACAATGAGTATTTCTAATCACCATAATTAGTATGTGTTGGTGGGTGAGGTGACCTTTCCATCTATTTATTAAACTACTCTTTACCATCTATTTTAAGACTGACACTCGACCCATGCCACATCAATGCCCAATTAGAATATACCATGGATAGATTAGTGAACACACGTAAAAATATAGATTATCACCACCCCTCAATAGTAATATTGTTGACTATGGTGACAACATTAGATCATCTCTCGTCATGATATCGATACTTATGTAGGTTAGTGTGGGTAACACAAATTGATAATTTCAACATTTTCTACAAATGATAGTCAAACACGAATTTTCTTTTAGGCCTGCATGTATTGCTTATAACCACTCTACAATCAGAATAGTTACCTAGTAGTAGCCCATAAGAACCTTTGGTTTATGCCATCTATCTTAGCACTTGTGAGTGTATCAACCTCCTTATTTATCTCCCTATAGGCATGCTTAATGTTGTAACTGTTAAGATGTTTAAAGATAAAAGAATATGGTCCAACAATGTGTTCAGTTTCCAATTTTGGCTTTACTTATTTCAAACAATGTTAATCACCAACATCGAATCCCCTTCGATCTCGATATATCATTACATAAGCTCATAGCATATGTGGAGGCTATAAAACAATTCATGGAACTTACCTTAATTATTGGTGCCCTTTAATAGTTTCTTAGTAATCTGACCAATAGTTTTTTGTCCCAATCTCTTACTATGTAGCCTACATCGGAGACCCCTTGGTTTCCTCTTGTGGCCCCATTAAATTTTAATTTATAGCTCCCTCAGGTAGGAGGATTCCACACACTATTGTCTCTCATAGACCATGTGAATTTTCCACCTTTACCCATTTTTGAGGGGAATTTTGATATATTTTATGCCACCCTTGGATGCACTTCATTTATATCTGATCAAAGAGATCCTATATTTGCATCCTGTTGAACTCCATATTTATTTTGATGAATCTGGGTCTTTGAGGTTTTGAAAATCCTCAATTGTATCTGATCAGGGTTCTGAACTTGCAAGTTGGGGCTTCCAAAACCCTCATATGCTTAAACCCTAAACCCCTTGGTCTTGGTAGACACTTTTTTTATATTCCTCTATTGACTCTCTATAGCCAGTTCTCGATCGTTTAGTTATAACTTATGGCTATCAGAGTCATGTTTTGACCAGCCCCTTCTTCCTAGTATTCCTAGTTGTTACCTGTGAGTCATTATAAATCATGTTTTATACTAATGTAGGATCAAAATTATTTAAAATTTTCTTAAGCCTTTGTAATGTTGGGCGGGTCCCATCAAGCACCTTCTATTGGCTCCCCGTTAGCCCGCGGGATTAAAATAATAAAATTAAAAATCTAGAGGGATGGAAGGAAGGTGACACTTGTCCACTCTCTTAGTGGGCCCTACCACTATTCAAAGGAACTGATGGCTAGTGATCATCAAATTAATGGTTATGTTGGATTATGACAAACAAATCTCAATCATTCCTCGCTATCCTATGGGGGACCCACTATCAGATCTATGTTTGTAGAGGGATAGTGGGCATGAGCCAAGTGGTGTCATTGTCATCGTCCGCTAACTATTTGAGGCATAGAGATATTTAATGAAATATTTATTGGTGACTATGGAGGGTTAAATAGTGTGCTACTAAAAGGATTTATATGCCCATGCAAAATGGTTCATCGAGATGTTCTAATCTTAGCCATATATTGCTAAAGAAGGATACACATTATGACTATTGGCCAAGTGGTTAAAGAGGATGCATATTGGTGGTCATTGGGTTGATCTGGGATGTTTCCCGCTAGCCCATGACTGTAGACCTAAAATGTGCAAATCTCAGAGGGATAGCGGATAGGAAACATGTGGTTTGGTGGGAACCAATGTGGGTCAAGACCGGTGTATGTTTTCATTCCATTTGGGAGATTCTAAAAGGTCTTACTCTAATATATGGTTGTCCCCTTAATATGTTTGATGGCGATCAACGTAGCATTTTGTGGGTCCATCAGACACGTGGTGATATATTGCTTGGTCACTTCACATCATTGTTGTGAAGTGAGGTGATAGGGTGCTTCTCATGATGAGTGATGAATGCAAGATGATAGGTGACAAATTTCATTCCATCAAAGGGACTCAAATGCGACTCATGTTGATTTGGCGTAGTCCCTTCGATGATGGTTATGTAATTTCTTGGCAATCGACAACCTTGATTCAGTGGTGGAGATCAATGAATATGTTTTAAACCTTCATTGGGAATATGATCTCAGCCACTCATGCTCGATTTGACAGTCAACATTCAAACTTCAACGACTACTTGATCTTGTTTGTGAAAAAATTGTAGAAGTTATTATTCAGTGACATTCTCAGTTGTCGAATCAAATCTGATTGACTATGGATCAAATTTTCACACTTTTTCAAGGCTGTATTAATTGTTGGTTTGATATTTTTGTGACTTTCATGGGAGCTCCATCCCTGCATTCATGATAGCCATCATTTTGGGGCTCATTCGAGATGTCAAAGCCTTTATGGCTTGATAGTTGCTCTGTTATGGGCATAATTCAAATATTTTCAAGACCTAATCGACATTCATCTTTTGTAACCCTAGTTAGTTAGGGTTAGGTATTTGAATTTAACCCTCAGTTATGCCTGAACTATAAAGCAACACTTGTATGGTTTTTCTAGGTTCTTCTTCCTCTGGCTCCTTTGGGGATTTTCCCTTTTCAGACATGTATTTTACATTATGCTATTGTAAAGATTGGCTTTTTTCCTCTACATTAGTGGAATCTATCAAGCTTTCCTTTTCTTGGCTCTTTTGTGTTTGAGTAAGTTTTTACCTTCATATCTGAGTGTTTTTGGTATTTTCATGCATGTATGTTTGAGTTAAATGGTTTGTAGTTACTGGTTTGATAAACCTTTCTTCCTTCCACCGCCTTGTCAAACCCTAACCTTCTTGTATGCCTCTGAGAATTGACCAAATAGAGAGTTTTGAAAGTCCCCTTGCCCCTCTTCAATAGTGTACTGAGCAGTCTAAGCTAGGAATTAGTGACCTTTTCATCTTAGTGTATCACCTCCATTTCATTTTTATGTTCTCCTTCTCCCATTTTCCTTGTGAACTATTAGTAGTAAGTTTTCATTTGTTGAGTTGGATCAGCAGTTTGCACTGGGATTTAAATAGGAAGCTAGCCTTCTCTGGAGACTTGACCACATCTTGCAAGGTCCCACACCTTGAGATCATTTCCATTGTGTCATTAGAACACTGAACTCTTGTTCATTAGGGTGCAATTTTATGTGACAACAGGGACTTTGAGACCTATTATGGTGTAAAATTGCACCCTTATGTAATTTCCTATAATATCACATTACTTTAATCTTATAAGTCAATAATGTAAAATATCATCATCCTAAGACTTCATTTTCATTCATGCCTTATCATTTTCTATCGGTGGGGGAATTAATGCTCATGAAGTGTAACACCTCTATAGTTGCAGGCATGCTCAAGAACAACTCCTTTGCATGCATTTTGACCATTTCTCTCCCTCCTTCCTTGATTCTTCTCAATTATTGTAATTCTAACTTATTCTTGCAACCTCTCACTTCTTAGCACTTCCATTCTCTCCTTACTATTCTACAATTTTTTCTCTTGTAGGTTCTCAAGCTCTCTACATCACTCTTGCATGATTGTATTACATCATTGAAGTGCTACTCTTCCTCTCTACTTCACCAGGCTTGTAGAAGGGATGGTAACCATTTATTTCATTAAATTATCAATCTTATTGTTAGCATATTGTTGCTTGTATTATTAATTTCTTTATCACTATTTATATATCATGTTTTATCTAGATATCCGTGAAGGTGGAAACACCAAAGTGGGGGTTTAAATAAGACAAGCCCTGAAAAGCAATCCAACATTTTCTCATTTTCATGTGTGTAGGTTTTGTCTTTGAGGAGCTTGTAAGAGGTTGGACCTACCATATTTTGAATATCTTTCCCTTCTACTCATCATTTTTCTTATAGTTAGTTTACTATCATTTTAAGTATTCTTCATGTTGTACTTCTTTACTTTTCATGCACTTTTAGAATTCTATTCATTTTTGTTAAAATTGTTAGACTTTAGCATTCAGGTCGTTAGTAGGTCCTAAGTGTTTCTGGTTATAGACTTCACTTTTTATCCGTACAAGATTCCAGTGCACCACAAAGAAGCTAGTGTGTTGATTTTTTGTCCTTGGTCTACACTCTTGTTATCTAGCCAAGAGCCTATCAATCTATTTCTTGAGACTTTTGAGGTTTGTTTGCCTAATTTCTGAAGTTCTCCATCCAAAAAACCTAAAAAACATAGTTTATTCTTTCCTTCACTTGCCACCCCATCACTTGAGCTTTCGTCTTTGAGGTAATCTAGAGCTATCTATCCCCTGCAAACTCTTCCCTATCCTAGAGACTCAAGAATGGCAGATCCTCTCTGTTACATTTTTTGGGAACCCAACGTGAACCTTCCTTTTCTCTTTATCCTTATTTCAAAAAAAACCCTTCTCTCATGCTAGGATGTGTAGCTGATAATGTGTTGTGACACTCTTTATGAGCTTTATGACCCAATCAACTACCTTCAGCCATGTTGTTAGAATAAGTTATCAAAATTTAGACATGGGATCTAGAAGGTCCAATCCTACCTAATCCAAGTTGAATTTTGAAGAGTTCTCTACATGACTCTCCATTACATACATCCCTCCTATTAATGAAGCTACAAATCATGTTCCTACCCCTCCTGCCTCACCCTCGACCTTTTCCTCTTCCTTGGAAGATTAATTTTCTCTCAAGATCCCTACAAAGCATATTTACTCCTTGTAACTAAGACTCGTAGATCTCGTGGGGTTCTTAGTAGGAGATGATGTCTTTTCCCAAGTGACTCATGTTGAAAATTTAAGGAATTTTTTAACTAAAGATAGAATGGGATTTGAGATTCTTTGTGGTATAGACAACATTATAGAGAATCATGTCCGATGCTACACCTCTGTCATGGGTTCTACCTAAGATGTTGGATGAAAGATCGATAGATGATAGATGAAAATCCTGATGCCTGGGGTGTTTGTGTGCATGGTTGATGCTAGTCCCTTTACTAACACCAAAATTGTGCCTAAGTAGAGTCATATGATTAAATTAAATAGGGTTCCTTTGGGTTTCAATTACTCCACACCTAAGGTTTAGAGTGTCCCTATTTTTGGTGTTGGTGCCTCTATTGGTGTTGGTTTTGAGGTCTCTGTCAATGTGGGTGTCGATGGTTCTGCTAGTGGTTCCACTAGTCATACTTTAATTGTTGATCTTATTTTTAATGCTCTTCTACAAAAAAAATGGATGTATGTAGAATCAATTGGAGAACTTGGTCAACTCATCCTCCTAGCCTATGTTTCAATCTTTCTACCATCACAGTCCCCTAGCTATCACTATTCTAAACACTTATCCCTCAGGGAGTGGAGATTTTGAAGTTTGAAAAGTATAGTAGTTGTGAAGATCCACAAACACATGTGCCATACTTTAATGCCATGAGTATTAATTTTTTCATCATGATGTACTCTTTGAAAAACTATTCCCAATTCTCTTAAGGATGTCACTTTGGAATGGTACTGCTCCTTGCTTGATAATTTTTTTTTCTCTTTTGATCAACTAGTTAATTAGTTCCTCCATCAGTTCTAGGCCAAAATTGGGCCAAAGATCACATTTTTTGATCTCGTCCAGTGCAAAAAGGGGACTCATGAGAAGGTAACTAATTTTATAGCTCAATATCAGATCTTATTTTCTCAAGTTTCTTATCCTTTACCTAATTCTAATGTGAAAAATGTATTCATCAGAAACTTGCCTATATTTGTCTCTTCTTATGTGCCTCCTCCTCCTGCTCCACCTCAAGAGACTTCCCTTCCACCAATGATGCTTGTGGAGGTTTCTCCTATGGTAGAGAAGAAGCCCCTAACCTCTTCACAAGTCGTGCATTCTAATACCCATAATCAACATAGCCAACTTGTGTGTGAGCATAAGAACCGATGAAAGGATCTAGCTAAGGAGCACATTGCTTTGAAAAATTCTAGGAAGGAACCCATCATTTTTGTCTCTACTCCTTTTGTCTCAACTCCTTTTGCTTCTATCTTTTCTTCTGCCTTAGTTCCCATCACCTTATTTCTTATTTTGGCTTCATCAACAGATCCCAATGAACCTAAACCCAAAAGGGTGCAAGTGTTCATCACTCCCTTGATGGAGCCTCCCCTTCTTACTTCTCTTCTTGATATTCCTCCTTTCTTATAGTCTGTAGACATGCCTTACACAAAGGTGGTGTCCTTTATGACTCTATCTCCTTCTTTTGATTTCGCTTCATCTACGGGGATTTTACATCCCCTATTGAAGCACAAGCTAGAGGATGACCTCGCCTCAGGCGATGGTTGTAAGAATTTTTCTTCTCTTGAGTCTTTTTCTACTCTGGCCTTTGTCATCCTTGTGACAAAATTAGCCCCCACATCCCCAAAGTTTGTCACTACCTCTTTTTTGGAGGTCGGTAGTAACTCTCAGTAGTCTTATCCTACTCTCACTTTGACACATGCTACTCCTTAAAAAGTGCATGTTCAATTTTTTGGAGGACATATCGACTTTGTCCTCAATATTTGCAAGATCGATGACTTTAGTCTCACAAGAGTTTAATGATGAAGACCTTGAAGGGCCTTCTTCCTTAGTCCTTGTTGTAGGAAAGTTGGCTGATACTACCCTTATTATCCATCCCCTACAAGCTCATCCTCCCTTCCCTTAAAATTATATACATTGGGAGTAGGATGACCTGCTCATGGATTCAAACTAAGGTGGCACCCTCTTCTACATATTTAGATTAGTTTTGTGTGTGTTTTCACTCCTTCGTACTTCTCTATATATGTTTGTTCTCTCACCTAGAGGACCCTGGCTACCCTTGTAGGTTCTTGGATATAGGAGAGGAAATCTATTATAAACTTATTTTATTTGTATCATCATTCTTCTATATGTCATAATCTTTTATTTTCACATTGAGGACGATGCAAAGCATTAGGGAATTTAGGCATCTTCAATGTTGACCCAATTTTTATTTTTAATTTGTCTTCATGTGCCCTTCTTCACGTTTTGATACATTTGGGGGATGATGACAATTCATACATATATATTATACTATACTTATCTATCTATATCTATGATTAGTTCTAACCTCAAATATTCAGATCCCCTTGTGCTCTTGATTTTGTCTCTTCTTTTCTACTTTGTGATGTTATGGTTTCTATGTTTTGTGCCTTGTGTGATAACATTCCACGAATGCATCTCGCCATGTATCTTGTGCCACGACATCTCTTCTATTTATATTCTCCTTAGAATGACATGCAATCCTCTATGTAGCACACATCATTCTAAGGGGGGGCTATCATATATGCTTAATTTTCAAAAAGTTTTAAATATTTCAAAAGGATTTCTTTATGTCTTATGTATCATCATCTAGCTTGGGGGAAACCTGACTAGACTTGTCTTGTCTTTTCTACTACTGTCCTGCAACAGAGTTTTCAACACCCACAAACCTATATGCTTTCCATATGGAATATAGCCATGCTAGCCATACCTAGCAGCATTGTCTTTATTTTATCAGATTGTCCTATCTTGTCTATGAAATTTTTATCATGTCTATTATTTTTTAATTTTTTCCTAACATATTTGTCTATAGCTAACATGTTCATGGTGAGATTATAACTAGCTTTATAGGATTGAAGACTCGTGTCCTCTTCACTTTCTGATGAAGCCTCTTTCATATTAGGTATATTGGATCAAAGTTCTACTTCCTCTCTATTTTTGATATATTCTCTTCAATCTCTTTCTAATTTAGCTCACACATGCTTAAATACATATGCTCACTAAATTGGGGGAAAAATGGTATGTCGTAAAATTAAACCCTTATGCAATTTCCCATTACATCACCTTACTTTAGCCTTATAAGTTGATAATGCAAAATATCGTCATCGTAAGCCTTCACTTTTGTCAATGCCTTGACGTTTTCTAGCAATGGGGAAATTTTTTCTAGGACACTTTTACACCAATCAGACATTTGTGTGCCACACAAACATCTTGAAAATATTCTTGATCTTGTGGCCATTGGGACGTTACACTGCCACCTGCTCACGAAGTGTAATGCCTTTATAGTTGTAGGAATGCTAAAAAATGGCTCCTTTACATGAATTTTGACCATTTATTTCCCTCCTTCCCTAATTATTTTCAATTATTATTATTCTAACTCATTCTTGCAACTTCTCACTTCTTATCACTTTTATTCTATCCTTCTTGTTATTCTACACCATTTTATTTTTCAAGCTCTCAAGCTCTCTACATCACTCTCACACAACCGTCTTATGTCTTCAAGGCACCACTCTTCCTCTTAGCTTCACCAAGCTTGTAGAAGGGAGGGTTACCTTTTATTCCATTGCATTATCAATCTTATTATTAGCATATTGTTGTATGTGCATTCTCTATGTCTTGTCTTATTACTTTCTTTATCACTATTTCTATATTGTGTTATATTTGGTTGTTCGTGGAGGTGGAAACATTGAAGCAAGGGTTTGACTAAGGAAATCCCTAAAAATTAGCCCCAAAATTTTCTCATTTCTATGTGTATAGGTTTCATCCATGAGGAGCTTGTGGGAGGTTGGACCTACCATGAGTTGAATATATTCCCTTCTAATCGTCATTTTTCTTATAGTTAGTTTATGTATCATTTTAAGTATTCTTGTTTTTGTACTTCTTTACTTTTCATGCAATTTTAGAATTCTATTCATTTATGTTAAAATTGTCAAACTTTAGCATTCAGGTCATTAGCAAGTCCTAAGTGTTTCTAGTTATAGACCATATTTTTTGTCTATACAAGACACTAGTGCACCATATAGAGGCCAGCGCTCCTTGTTGTCATCATTGGTTTGTGCTCTTGTCCTCTAGGCAAGAGCCTATAAGTTTGTTTCCCAACACCTCTAAGGTCTATTCACTTTATTTATGAAGTTCTCTATCCAAAAATCCCAAAAACATAGTTTAGTCTTTCCTTCACTTTCCACTTCATCACTCGAGCTTTCATCTTTGAGGTAACCTAGCGCTATCCATCCCCTATAGACTCTTCCATGTCCTAGAGAATCGAGAGTATCGGATCTTCTTTGTTACATGTCCAAACCAAACCAACCTCATTTTTGCATCCCAATTAGAAAATTGGTGGTGCATAGACTCTTTCCTATATTTCTTGTTCACTAACTCCACCAGAGCAATCTCCACTTTATTTTGAAATGAAGTAATGCTCAACTCCACTTAAAAAAATTGTCTATTCTTTCTTTCCATAGTTCTCACATTAGTAATGAGGGACTTACTATCCAAAGACATGCATAGAGGAACTTCTTGTTGATGTGGGGCTAGGATTTGAATAGATCTAGTATGTCATTCAGTAATGCACCCACCCAACCAAGCTTGGTTCATAGCTACCACCAACAATCTTGAGCAACAAGGAAACCCAACAATATGTGATTACCTGTCTCCTTATCATTCTTACATAACACACAACATGAGGGTCCCTGGAAGCCCATTTTGGTAAACTAGTCAATTGTCAATACTTTCTTTTGAAGAGCATTCCAAGCAAATGCACCCGCTTTAGGTAAGCAAAGCTTGTTCAAAATTAGATGCAGGGGGGTTTGAGGCTGACTCTTCCTTTGGTTAAATATGGTAACCTTCCCTAGAATCATATTCACTTGTCTTGGAAGCATCCCAAATAATTTTGTCTTGCTCTTCCCTTAGATAAATTGTCCTGATTGCTAACTCTTTATGCAATTATGCTACTTCAGCCAGTGGAAAACCCATTGTCCTAAACTTTTTCCATTGCCACAATTTAAGGCCATCCTTTTTCTACACCTATAAATAGTCCCCGACATACTGACCCGAGTTTTGTATTAAGCTTCTCCATCTATGATTTTCATTTACTATGCTATCCAAACTTGGGAAACAGCCCCATGAGTCCTCCCAAAAGAGAGTTGATCTTTTGTTGTATATATCCCCATGAAACACAATTTGTGATCAAAGGCCTAAATGCTTTAAAGAAGTTCCATGTTTGTGATCCTTGAGGTAGATTCCTTGAGATTAAGATCACAATATTCTCATTGCTATTCAAGTATTTATTCTTTAGAAGTTTTGCCCATTTAAAATCTAGATCCTTATACATTTTCCATAATATTTTTACACCTAGAGCTTTATTCTACTTTAGAAGGTCACATAAACCCACCTCATTAGCTTCTTTTACCTTGCAAATATTTTCCCGGGCTATCATATAAATATTGTTCTGATCATTTTCTCCATTCCAAAATAATCACCTCATTTCCTGGTCTAGCTTTTGCCTAACCCTCGATGGAATCGCTAGGCATGACATTAGGTAAATAGGAATCATAACTATGACCTCTTTCAACATAGTGATACACCTTTCCCAAGACACCCATCTACCATTCCAAGAAGTGATTATATTATTAACTTTAGTGTGTATCAGATCCTAAAGATTGTTGCTTCTTGCTCCCTTTGCCAATGATAGTCCAAGATAAGTGCTTGGAAGTTGTCCTCTTTTTAATTTGAGAGCCCTTTGTATTTCACCTTCCTTCCTGGGATTTGAGTTAAAAAATTATATTTCTGACTTGAGCTCACTTACTTCGTGACTAAAGGTAGCGGCATATTGATCTAGCGTTTCTTTCAAAATTTCTACCTCTCTTCTACTTGCATAACTAAAGAGCATTGTATCATCTATAAAATACTAATGTGTGATTTATGACATGTTGCTCATCACCTAGACACCTTTTGCCTTACCATTTGCTTCTATAGAAGAGATTTCCCTCCCTAATTCTTCTACCATAATGATGAATAAAAGGGGAGATAAGGGGTCCCTTTGTATGATCCCCCTAGAAGCCTCAAAGAGGCCTTCGGGAGAACCATTAATCAACACTGAGAACCTTGGACTTGCTATGTAGTTGAAGATCCAATTGATCCACTCCTTGTTGAAACCGAAAGCCTCCAATACCTTACAAAGAAATCTCCAGTCCACATGATCATAAGCCTTATTGATGTCTAACTTTATCAGCATACTTTATCTCTTAGTTTTATATATTGAGTGAATAAATTCTTGGGATATTATAACCCCTTTTAGGGTCTGACCTACCCTACACAAAACCAATTTTCTCCTCCAAAATTAAGTTTGGAAGGATGCTCTTCAGTTGATTTGTTGTTGTCTTAGCCATGATTTTATATAATGTGTTACACAATGAGATGGATTTGAAAATATCTAATGATGTCGGTTTCTCCTTCTTGGGTATAAGAGCAATAAAGGTGTTGTTTATTTCCTTTAATACTACTATAGAGTTCCTTGAGTCTTATACCGCAGTCATGATTTCCTTCCTCGATATGCCTTGGCATTTTTAATAGAATCTTGTTGGGAAGCCATTCGACCTTAGGGCCTTGTCTGGATGTAATTGAAATGTATATTTTTTATTTCCTATAAAATGAAATTCTTTACTAACCTCCTATTTTGTGCTTTTGTAACCAAATTTGGAATGTGTTGGAGTAACTATTATTGAGACTTAAGATCTGAACATTCTCAATTGTTGAGTAGGTTGCAGAAGTGATCAACAGTGGCTTTGGAAATTACTTCGGCATCTACAATAACAGTACCATCAACTCTTTTAGCCATTGTTATTTTGTTTCTTTCCCTTCCTACTTTCATGGAATTGTGGAAGTATCTTGTGTTTTTGTCCCCTTCACTAATCCATAGTTTCTTGGATTTCTGCCTCCAATAGATCTCTTTCTTTGATAAAATATCTTCATAATATTTTAATAGTTTTTTTTTCCTTCAAGTATCTTGCATTGTCCATTCCTAGGGATAAAACTTCTTCATTGAGAGACCTCATGTCCTCTTCCAACAACTGTTTTTGTTTGAAGATGTTCTTAAAGTGTGTTTTGTTCCAAAGTTTTAAATGTTGTTTGACCAATTTTAGTTTTGTTACATCACATAACATTTTGGTGCCTGTTGGATTTGCTTCACCCCACCATTTCTCCATCAACTGAAGAAAATTCTACTCTTTTAACCACATATTCTCAAATTTAAAGGGGTACCTAGATGGTCACTTTTCTCCCAAAATTTATAATTGGATCGAATAGTGATTTGACCTTAATTGTGGGGAGATGAGGCCTTCTAATGAAAATGAGAAAATCCCCCCAATTTCCTTTGAATAAAAAATTGTCTAGTTTCTTTGATATGTTGTTGAAACCCAACCTCCTATTTGACCAAGTGAGAATGTTATTTGTCATTTAAACTTTCATAATATGGTTCATCCCTATTAAATCCATAAATTCTTCATTAGATTTAAGCCTTCTTTGAAAATCCTCTCTTTTGTAATGATCATGCAATATGGAATTGAAGTCCCCCCAAGTATGTAAGATTCATTCGAGTCTAAATCAAGAAAGGCTCTAATCTCTCCCCAATTTTCTTCCTTATTAAGCTTCTCAGCTTGTAGGTCATTCGTTGTTTGCTAGTTATAGTCCATTATAAATAGATTGATCAAGGCTTCCATAGAATGGCCAAACCTCTTGAGGCCCCAATCGATTTTGTTACCTCCATTTGTCAATATTTTCCTTGTCTTGTGAAGACCTCGATTTCCTATCTACACTTTTTTGTTTCCTAAAACATGAAAAATATTAGCCTTAAATATTTCCATGCAATGCCTAACCAGGTGTTGTTTGTTAGTGACATTTAAGCCCCTAACATTCCATGATAAGATTTTTATGGCTCATTGGGAAGGATGATCCCCTTCCCTGATCTTAGTATCATTTTTAACTTTAATTGACCT
This sequence comes from Sequoiadendron giganteum, assembly GCA_007115665.2. Lineage (NCBI taxonomy): Eukaryota > Viridiplantae > Streptophyta > Pinopsida > Cupressales > Cupressaceae > Sequoiadendron > Sequoiadendron giganteum. The sequence goes on along the minus strand of CM021100.1, from coordinate 828,093,595 downwards.
TCAACATCCCATCCAAGTTTCACTTCTCTTGATGGGGTTTATGGACCTTTTTCTTCCCCTCTCAATAATATGGAGAATTTTTTGCTTCCACATTCCATTCTATCCCTAATTTTACAATCTTGGGGGTGATTTTTCTAAACCTACTAACACTTTAGCATTAGGGGGTTCTCAACTTCCATCCATTAAACTTCTTCTAGAGCCTCCTCAACCCTAGGATTGTAAACTCCCATACCATTACACTCTTCAATGCTTTCGAATCCTATAGACTTTTTTAGGCCAACCAACACACACCTAACTTCCAAGATGGTGTCTACATTCCCCAGTTCTTGTGTTGTGGGTATTATTTCCCTCAAATATGCCATTACAAATCCAACTATTTTTATACTTTTTGACTTCACCTCATTGGCCTTTGTCATTATCTCTAGTAGCCTTATTTTTTATTTTGTTTGTGAGGGAATATAGATCCTTTCTTCCTGCCCCATTTAGGTTATGTCATCGGAGGGGCTATAATCAATCACCAAACATTCTTCATTCCCAAACTCATGCACATGCTTTGTGGGGAAACTTGTTGGGGTTTTAATGAGTGGAGGTGTGTTTGGGCTAAATCCATTTCAATCCTCTATTTCCTACCACCTTCCATTGTTATGATTTCAATCTCATCCTACTGTGTTCTTTTGGGTTTGTTTCCCACATAAATTGTAGCATAAACCCCTTGTTCTTTATGGTATATGTTTTCATCCACACATATGAATTCCCTAATCTCATTTCCTATTGTCTCTAGGACTTCCCTTCCCCAATATTTGAATGGAAAATTAGTGAGCTTGATCCATGCATATGATTTTTCTATTACATATGTTAATGAGTTGAAATCTGGTTTCTAGTTTCTGATGTAAAAGCCCCATCCCATCTAACATTAAATGACCCTCATTCAAAATTGATTCCTTCAATTTTTATAAAGCACAATGAACCAAAATAAAATCATTGGGAAGGAATTTGAGCCTTACCTCATCACCCCATTTATCCATCCACCAGCCTGAGATCCTCTCCCTAGAGGTGCCTCTTCCACACCACTTAGCAAAAAAAAAAGGTCCTCAAATGCTCCAAGCTAGGTCACATGATAACCTTTAAAATAACCATGGGTTTGTTGTTGAAGGGCACTCTCCTACTATTCATCTCGACTTGTGATCCACCTCCAAACCTATCGAGCTAGGTATACTCTCCATTTATGAACTCCTTTGTTGCTAGTTCAAATTTAACTCTTTTTCATTTTCCTCATTCGATCACTACCCTAGACCAATAAAATTTCTTGAGTTACGAAAGGAGAGGACGATTTATCCTTATCCCAAACCTTATCCAATCCATTCCTTCGACTCCACTCCTTTTTTGAGGTCCTCCCCTTCAAAGGCTCTTGATTGAACCTAGAAGGTATGCTTGACCACCAATACTCCTTTCGAGACGTCACACCATTTTTCCAAAACTACCCATGCCCTTGATGTTTCTTCCTCTATCCATGCCTTTCTTTCCAACACCTGGGGTAAGAATTACCATCTCGACTGCTCCTAGAACCATAGCTAGACTCCTTGAGAGTGATTTAGTCTCTTTTCATCTAGGGAGGGCATGTTAATTGGGTCCTTGATCTGTGTCCATGATGCCCTACCCTTTTTTCCTTGTCATATGCATCCATACCATTTCCCGTGGATCTAGTGTCGCCACCCCCCTCAAGAGAACTCCTTCCTCCACGAATACTCAGGCCTCTATTAAAATATTGTTTCCTTCCTTTTCCATTTCACCTATGAAAGTTCTAGTCCATCTCTTGTGTGTGTCGCTTGAAATGGAAATTCTACATCTACATCATCTGCCCACACACCAATCCTTCACTCCATCCTCTTAAATGTTTATATAAATTTTACTTTCAAACCAAAATGTAATTTTTTGTTACAATTTTTATATATTAAAAATAAATACCTGATTTATAAATATAATTGAAAGTATGCATATATATACATATACATATACATATACATAGTCTATAGATGGTATTATTATTTTTTAATTAAAAGGAATTTAGTCGACTTTATATTTATATATTATAAAATATTTACATAGCTTCGTACATGACTGGATTATTGTGTTCATCATATTCAACATACAAATCTGAGTAGCTCCAGATTTAAGATCAAAATATTCCCACTAGCAAGGAATAGCTAAACTATAATAATATGATAAAGATCAAAATATCAGATTTTAACAAAATATCTGATTGTTTGAAATAGCAGAATATTTGCATCCATACTATCTTATATATCTTTACATAAAAGAAAAATGTTGTGACTGATTAGCATATAATCATGCATTTCTGACTGACGAACTTTCCTCCTTTCTTTCTTTGAGCATGAGTTGTGCTGGGGGTGTGGAATGAGAATTCACCATGATTTTCATATTAGGAATGTGTGGAAGAGACTTGTTCTGAAACTTATGCATCTTTCTTTCCTCAACTTGAGACTCTACAGATTCAACTATCTCCTTTTGTTTGGTAAGTTGCTTGTTGGCATTTTCAGCATGATGACAATGATGAGTAAGGAGAAATGACAAAGCATGATATTTTAATTTGAAGCTTCTCTCCATGTCTTCCCTTTTTACCTTTTCTAACATATATACAATGAGCCAAATATATATATATATAAAATATTTGTTATTCATTATGTAAAAAAAACATGCAAAATACTAGTTGTAGAGTCAAACTCCCAATAACGAGGGTTTTCTTTTTATTTAAAATATCGATAACATATGTATTTTTTAGTTACCATGGTGGGGAGACAAGACACTTAAATATCTGTATTATTTATTTAAATTTATCAATATACATTAATGTATACATATGTACATACATGTATGTATATATACATATTTATACATGTATATATACATATGTATACATGTATATACACATATTTATACATGTATATATACATATTTACATATATATGTATTCATGTATATATATAATACATGCACACACTTATATGTATATATGTATAATGCAAATATGCATATATACATATATGTATGCATATATATGTATGTATGCATGTATGTATGTATATATGTCTGTATGTATGTATGTATGCAATTAGATGTGTATATATTGATAAGTCTAAATAAATGCTAATTTATATGCATACATATATACATATATATGTATGTATGTATGCATATAGATGTGTATATGTTGATAAGTCTAAATAAATGTTGATTTATATACATATATTTAAGTGTCTATTTCAAAAGAAATGTATATTAAATTAAAATAGTGTATATATAAATGTAGTAAATTACTTCATTTAAAAATAAATAGTTGATCAATATTTAAACAATATATGTCTCCATTTTATTCTGATTATAATTTTCACACATAAGTATTTCCTTTAAATGCTCCAACTTGTATTTAGCCCAACTTCCTCTTTCTTGTTATGTTGTAGAAACAAAAACAATTTTACTTTAAAATAATATTGTAGACATGTAAAAATGACCTAATCTTATCACACATCCTAAATGACATTTTCTCATCATCGACACCATTATCAATTAATATCATTGCATTTCACATCATTTACATCAAAAACCCTAATTTCCTTTATTAATTAAATAATCTTTAAATTATTTAATTAACTTGCTATTTCATCATTTATCTAATCTTTATTCTTCCTGATTAATTAAAAAGCATCAATTATTTAATTATGTCACTAATTTATCCTATTCCCCTAAATCAATTAAATTATTAATACTTAATAGTTTAATTAAATCACTTTCCCCCTTTCTAAACAGAATAATTAAATTAATTATTCAAACATCATCAACAAGTAAATATAACTTTATTTGTAAAAGTCAAACATGACTTGCATGTTCAACTCAAAAATCTTAATTAATTAATTATCCTCACCCCCTTTTGTGATTGAGAAATTTATGGTCACTAATTGCAACCTCTGATTGGCTAACTGATCCATCTATTTCCTAACAGGTTCATCTATTCTTCAATCCTACTAACCTCTCAATCTATTTCCTCAATTTCATTGAACATTCAACTTAATTTTATCAATCACGCCAATTGTGCAATCTAAATCCACTAATTTTTCCCATCTAATTCCTCTCAATGGTTTTGAATCGTTGATCAAGATTTTCTACTACACAATCCCGATCCTTCATCTCAAAACATAATATCTATATAACCTCTTCATCCTAAAAAATGATCAGAGAATTAACATCTTTTGTGCAACGAAGTAATGCTAAATTAAAAATTGATTTCTTGAGAGCTTTTACACACATCTTTGATCGCCATTCATGCACATTGAAGCTTTTGAAAGCACATAATGGAGGCTTTGCATCGATACAACGTAATTCAACATCGCTATAGATACACTTCGACATGAGATGGGTAACTGTATTAGATAATCAAATTCATTGTATGCTTCTTGTTTGCATTTTTTAATTTTATTGGATATAGTAATTTATATTATTCATTTCATGAGTAATGGGTATGGAATCTATCTTTTGTTTGAATTAAATCTTGTTTAATTCATTTATGTTTGATTTCCTTATCATCTTGATTTTCCCCTCACAAATTTTGGCACACTTGATGGGACCTCGACCCTTAGCCTTAACATTTTTGTGAGTTCATTTGAGCAATTATAGGTTCTAGAACGTGACTACACTTTCCAAAAACATTGTTGATAGTTTTCACGCAGAAGTACAAAATTTTCATGCAATTCTTATCAATTTCTTGATGCTACTGCACATTTTTCGAACGCTACTACCTTGTTTTGGACCTCTATTGCTATTCTTATCGCTATTGACTTGCAGGTCTTTGACAGTTGACTTTTGATAGGGACGCTACTACACATTTTTAGAATGCTACTGCCTTTTTTTGGGCTGCTTTTGCCAAAACTAACCACTATTGATGTGGATTGAAGTTCGCTACTGTCTGGAAAATAACCGCTATCACTTTATTTTTCATTTTGTCTAAAATATGCAAACATTTTTTTGGATTTCTAATGGTAATGTTCGACTATTTGATGATTTTTGAAGTTTCTAACATTGATTATGCAGAATTTCCAAGAGCATGGCACGTGTTTATCTGAGAAAAACTAACGGTTTTATTGCAAAGGAGGTGAACAGTCCAAGTCACATTCAAAAATAAAAGTTTTATTAGCTAGGAAATATTTAAATTGGTGCTTAAAATTTGAACCCCACAACTTGCACGCTTTGATTTGATGTTTTAAAATACTTTCAAAATATTTCTTAAGTTTAGAAAACATTTAAACTGGTGCTTAAAATTTGAACCCCACAACTTGCACACTTCGGTTTGGTGTTTTAAAATAAAATTTCAAAAGCTTTCGCAGTTTAGGGAAAAATTTCAATTTGGTGCTTTAAAATTGAACCCTCAACTTGCACACTTAAATTTGGTGTTTAAAAAAAATTAAAATTTCAAAAGCTTTTGTATTTTAGAATAACACTTCATTTTGGTGCTTATAAAATGATTTTTTTTGTTTTGACCAAACACTTTCATTTTGTTGACGAATGAACAATCTTTCTTTTATTGACCACATTAAGGCAAGTCTATTAGAAATACTCAAGAATTGGTGCTTAAAACTGAACAAATACATTCTAATTTTCACATTGCTATCTACTTTCTTGAAATCGAGAACACTTCAAATTTGGTGCACATAAAAAGTGAATTACTATATTGTTCACTTTATTCACTTTTTTGGTTAGCGTCACTCTGCTATGTATTGTATATCATGTATTTTGTGTTTGGAAAACTAAGTGTCTATCCTCTCCCCTCGTGTCTATTTTGTGATCTTGGGTGACGAAAAGCACTTTGAATTTCACACTTGCTTTATTTCAAGCATCACCTTTTACATCGAGCCTACCTTGAGACACATCTCACGCTAGAGAACTCGAGGTAACTCAAATTGGTTTTGTTGGAAATTGGAAGATTGTAATTGATGTCAACATTTACATTTGTGTTATAAATTGAAATATTTTTAAGATTAACATTAGCATACCTTACTCACATCACTTGCTTAGATCGATAGTTGCTCTGATAACAATGGTTCGAGCTATGTTGCTCTGGTATTGAAAGTTTTTTGATTTGATTTTTTAGCCCAGATTATACCACAATGAAAGATATCACTACATGATTTTTTACATAGATTCGTCTTACCTCAAATTTTTATGATGATATGCAAACACATTTGAAAGTTATGAGTAACAGTGCTCTATTCTAAGGATTACAATAAGTTCATGTATTAAGTATTGATGTGGGAGATTCCATGCTTTCTGATGATTCTATTTTGTCTTGCAGAGTTGAAGATAGGTTATTTGATTTCATCTTAAGGAGAATTCAATGCGTTAACAATTTTTTGTGTTACACGTTTAGTGAATTGAATAAACATTTTTGATGTTTTAGGTCTAACTCTGGTCGACCTAATTGTGAATTTGTGTTAAGGAGATTAAATATGTATTGTGAATTTGCTAAAGGGATCTATCTTAGTTCTGTATTGACTAATACCATACATTACATGCTTGTGTTGGGTGTGAAGATGAATATGTTTCGAGGATAATATCGGCAGAGTTAATTTTGATTTGGAATAAGGCTACTCTAGTTAGGCCGACCTAGTTAGTGTTATGCGAATGTATACGATATATATATATATGAAAGACATTTTTGAGAAGTGAGAGATATGACGAATAATGAAGATGTGATATAAAGTGAAACAATAGATCATGTATGTGTTTTTGTATGGTATGAATGTGCAAAATTGTATATGCGAACAAACAAAATTGTTGAGTATATTTTATAGAGAAGTGTTTTTGTATTCAGTGCTTCATTGGAACTAAAATTTAGCATAAGAAAGGTGCATTCTATATCAATTCACCTCTTGGCAGTGAATCATACTCTATTTTTTTAATTTCTTTAGGCTCTAAGCCTTCAAGGATAGTGAGTCCTGATAGTGAGCCCTTGTAATATTCTATATCTAAATATATTATATTGTGAGTTAATCCTCATTGTGGTTTTTCCCATTTTGGGTTTTCCACTAAAAATCTTGGTGTTCATGTGTACTGTGATATTTTGTTGATTATATGCTTTCACTTGTTATTACAATTAGAGTTTTGTTATTACTTGGATGGATATTATGTATTCACCCCCCTCTCAATATTTTGGGTGTTCAACAATTGGTATCAGAGCCTGGTTCCTCTTAAGAAGTCTAACAACTTGAGGAAGGACTTGGAATTTGAACATATGGTAGATAAGATATTTCCTATTCCTTCAAAAGAGATTCCTAATAAACATTTTGAAGAAGATTGTATGCTAGATAATAACCGTGAGCTTGAAATTTCTCTTGAAGATCTTAGCAGTGTTGAAGAAGAAAATAAATATTTGAAGGAAAGACTCAAGGAAGAAAATTAATGCATCAAGAAACTAAGAGGACAAATCAATAAATTCAAAGAAAGACAAAGAATTCAATGATCAATTAAAAAAAAGATGAGGAGATCATCAAACTGAGGGATCAAGTGGAAGAAAAGAGGAAAATTGAGGACTATCAAAAATTTGAAATTCAAAACAAGACTGATGAATGCATCAAGCTTGAACAAGAAATGGTAACTTTAAGATCAGATCTAGAGAAAACAACAGCTCATGAGGAAAAATTAAAGACAATTTCTAAAATGTTGGATGAACTGATTGTAGGACAATAATCCTCTAAGGAAAAATGTGGTTTGGGACTTGAAGAAGGACAAAGTTTAAAATAAAATCAATCCTCTAACAAGGTTCACAATCAAAGGAAGACTTGAGGCAATGGTAGAAATATCAAGAGTCAAAGAAACAATATCAGAAGGACTCCTATTAGACAACCTATTGCTCAAATGTACTCATCCTTTAACAATATTTGTTATTCTTGCAATAGATTTGGACATAGGGAAAAAGATTGTAGAAATAGAATAAAATAGAATGATAAAATGAATCAAAATGCTTTATCATTCTCCTATCAATTTTTTAAATACAAATGAATTGGACATAAAGCTATAGAATGCAAAATTCAGATGTTGAAAAAAATGAACTATCACTTCAAAGCTCATTGTTATCACTGCAATTTATTTGGACACAAGACTAACCAATGTAGATATAGCTTGAATAAAGAACAATTTGGATAGAATAATGTTGTTTGTTATAGTTGCAGCAAACCCAAACACTTTTCCAAATACTACAGAAATAGAAATGCGAAAAATAATTATCTGATAAAGAGACATGAACCAATTAATAAGGTTGATCTATTAGAAGTTAAGAAGGAAATGGAAAATATCTAGAGAAAGGAAGGAGAATCTGAGAAGCAAGGAGAATCAAAAGTTTCAAATTCATTAGTACCATCCTCCAATGTAGATAATCCCATCAAAAATTAAACCTAGGAAGTGGCTTAGGGGGAGCAATATCATAAAATTAAATATCCCCCTACTGGTATATGATGTCATGATGTGACACTAATGCATTTATTGAAGATAACGAATTCAAGATCTCATGTGAAATGAATTTTAGGTGGAAATATGCGAAGAAGGAATATTGTAGAGCTTGAAATGATTGAAGTACACATAATTTTTGAGGACATCTACTTGTGATCAGAAGCATTTATTGCAGTAAGTGAAATGATTACTTGAGTCAAGCAAAAAGGCTTGTTGGAAATTGGAGATAGATGTAAGTCTACATATAGATATGCACTTGAGAAACTAAAAGAAGTTCAAAATTGTGAAAAAGAGGCCAAAAATCTATTCTCATTTTGTTGGAAATGACCTGATGTGATTCAAATATTCAAGGATGATGAGGACACTATTGAGACACAAATAAAAAATGCTTCTAACACTTTTAATCTGGATCTAGATTGGGATGATCAAACTTTGTTTGGTTTGACAAAGCATAATATCTCTCATTGCACAAGGAAAAAGGATAAATGATTGAACAATATGGACAACATAGAGACCTGATAAAAATTAAGTACACACCTATCTCTTATGATCTTTCTCTTGTTGATAGAATCTTGAGTTCAAATGTCACTCTCGAAACTCTGGTAGAAGGGAAAGATACCCTAGTTGAATTTGATTATCTATGTAGATCCTTGGTAGAAGCAAAGAAGTTGTGGGATGAAATAAAATCTTCATGGTCAAGTATTCTTCACAAAGTTCAAGGGACAACCACCTCCTGTTAATCATTTATTGTTCCTATTTTGGATATGCTCCTAAGGGGGAGTATTTAGGTACATGAAAGGTGTTGAATAGGACAAATGAGAGGGGGGTGAATCAGTTGTCACATAATTAGGCATTTAATTCAATCACCACAACTAATCTCTAATATTGCTTACATGATTAATCATAAAATACAATGCAAAAACTTAAATCCAACACAAAAACACATTAACACCAAATTTACATGGAAAACCCAATATGGGGAAAACCATAGTGAGGATTAAATCACACTATAGAGAATATCAAAACTCATTACCAAAAGGCTCACTACCAGAAACAAGGCTCACTACTTGAAATAAGGACTCGTTGTCTGGAACAAGGACTCATTGTCTAATAGGGCTATAACTCAGAGGGCTCACTACCACATAGATACAAAGAAGAAAAAGAAGAGATGTTATAGAGAGACTACAATCCCAATGCAACAAAGGATTCCACCATAATTACAACACACATTCATGAATGATAAAGTTTTCCTTCTTCTCACTGTATCTAGAAACTCAACATTAGGATTTGTATTGATCAACAACACTCTCAAAACACACTCTTACTAAATAGAATCAATGTCACACAAAATTGTACTTTCTCTTATCACACTACTTTTCTCTTGCATCACCCGCTCTTCACCATCAACTCATCTTGTATTTATACCATCTTCAACTTTGAAACATATCCAAAGTTGGCCATCCAAATTCAAATTCAAATTAGGTTGGCGCTAAAACATCCTAGGGTGGAATTAGAAGGAGGGTTACCCAAACACACGCTTCAAGGGACCAACACACTTCATCATCCTCAAAAATATTATTTCACACAAGGTCGGCCAAACCAATGTAAAACACATAGAACCATTAACCACGAATCTTCCAAATGTTGAAACTATCTTCAATAGAACCAGGGAAACATAACTCTAGAACCACAAGTCATAAGACTTCATCAAATAGAAACTTAGACCAACAACATTTCTCTCAAACCTGAACTAGAAACTCAAAAAACCATAGTTCATAATTGGTGAATACAACTTGCATTGTACAATAAATCAGCAACCAAAAATTTGGATATAACATCTACTAAAAACCATGAACAACATATCTAAATCACACAACCATAGGCTCAAATCCAAACCAAAAACTAGAGAAACCACTTATCGTACACAACATATCTTTATTACAATTTTCTCAATATCCTCAACATATACAACCAACAACAACTAGTAGATAACCAGTTCATCGGTTGACATCAATGACAACACCTGCAAACTTTCCTCAACACCTTCAGTCTTTTCATTCTTGCAAAAATCTCCCCCTTTGTCATTGATGACAACACATGATGTGAAAAACCATCAAAGACAACATACTAGCTTTGAATACATTTTTTCGTTTTCTCCCCCTTAGAAGATAATCTTTTATAAGCTTCTTCTCATTCTCTTTTCACATGCTTCTTCTATCTCCCCCTTTGACATCAATGGCAAAGGCAAAACAATATTTTCCATTGATCTCACATTTGACATGACAACATAATACACAAAATGACAACACCTAATACTACTTGCTCCCCCTGAGAGGCAGCCACCAAAATATCAATCCAGAAGAAAGATAGATCCATGGATCCATCAGACTGATGCATCTCCATATGCATCTAGTTCAAGAAAGGAGGGGAAATAACCCCTAACTTCTCCTAGAGATACTCAAAAGTATCTTTAGGAATAGCCTTCGTGAAAATATCAATAATTTTATCCTTCATCAAAACATACTCAAGTTTTACTTCATTCTCTATGACCTTCTTTCTTAAGAAATGATATTTGATAGATATATGATTTGTCCTTGAGTGCATCATAGGATTCTTAGATATGTTAATTGAACTTGTATTATCACAAAAGATAGAAATGGGATCATCATATAGCACTGTGATATATTTCAATGTTTGTTTCATTCATAGAACTTGTGTACAACAAGATGCAGTAGCAATATACTCAACTTCAACAGTAGACAAGGAGATTGAATCTTGCTTCTTACTCAACCAAGCCACTAATGTACATCCACGAAAGAACGCACCTCCACTTGTACTCTTTCTGTCATCTACACATCTAGCCCAATCTGCATCTTTATAGGCATTGAGTGTAAAGTCAGTATCTTTAGGATACCACAATCCATAATCTGGAGTGTCATTCAAATATCTGAATATTATTTTAACTGCAACATGTGTTTCCTTTGGATCTTCTTGAAATCTAGCCACAAGACACACTACATGCATGATATTCGGTCTAGTAGCAATCAAATATAGTAGTCCACCAATCATAGATCTATACTTTCTTTGATCAACCTTAGGTGAATTATCATCTTTACCCAATTTGTAACTAGTCACCATAGGAGTGCTTACCCATTTGGAACCATCCATCTCGAACCTTTTCAACATCTCTCTCACATACTTAGACTGTGAAATGAAAAATTCCTTTATTTTTTTGATAAATCTGTAGCCCAAGGAATAAAATCATCTCCCCAAACATAAAAATTTCAAATTCGTTCTACATCTCTTCCACAAACATCTTTCACATACTTTCATTTCCTTCGAAGATAATATCATCAACATATACAACTACAATCAAGATATTGTCATTTTCAATCTTAAAGTATAGATTACTATCTGTAGTACCTTTGTTAAATCCTCGTTGAATAAAGTACTTATCTAACCTTGCATACCAAGCTCTAGGAGCTTTCTTCAACCCATATAAAGCTTTATTCAATCTACACACCATATTCGGTTAATCTATCAACTGAAATCCTTCTGGTTGTTCCATATAAACTTCTTCTAGCTCTCCATTCAAAAATGTTGACTTGACATCCATGTGATAGACCTTAAAATCTGTGTAAGCAACAAGTGCCAAGAACATCCTTATAGCTTCCATGTTTCTACCAGGGCAAAAGTTTCTTGAAAATCTATGCCTTCTACTTGTGAGTAACCTTTACACACAAGCCTCACTTTGTTTCTAACCACTTCTCCATTCTCATTCAACTTATTTTTGAATACCCACTTTGATCCAATGATATTTTTATCTACCAGTCTTAGGACCAATTCCCAAGTCTAATTCTTCTCAATCTGCAAAATTTCTTCTTTCATTGCTTCCTTCCAATGTTCATCTTTACAAGCTTCACTTACTTTGTTCAGTTCTATCTCAGAAAGTAAACATAAATTCACTTCAGTAGCACCTTTTGTAATGCCTCGTCATAAAACCCTAGAGGAAGTTACAATTAACTACTCAAACGTACTAGTTTTTTTATTTATTTACAATTAACATGAAAGTTCACTACCCATTGCCAACAACCTCTAAGGTTACGAGACTGAGATAACTTATTAACCCACAAACAACATAAATGAACCCATAACATTTATCTACTTAAGATATTAAGAACACCAACATTCCATACAAGATAAATTACATCAAACAATAAGGGATACAATAAGATTCCAAAAACAATAATATGATAAGAAGATACATCTCTCATTCCCCGAATGAGGTATATCCAAAAAGCATGATTACAAATTACAACTTTCCACCTCGATTACAAAGAGGGGTAATAAATTACAATATTCAACCAAAATGGAAATAAGCATGAAATGTAACAGGATCCCACGAGCTCTCCAACTGGAAATCTCATCAACACGAACAAGAGAAAAACCCAATGGAGTAAGGTGCACGTTCCACCCAACCAAGTGGTACTTGAAGGCACACCCCCCATGCTAGGAGATAGTAACAAGTATTCCTAGACAAGACTATCTACCTCTAGACACAGGCTAACACAGACTGACTCATACTGACACAACCAATTATAGGTACAACACAAGTACAACTCTAACATGGTCACAATGCTTCCAGACATAAAATAGATCAAGTATGCTAAGAGGTCCATACACATAAAATCAAATACCAACTGTTGTCCTAGATAGAGTGTCATCGCATAGTTCATCATGGGATATCCTCTGGGAATCTTCTTTGGCTCCGACCCCCATTATGGGTTATCTTGGTGCCCTCAACCGAATCTTGGCCCCCATACTCACTCATGTAGAATCAAATACCTTTTGTAAAGACAAGATAGATAACCTTTCCATTCCAAGCCTTCCCACTCATCCCAAGCCTAAACGCACACTTGTGTCTATGAGTGAGGCTAAATTATCTTGATTAGTGATAAATTCTACCCAATCTCCTAAGTATATTGTTTTAGTTATCACTTGATTAAACCACCTCCAAAGGTTATCCAGTTTACCTCTTTGGGCTTTGGCGCCTAACAAAAGCCACTCTTCTAGTTGACAGCATACCAAACAAAACCAATCACCAAGGGTGCCAAAGTGCATACAAAAGAGATATTACAACCACTCCAACTCTAGGAGGAAACATATAATGAAACTCACTCCAACATTGGAGGCAATAATTCACATAAACCACTCCTTCCATAGGAGGCACGAATCATCCCCGTTCGTGGAAACCGGGTAAAACACAGACTAGACACCATGCACTACCCAAGGCAATTCAAGGCTGACTAACATAATCTAACAATCCACATAATTAAAAATCCCATCTGGAAGACTTATTATCCCTACCACACAATTTCCCCCAAGCGGAAACGAAAGCAGTTTACAATTAAAACGAGCAATTAAACAAAAATTAAATCTACTTTTGGATTTCCTAAATCCACTTCCTTTGATATCATTTAGTAATCTATTGCTCAATAAAACTGATTTAATAGCGTCTCTTTCAGACAAAGGATGAACTTTAAACCAAATATTTAATTCCCTAATTACTTTTAAGTAAAATAAAATAACCATTTAATTCCTCGATTCAAACATATCATGTTTTATAAAAAAAACTATTTCTCCTTGCAAAATAAATCATTTAAAAAATCAATTAAACTCACTTTTAACACATTACCTTTAAATCCAATATTTATCCTTTCAAATTTATTATTTTAAAATAAAATCAATAATTTGACTAAGAACACAATATTTTAAATATCTCAATTACATTTAAATCATGCCATTTTAAAATCAACAATTTTAATATATATATAAATTAAATGTATATATACATATATTAAAATTAATGACTCAACTATATATATATATATAAAATAATATACATATATATACATAATATATATATCCTCATACGATATATATATATGTATGTATATATTATATATATATATTTAATTATTTACTAATTATATATGTTAATATTTTAATATTATATAATATAATATTAAATATTAATATATATTTTATTATCTAAAATATATTAATATTGTAATTTTATAAAAATATACTATTAAAATATATCTTATTTTTTTATTTTATAAAAAAAAACTGAAATACAAAAGAGTCAAGGCACGTTTTCCAAGGGCCACACGCCATTAGGGTAGGGTGGTTGTGTTGACCACAATCGAACCCCAAAAGGGTGACTGTGTTTAAACACAGTCATCCCATTGGTGGCGGCGACGACGGTATGGGGTGTGCGTTGGGCGTGGCTCCCCCCACTCACCTCCCATGGGGGTGCGGTGGGGGTGAGCCCCCAACCACCCCCCCATAAATCAGACTTTCAAAAAAAAAAATTAAACAAATTTTTTTTATAACACAGACTCGCGGATTTAAATCCACTAGAAATTTTTCGATAGGGTTTGTTTTATTTTTTTAAACAACAACCTCAAATGAAAATATATATATATTTTGAAAGAAAAACCCCATATGAAATTTACAAATCAAATTGAGCAAATAATTTTTAAACAAGATCATTCATAGGTATATTTTCATTTTTTTTTTAAGAAGATCATCTCCAAACATAGGTTTTCCAATTTTGAAGCAAGATTTAACATGGGTTTAACTTGCAAATCAAACAAGTTTATATATTTTCAAACAACATACTAAAAATTGTGAAACCCTTTCAAAATGAAAACTAATTTAATAGAAAGAACTTGATTCCAAAAGCTTGAAAGGTTGAAAAAATGGTGCAAAGCCTTCTCCTCAGATTCAAGCTCCTTCCCAGCAATCCAACTGAGCTTCTCCAAAATCCAAATCCCAAAACCCACAAAACCAGAAATTCCTTCCTCCCTTATTTTTCAAAAATTTTCAAGCTTATAGCCAAAACTCATGAAAATTCAAAAATAATAAAATATGAAATATCTCATTCAACCACCATAATAATTTTTCAGAAAACAAAACAAAAAATATCTCAAATTTATTTTTCATTCAATTTTTCTCAAAAAAAATGCAAATTGAAACATTTTCCAATTTTTAATTAAAATATCTATCAATTCCAACAAAGCAACTTAATTCAATTTAACTAATTTAATTAATTCAATAAAATGAATCTAATCCAAGATTAAATTATTTTATTAATTAAATTAAATTAATTAATTAAATTAATTAATTAATCAAATAACCTCTTCCAATATTATAGACAGATTAATTTATTAAACAACTTAAATACATAAAGCCATTTATCTACCTTTTTCTAACTTGCAATTTAAATAAAATCAAGGCATACTGAACAATATTAAAACAACTAGACCAAACTAAGACCGACGACACACTATGACCAGGGTGATGACTTGGCACGAAAAACCTAGCTACTATCTCCCAATCGAATGTCGTTGGGTAATGGACATGCTCAAACTCGTGAAACCAGGTGGAGTCGATGTCCTATACCTGTCAACCTGCAACAAGGAATATATAGAGCATGTATCTATAGAACATAATAAAACACACCGTGAAGAGGAAATCGTAGAGTCACAAGGCGCTTGCAAGCGAGTGGTGCAATCCTGTCCCCTTCATCAATACAATGTTACTAACTGACGAATCTAACATCAATAATTTAATTAGAAGCACCAAGCATCATTGATTCATATATCTACAAAGCTAATCGAAAGCATGTCATAGTGATAACATCAAAATAAAATACCATCACTTCAAAATATAACATTCACATCGCTTTACAGTTAGCGATCAAATAATACCCAAGCACCATAGTCAAAGTATATTCATAAACAAAGCATAACAAAGAGGAACATTGTATAAACAAAAGGGTAAAATGGAGGGGTGTTACAAATTTTCTTCTAGTTAACACACGTTTTGTATTATCTCCAATAATCTTAATTTTTGAATGATTCTTCTATACATATCTAGGTGTCCTAGGGTACATCACCGAAGCATCTTCTTCTCCTTCATTTTGTTCATCCTTCTTCTCCCGCTCATCTTTTTCCTGTTCTTCCATAATCTCTTCTATTCTTGCACAATCATGCTCATCAAATACATATCCATCAATGTCAATAGAATTATTCATTGTCCCATCAACCTTCACATTTCAGATTTCTACAATCTTTCTTAGTATTTTATTGAAACATTTGTATGCCTTTCTTTTAGTAGAATATCCAAAGAAAAATGCATTCATCACTTCTTGCATCAAATTTTTCCAGAGTTTCTTCATCTCTTCTGATATAACATTTGCTTCTAAATACCTTGAAATATTTAACTATAGGAACTCTTCCATATTATAGCTCATAGGGAGTCTTTTTATCATTTTCTCTTGCTTGAACTCAATTTAACACATAAACAGTAGTATGAATAGCTTCTTTCCAGTAAACTTTAAGTAAACTAGACTCAGTAATCGACCTGGCAACTTCTTGAACTGTTCTATTTTTTCTTTCAACAACTCCATTTTGCTAAGGAGTTCTTGGAGTAGATAATTGTCTATTTATTCCATGCACTTCATAAAACATATTAAACTCATGGGAAGTGAATTCTCCACTTTTGACAGATCTTAATAATTTTATCTTCAAATTCACTTCATTTTCAACCATTGCTTTGAATTTCTTGAATCTAGCTAATGCATTTGATTTCTCTCTAAGAAATGTAACCCATGTATATCTAGAATAATCGTCAATTAAAAGAATAAAATATCTTTCACTAGGTAGACTTCTCACTCTTTTAGGAGCACGAAGATCTGTATGAACTAAATCTAGTAGTCTGGTAGCAGATTGCTCCTTTGATCTGTAATGATTTCTTGCTTGCTTTCCAAATTGACAATTCCTACAAATAGCATCGACAGGCTTTATAATTATTGGTAAATCTCTCACGGCCTGAACAACGCTAATCCTTACCAAGTTATCAAAATTCATGTGACACATTCTCCTATACCATAACCAAATATCATTTATCTGATTCATAAAGCATTGTCCATCAACACCCTTAAGTTGATAGATATTCCCTTCAAATTTATTTCTTGTAGCAATCAATGTTCTAGATCCTTTTTGGATATCACATTCCTCATCCTTAAACACAAGATCATATTATTTTCTACACATATAACCAATGCTCAACAAATTCTACCTTAATCCCTTAACATAGTAAACATCGTCAGTATGATTCTTTCCATCAAAACTTACTGAACGTATCCCACAGATTTTAGCACCAGTATCATCTCCAAACATAACCAAGCCTCCATCATATTTCTCAAGCTTAAAAAACTTACTTGTATCACCAGTCATGTGATGTGAACAACCACTATCAACAACCCAATAATTTTTCTCTTGTTTAGCATGTAGGGTAGAGATAATTGTACCTTCATTTTTCTCCTTCTCTAGAGGGCTTTCCTTTACCTATTTTTCAGAATTAGCAGAAGTAGGTTCATCCTTAATTGCCAAGAACAAGCATTCATTATCATTTAGGTCTTCATATTTTGAATCCTCACTAGAAATACTAGCATTATCATTCACATAGTAAGCTTTGTTAATCTTCTTTCCTTTCTTTTCTTTCTCATATCTTAGTTTCTTCCTTTTAGCTCTTTTTGGACACTTTGTAGCATAATGACCAATTTCTCCACGCATTTAAAGGTAAATTTACCTTCATACTTACTGGAGCCTTTCCTCATTCTTTTTTCAAAGTTAGCTTCTATTTCATCAAAGTTCTCTTTATCCAGATCTCTAGCTTTTGTAGCTTTAAAAGCAGTCTCTGATTTGCTTCCATTCCTTAGGCTCAGCTTCCTCATCTCATAAGATGTCAAAAATCGTAACAGTAGATCCATAGTAAAAGTATTATAACCTATAGTATACTCAATAGCACTCACCTTCTCACTGTAATAATTAGGAAGAGTTCTAAGAATCTTCTTTACAATCCTTGTTTCAACAATACTAGCACCAAGTCTTTGCATACCGACCACTATCTCATCAAATATCTGTACATATAAGCTTTAACATTTTCATCTTCGAACATATGTAGAAGATCAAACTATGTTTCCAAATTATGTATTTTTTCCTCTTTAACTCTTTCATCACCATCATGTGTCTTTTCTAAATGTACCTTGATCAACTCTGAATGTACCAAATTATTCTTCAAAATGTATTTCGCCTTATTGTTCGATTCATGTAATTGTATTCCTTTAGGTGTACTTGAACCATTAGCATGAGGAGTGTAAAGATTTTTGTAAGATTTTTCCAAATCATATCCATAATACCCCAGATATTCTTCTATCAATACTTTTTAGATATAATAATTAGTTCCATCAAACCTCGGATAATCATAAACCATTTTTCTAGCCATCTCAGACCTCCCTCAAGAGATTAAGCTCTTCACCAAGGAACCAAGCTTTGATACCAATTGTTGAATAGGAAAACTAAGAGGGGGGTGAATTAGTTGTCATAGAATTATGCCTTTAATTCAATCATCGAAATAAATATATAATACTTCTTAAATGATTAATTATCAAATACCAATGCAAAAACTTAAATCCAATACATAAACACAATAACACCAAATTTACGTGGAAAACCCAATACGGAAAAACCACAGTGAGGATTAACTCACACTATAGAGAATATTAAAACCAATTACAAAAAGGCTCACTACAAGAAATAAGGCTCACTAGTTGAAATAAGGACTGGTTTTTTGGAACAAGTACTCATTGTCCAACAGAGCTACAACCCGAAGGGCTCAATACCACAGAGATACAAAGAAGACAAAGAAGAGATGTTACAAAGAGACTATAATCCCAATGAAACAAAGGATTCTAACACAATTACTCCACACATGCATTCAAATGATAGAGTTCACCTTCTGCTCACTACATCTGAAAACTCAACATTAAGCTTCGCATTGATCTGCCACACTCTCAACACACACTCTTATTGAGTATAATCAATGTCACAAAAAATTTTACATTCTCTTATCACACTACTTATTTTCTCTTGCATCACCCACTCTTCACCATCAACTCATCTTGTATTTATACCATCTTCAACTTTGAAACATATCCAAAGTCGGCCATCCAAATTCAAATTAGGCCAGCACCAAAACATCCTAGGGTGGAATTAGAATGAGGGTGACCCAAACACACACTTCAAGAGACCAACACACTTCATCATCCTCAAAAATAGTATTTCACACAAGGTCGGCCAAACCAATGTAAAACACATAGAACCATTAAGCACGAATCTTCCAAATGTTGAAACTATTTTCAATAGAACCATGGAAAAACAACTATAGAACCACAAGTCATAAGAATTCATCAAAGAGAAATCTGGACCAGAAACATTTCTCCCAAACCTCAACCAAAAACTCAAAAAACCATAGTTCACAACTGGTGAACACAACTTGCACTGTACAATGATTCAGAAACCAAAAATCTAGATATAACATCTGCTAACAACCATGAACATATCTGAATCACAAAACCACAGGAGAAAATCTGGACCAAAAACTAGAGCAACCATTGATCACACACAACATATCTTTATTATAATTTTATCAATATCCTCAACATATACAACCAAAAGCAACTAGTAGATAACTAGTTAACCAGTTGACATCAATGACAACACCTACAAACTTTTCTCAACACCTTCAGTCTTTTCATTCTTGCAACAAAGGGAAGATTGTTAAATCTTTTCTTGTCAATTTTGAAAGGAAAAACAATACAATATATTTTATTCTTTTTCATTTATGGAAAAGCTAGAGAGAGTACCATTAGAAAAGAAGAATTTTTTGGTGAGAGAGATGAAAAGAAGAAATTTTGTTCTTGATGGTTTTCACAACATGTGTTGCCATCAATGACAAAGGGGGAGATTGTTTGAAATTGGAAGATTGTCATTGATGTCAACATTTACATCAGTGTTGGAAATTGGAATATTGTTAATATTAACATTAGCATACCTTACTCACATCACTTGCTTAGATCAATAGTCGCTCTGATAATAATGGTTCAAGATACATTGCTTCGGTATTGAAAGTTTGTTGATCTAATTTTTTGGTCTAGACTCTACCACAATGAAATATATCACTATAATATTTTTATACATAGATTTGTGACTGTGAGATTTATCTTACCTCAAATTTTTATGATGATATGTGAACGCATTCAAAAGTTATGATTAACAGTGTTATGTTCTAAGGATTACAGTAAGTTCTTATATAGCGCATTGATATGGGAGATTTTGCGCTTTCCCATGATTAACTGTTTTGTCTTGCAGAGTTGAAGATAAGTTATTTGATGTAGTCTAAAGGATAATTTTATGTGTTAATAATTTTTTGTGTTATATGTTTGGTGAATTACATAAACATTTTTCATGTTTTAGGTCTAACTCTAGCCGACCTAATTGTGAATTTATGTTAAGGAGATTAAATATGTGTTGTGAATGCTAAAGGAATCTATCTTAGGTCTATGCTTCAAATAATACCATACATTACATTATTGTCTTAGGTGAAAATATGAACATGTTTCGAGGATAATGTCGACAGAGTTAATTTTTATTTGAAATAAGGCTGCTCTAATTAGGTTCACCTAATTAGTATTATGCAAATGTATATGGTATTATATGTGAAAGACATTTTTGAGAAGTGAGAGATATGATGAATAATGAAGATGTGATATAGAGTGAAACAATAGATCATGTATGTTTTGTTGTATGGTGCGGATGTGGAAAATTATATATGCAAACAAACATAATTGTTGAGTACATTTTACAGACAAGTGTTTTTGTATTCAATGCTTCATTGGAACTAAACTCCAGCATAAGGAAGGTGCATTCTATCTCAGTTCACCTCTTGGCAGTGATTCATACTCTATTTTGTAAATTTCTTCAAGCTATGAGCCTTCAAGGACAGCGAATCCTGGCAGTGAGCCCTTATAATATTCTATATCTAGATATATTATATTGTGAGTTAATCCTCACTGTGGTTTTTCCCATTTTAGATTTTCCACATAAAAATCTTTGTGTTCATGTGTATTTTGATCTTGTTTTGATTCCATTATTTCACTTGTTATTACAATTACTTGGACGGGTACTATGTAAATGGTTCAATAGAATATTGATTCACCCTCCCTCTCAGTATTTTAGGTGTTCAACAGGTTTTTCCCTCAGGGCGCTATATAAATCATGTCACAGCTAAACACCAAGACTAAACTCCGATTACTTTGTCATCGGTGTCATTCAAAAAGGGGAGGTACCATTGGGTATATAGAGCCTCAAATAAGAGGGGTCAAAGCCTTAAATGGCTTGTTGGGTGCTAGAAAATTGGATTGGTTCCCTAAGAAGTGACTAAGAACCATTGTAGTAGAGGCAACCCTTTTTATCCCAAACATTCTTTGAAAGTGGTGCATCGAAATTTACTTTCGATAAGTTACTTACCAAGTCCAATTTATGGTTGAGTTAAAACACTCTCCATAAGTTGCATGTAAAATCATTCCTTCAAGGCATGAGGTAAGCCCACCTAAAATAACATGTCTACCTCTAGGGTGTAATGATTGTCTTCACAAAATTGCCAAAATTTGTTGTTACTTTGGAAATCAAACACTTTGCTTGATTTAAAAAGAACACAATAAAATAAACATTAAAATTGGTTATCAAAATCTCAAACACTTTGGAATCAGTGTGAATACCTTTGAAAAGATCCCTATATTTGCACTCCTTAAAAGATATCCTAAGCCAATATCTCTAAAGGTTTCTCAAGATTTAGGCTTATATTTCAAGTCACATTTAGACCAAAGTTAACATTGAGAACTATGGCTTTAGTATATTGACTTCCACAAAATTTGAGCTTTTGTGGAAAGAAACTTGCTTAAACTATAGACATTTAGAGTTAAAAATTGTTTTGATTGTTGTGTTGTGTGGTCTCACTGACTAGAATTCTCAAAACAAATAAGAACAAACAAAACTTCAAATTTGTAAACTTGTCCAAACTACTATTAAAAATAGAAGCTAGAAAAAAAATTGAATAGAAGTTGCTATCATTGCTATCTTTGTCGTTATTGACCTAAATATTATCGTAGTTGATCTAAAACAGATTGCTATTACTCTTCAGTTTATGATAGTGACTATTAGAAACTTTGTCGCCTTTGACAAACAGAATGTAGTTGACTTAAAATTATTTCTATTGATCTTATTATTGCCACACTTGACCTAAATCCAAATGATTTTGCCAAATTTGCCACTTTTGCATTCATTGTTCACCAATCAAAAAAAAATTCTACAGAGGTTGTGCTTTTGCTAAATCTACCATAGTTTTCACAAAAAACTTTGTTACTACTGACACAAACAGAACCACTTTTGTGATATTGCTATCAGGATTCAACTGTGTAGCTTTACGAGTCAAACTTATTGAACCATGTTTCATGTATTGCTAATAGAACCACTTTTTCCAAAACTTACCGCTATTGAGCTCTTTGTTACCAATCATAAACTAAAATAGAGACCGTTATTGCTCTAAATTTTATTGCAGTTATCCTAAAATTGAACACTACTTTTTTAAAGACTGTTGCTTTTGGTGCAAATCAGGGACTAATTTGAAATTGGTTACATCTTTTCACCTTGTGAGAACAAAAATAGTCAGACCTCCAAAACATGTCATATCTACATCAGTCCATATCCATTTAAAAAATCAAAACACCTCAACCTCATTTTAGGATTCAAAATCAAAGCATAACTTGGATTATTCCTTTACTCTCGATTTCCAAGATATCAAAATTTGCTTGCACCTCAAGGATAGTTTAAGTAGATCTTCAAAACATATCCTTTAGAAAAATGAAGTGAAATATTGGTCCAAGTTTTCTAAACATTTTGATTCCTAAAGTTAGTATCATTTAGTATCATTTCCAAAGCATTCAACAACATCACTCACTTTATGATCATTTGGCATCCTACTACTGTAGTTCAACAACCAAATCTTATGAAACCTATTATGCAACAAAAACTCACACAAATTGAAGGTGAACAATCAGACATTATTCGTATCTAGAGAAATTTTGTGTTTGAGCAAAAGGAAACACCAACTCAGTGGAGAAACACAGCTAATATCCTAGACAAAGAAGAATGAAGAGTTGATCTTGCAGTCAGAAGGCTAGTATTACCACCTCCTGTATGGAAATAGAAAATATTAGCTTACCAAAAACACCTTTAAAACAAAAATCCTAAAACCAAATCATTCCATAGTTAAGTGACCACAAAAAGAAATCCCAAGGTCTTGGAATTGTTTGTGACAACCATGAGATCCCAACACAGAAAAAAGATGGAAGTGAACAAGAGTAGCTCAAGTGCGCCAAAATCCAACATCACTAATGAAAAAACCAACCCATGTGGATACAAACCAAGTGACCTTACAACTCCTCAAAAGGAACCTTCCTTCAATGCAACACCAAACCAACCACCAAGTGATGAGGAAGTACGCCTTAAACACCAAAACATGATTGATAGACAAAATCAAAATCCAGATCCCAATGACATGATCATAGAAGAATATGATAGTGATGAGGAAATCAATGAGGAGAAGCTATTAAAATATTCCAAAGAACCTAAGATGCAAAATCTTATGGACTAGATGCTTGAAATAAATGCTAACTCATATTTCCTCACACTAGCACAAAGTGGTGTAAAACTACCCATTGACTTCAACGTGGACATACTAAAAGATTCAAATGTTATTCCACTTGGAGATCAAATAGTAGTTAGACTTCCAAAACCAATCGTGAATACCAACATACCACAATTGTTTTTTAGAAAAAAACAATCCAATGCAACCCAAGGTTAACCCATTGTTTAGACCACCATCCCAAATTGAACAAGTAGTTGTGGCACAACAATATCAACAAAATACATCCCAAAACATGCCACAACATAAAAATATGCAAAACATGAGAAATATTCCAATGGACCAACAAGGTGGTAACCCATCACAAGGGCAATACATGCCACAAAGCACTTCCTACATCAAGCCTTCTAACAATGTACAAAATCAACAAGGGAAATTTTCACAACATCAACCACAAGAACAAGGTGTGCCACAAATGAATTACCAAGGAAACCTTCAACCAAATCAACCACAAAAACAAGGTGTGCCACAAATGAATTTCCAAGGCAACCTTCAACCAAATCAACCACAATAACAAGGTGTGCCACAAAAGAATTACCAAGGCAACCTCCAACCAAATCAATCACAATAACAAGGTATGCCACAAATGAACTACCAAGGCAACCTTCAACCAAATCAACCACAACAACAAGGTATGCCACAAACAAATTACCAAGGTAACCTTCAACCAAATCAACCACAACAACAAGGTATGCCACAAACGAACTACTAAGGCACCCTTCAATGATCTCCCCAACAACAAGGTGTACCATTAATGCAACATAAAGGTAACCTTTAATAACATTCCCAACAACATGGTGTACCACAAACAAACTATTAGAGTACACCCCAAACTCAACACCACTTTGTTCAAAATCAAAATCCTCAACAACAACAACAACAACAACAACAACAAAGAGGACCACAAAATCAGTACCAAGGAACACTCAAAAGTCAATATCAAGGTACACAATAAGGAATGCACATACCTTATGCATAATAAGGAGCTCACATACCTTATATACAACATGGTCCTTAAAATCCCATGGTCACACAATATCCTACTTATGATCAAACAAATGTTATGGAACAATAGATCTACAATATCCAGCATCCTCAAACAAGCACACCAAATAATGTCATAAATGTGCAACTACAAAAACTCAATCAAAGGATATCAGATATATAAATTAGAAAGCCTAAAAATAGCTACGCTCTACAAGAAATTTGTCTATATTCATTTGATCAAAACATGCCCATGGTACCTTTCCCCAAAGGCTTCGAAATACCAAAATTTGACAAGTATAGGAGGAAAGGAGATCCAATTGAGCATGTGCATGAGTTTTCAGTATCTTGCATGGAACTACAACAAAATGAAACCTACTTGATGAGACTTTTTCCACAGAGTCTTAGTGGGCCTGCTATAGAATGGCTCTCACATTTACCTCCAGGTATAAGAATGTTTGATGAGTTGTCGAATAATTTTTTCAACCACTTCTCATATAACATAGAATAGGATATTATAATCACAGATCTTTATAAATTCAAAAAAAGTCAAGGAGATTCATTAGCCTCATACCTACAAAGATGGAGACATTTAGCAAGAAAAATCAAGTGGCTCGTTCCAGAGAAACAACTTGTCGATGTCTTTATCTCCAACATACATCCAAATGTCAATTATCCCCTCACAGTACTATTTCCAAGTAATTTCAAGGAAACTATTTAAAAAGGTATACTTATCGAAAGAGCCCTTGTTGCAAGAGGAATAATCAAACTTTACAACCCAAAATATCAACCTTCTACTTCAAATGACAAACCCAAGATTTGGGCAAAAAGCAAGAATGTAACCAATGACAAATTAATTGATGCTAAGGTTGTACACAATGTGAAAACACCCCATATGCCACAAAATTAGGTTCAAACAACACAAAAAGGTTATCAATAGAATAACCAACCCAAATATCAACAAAACAATCAACCCAACAACCAACAACAAAATCAAGGTCAGGATAATGAAAGGAGACTGCCTCGACAATATGGTCAACTACGAAGGAAATTTACTCCATTGGGAGAGTCCCTTGAGGTGATTATGCATAAACTAGTCAACAAGAACCTCATCAAAATCAATGATAGAACAAACTATGAAGAATCTAACTTCAAACCCCCTTGGTATGACGAGAATGACCTGTAGACACATAAAAATGTCCTAGACCTGTAGACCACATTTTATGTATCTTATTATATTTCTTCTCACATACTAAATTATGTCATATTGTCCAAATTCAACTCTTTTTTTTGTTGAGGTAAGTGCTACCTAAGAGGGTATCTCCCATAAAAGATCTGAAAATATTGAATACCTACACCATACAACAACAGTGGGACCAATAGCCAACACCCTCAGCTATAACTTTCATCCAAGTTGCAACAAGAACATCGATAGAGGTACAATGTAATTCTTTTGTTCACCCCATTCAAAAATAGCAACCTAGCCATGCGTACCATCAACTACACCGACTACACATAAATAGAGAAATGGCCTGGGCCAAAACCAATGGGAACATGTGGGATCTTGCCACCAAGCTACCATGAGGTGCCACCACCCTGACCCATCATTCCAAATGGTCATCTACTAATCCTGAACCCCTTTCCTCTAAAATAATTTTCAACACTTCCTCTGGTGCACTATCAACTTCAAAGATCAGCTCCTTTGCATCCAACCCGACACCCAAGTTGGAAAGAGCATCAACAACCCCATTGGTTGCCTGGTAAACATGAGCAAGTGAATAATATTCCAATTTATTTAAACCCTCATTTATTTGCTTCAACCAACGCGCGAGCTTCCAATTTTGCATCACGTTCCTCCGGACAACATTGATACAAATTTTTGAATCCCCTTCAATCTCAATTGAATTGACTCCCTTTGCACAACAAATATTGAGACCTATAGCCAAAGCCTCCATCTCTGCCTCATTATTTGAGGTGTGCCCAATCTTTCGTGCCAGAGCCCTCACATAATTTCCATTGCCATCTCTTATAATGCATCCAACACCAGCCTTCTCGGGGTTGCCCTTGGCAGCCCCGTCAAAAATTGAGCTTGTATCTACCTGGGCGAGGGAGCAACCATCTAATTGCCTTTGTCTTCCTGGGGGCAGCCTGGAAGTCATGTTTCGGTGGTTTTAGAGCCAGCCATTTCTTTTGGATTTTGCAGTACCAACTCGAGAAGCATGTTCCAGAGTTGGGGCAACACTTTGAATTGACTACTTCACATATTGCAGCCTCCATTCGAACTAATAGCTGATCCACGTCCATGGACTTGTCATTGAAAATTCGACTATTAATTAAATAATTTTTAATTATTTAATTAATTCACATCTTTTATTCTTCATGATTATTTAAATAAATTATATTTATCTATTTAAATATGTCATTAATATCTTATGTCCTCTTATAATTAAATAAGTTCTTAAATTTATTTAATTATTGATCACCTTATCTTTTCATCATAATTAAATAATTATCTTTAATTATTTAATTGTCTTATTTGACTTTTCCTCTAAATTTAAATAAAATCATTTATTTAAATTGTCTCACTTTCTAATTTCTCTCTAAGTAAATAATTTAATTTAATTATTTATTGTCACATGGTCCCACCTTTTTGAATTAAATTAATTTTAATTCAAAATAATAACTTCGCTCTTAAATCAAGTAATTTGAAATTAATTATTTGATTCCCCAGTTGTTTCCTCTTTTTAAATAAATCTTTATTTATTTAAATGGATTCCATATCTTGATTTTTGAATTAAGAAATCAGTATTTAATTCAAAATGATGATTTTTCCTCCTTATCACAATCTTTCATAATTAGATAATATCTTTATTATTTAATTAGCCATTGGTCATTTAAATGGAAAAAGATTTGATTTTCTCTCCAATTCAATATTTTTTTTTTGGTATTGATCTTATCTTCTATTTCCTCTTTGTCTCAACTAACCTCCACTGTTGATTAAATTATTTTTAATTTAATGTCGACCATTCATCTTTTCTAAATTGAACCCTAACCCTACTTGCTAATTGTCACACTCAATCTTTTCCATCAATCTTAGGGATTTTGTCAACTTTCAATCTTGTCCTTCCATCTAAATTGACATTTCTATAAAATGGCAATTTTACTCTCATTTTGAAGATCCACAATTTAGAATCTAGAATCTTCAATATTTTTTTGTCATTGTCATAGGCTATAGTTGCATGTCATAAATTTGAGGGCAATTATCATACTCAAGCAAAATAGAGAAGGATGATGGAGGTCATTCAATGGAGGCGTGAAGATCATGGTGAAATTGTTCTTTATTATTTCCTTTCATGTACTTCTTTGTTCTCTATCATTAGATTAGGAATTTCAAGTTTATTTATTGTGTTTAATAATCTTAAATCTTATTTTCTTGATTACATTAGTGAACCTGACATGAATCTTATGATTTTGCGGAGAAATTCATTGGTTTTCTTGTTTGTTTTTGCTGTTTTGCAGGTTACAGCCAAGAATTCGCACAAAATCTCGTCATCTTCTTTTGAGCACAGAAAAATGGGCGAATAAAATATTAAAAAAATAATTGTCTAGATTTTGTAGGCCTTGTTTTTATCTTTCCATAACTTTAAATGGTTTAAAATTTCATTAATATTTGAGAAATTTATGGCCATTTTAGTATTTGCTGTTTTTTAAATTTAGCTTTTACTTTTGCCCATAACAATTTTTTCGTGTAGAATCTTGAAAAAATATTTTCTGGGTTTTGATGGTATGAGTTTCAGCTTTCCATGGATACAAATGAAATAAAATTTTGTTAAGTTTTAAAAAAAAATCACTGTTTTAATTTTATTTTGTCATTAAACTTTTCTTTTGAGTTACTAATCTCTTGTTTTCAGCATGTGACACAGCTTGGAGGGAGTCTAAAACTGTTTCTGTAAAAATAAAAATCAAGATTTTCATTTCTTTAGGCATAATCAATTTGGTTTTCTTTCAACAATGACAACAAATTGCATATTTCATTCATAGGCTTAAAATGAACACAATTTGCATGCACACTCATTGGTTAAAATGAACATGCATTTCATGCCATGGACTTAAAATGAACACAATTTGCATGCACACTCATTGGTTAAAATGAACATGCATTTAATGTCATGGGCTTAAAATGAACACAATTTTCATGAACACTCAGTAGTTAAAATGAACATGCATTTCATGTCATGGGCTTAAAATGAACACAATTTGCATGTACACTCATATGGTTAAAATGAACATGCATTTCATGTCATTGGCTAACAATGAACTTTGTTTGTTTCACATCAAGTTAAACTTTTAAAATGAACAAATTGTTTTAGGTGTTTTCTACACACTTTATGTTGATTAATTAAAAAGAACAAGTGCTTGCAACTTTTGTAACCCTGATTCAATATTAGAAGTATCCTCTCCCCTTGTGCACTTGTGCGATCTTGGGTGCAAGAGAAACTGTTATTGACTCTAGGAATTGGGCCTTCCTTGGTGGGAAAAATTACTCACCCCAAGGTGACTCAAATCAGCAACGAATATCTTTAGCCAAGCTACCACCGACCAGTATATAAATGTGAATCCTAATGGAAAACTTAGGATTATGAGTGTGGATATGTCACACGGACAAAGTAGAATTCCTGAAAACCCTGTTGAGCATAACCTCTTCAGGATGGAATTCCTCCTTTAATGGATCTTAATCTTTGCCCCATGTGTGGCCACTCAAATGGTGGTCCTAAACTAAAAAAACCTTTGTGTAGTTGCCAAAAACCCACCTATTTACTAGCGCAACAACGGTCATTGCCAAGGCATCCACATCTTTGCAGTTTTTAGTAGAGATGATCAGCCTGCCATGGGAGAATCATGGGAGTTGGAAGCTTGGTTGCCCTGAGAAGTGAGTGCACTATAAGGGGGAGCCTGTGGGGCCAAGCTTCTGAATTCATCCACTAAGAATATGTGGTTGGAGTAAAATCCACATGGAATCTAGCAAATATTGTCCTTACTTAACCTAAGGTTGTGCTTCTTCATTGTGCATGTTTTCAAATTTTAAAAGACAAGATATTATGTTTTCCAAGTGTTTTTCTAAGACATTGAGACAAATAAACACCTTTCACAGAGTTGGAAACAAACATTCAACTTGAAACAATTCCAAATTTTGTAGTCTAAAACCTGAGACAAAAACATTTGTAAACAAATTTCCTGACATCTTTTTCCATTAGTCTCTATCCAAAACCAAAAAAAACTTGTTCAAGTCATCCATCTTGGCATTTTAGTTTGCATTTATCTTACAATCCACCATCATTTTCAGAATAGACAAAGTCTTAAGTCCTCAATTTTGCATACCTTGGGATAGGAAAACTCTCCTTACTTTCTCAAACCATTGTCTCAAAAAGTAAATTTTCATTGGACCAAGTCAAACAAATCAATCCTTCGTCATTGTCCTCTTGTGAGCTATTTCCAACTCATAAGTCTAGTGTGGAAATCTCACCTTGTCATTTTTTCATCTTGTCACTTTGTCCTTCAAACCAATCCTTTGACATTGGCTTAACTTTGAATGGTTAGTAAACCTTTCCTAAAAATCATTTGACATAAGACACTCATTTTAGTCTTCATTGTCACTTTGCATCTGACATTCCTTTTAGTCCTCATTGCCACCATCCACCATCACGTCTTCAAGTCACTTTGACATGCTTGCTAGTCAAATTGAATGCCAATTTATCAGTAATGGTCAAGCACAACTAGCCATGGACTTCAAAAAACTATACCTCCAATCCAAATGCAAATTTTCTACAACCCATAGTCAACCCCCCACATACCCTTCCTACCAACAATTCATAAGTCCTAGTCCTTCATATAGCTACCCTCCCTATCAAGAGTCTCTTAACACCATTGGTCATACCCAACCTAACCTTGACAAGGGAAACCAACCATCCATCAACCCTTTACAACTATCCATGTCATATCCTAATCCTTCATACACATCATATCCTACTCCTTCATCCATGTCATATCCTAGTCCTTCGTCCACATCATATCCTAGTCATTTATCCACTTCCAAACCTAGTCCTTCGTCCACTAAACCTTTCCAAGCCTCCATGTCATTTCCTAGTCCATCATATACCAATCCCTTCCAAGACACTCCATCTCTACATACATTTAATAAAATTGAAGATACATGTCAAATGGAAAATCCAAAGCATGATGCCATAACATCACCGTCCTATCCAGATAAAAGTAGTCCATCTGACCCCATCTTTAAGTCCATTCAAGAAGTCTTCCTAGACAATCATAGCATACCAAAGACAACTATACTTGGTAAAGAGTCCATCCACAACCATGTCATTCAAGATGAACCTATCCTTGGTCAAGACCCTATTTCTGATCATTTTATTCAAAATGAACCCATCTTTGATCAAGACACTACTTTGGAACAAGTCCAAAACGATCCACTCCTTGATCTCTATGTCATTCATCATGAAACACTTGAAGACAACTCCATCCAAACTTCAAGTATTGACACTTCCAAAAATGAGACACTTTCCTCCATGGGACACATAGATGATGTTCCTATAGAACAAGAGGCTACTATTCTAGACATATTTGCAAATGTTCAAGCTATAACTGAATTCAGTGGGCTCTATGACAATGACCATGAAGACGATTTCGACATCAACTGGGAAGCGCCAGCAGAATCATCAGAATATGATATGATAGAAAATCAGACCATAGATGTTCGTCTGAAATCTATTCAACATGACAATAAAGCTATGACATCTTATTAGCTAGGGTAATCTACATTTTTCAGAGCAGGCTTTCTTACAGATGAGACAATTCCAAGTAAAAGTTTTGAACTAAATAATGATGGGATAGCATCTTGCTTCCACAATAACAAGTATTCCATTGCAAATAGAATCTTTCAGAACATGCATTATCAAGGAAAAGGACTAGGCCTACAAGAACAAGGAATTCTTGAACCTGTACAAGCTTAGGAAAATTACAGACAACAAGGTCTTGGCTACTCCTCAATCAGCACATCAAATGATGTTAGTGATCCCTCCTCGATACTGGGGGAAACTTTATCCAATACAAACATCAAAATGGGTGTCATGAGTGGTCCTTTTCAGAAGATCGTTGCCAATACCCCTTCCCTCCACACCCCAAACCATTATTCCATCATGAATAAACCTTCCATTTGGAACCAACAAAATTCTTACAAATATAGAATCCAAAATCAAATTTCAAAGGCCATAGAATCAATCAAAAATGCAAGTGGACAAATGAAGCTAAAGTGGATTTTAAAGAAAATGGATCAAGTCAAGAAAATAATGAATCAAGCAAAGAAAATATGTCAAATAAAAATCAAAATGTGGAGCCACGACACAAGAGGACTCCCACATACAATACATGTCCACCTCCATCAAAATGGTCATCAAGAAAGACATATAAAAGTGTTGGTTCGAAACACCATCCTAACCCGACACCTAAAGTTTGGAGAATAAAAACGGCTACATCCAAACATCCAAACAATCGTCCAATGCCTACCATCATCCACCATAATCCTACATCCTGCCTAAAGTTCAAACATCCCATGTCACAAATCTGTCACATCTTGGCAGCAACTCTCTATCATAACGACTCTCATGGAACTCTATCATGATGTGTGTATTCTGATAAGGCCAACTCTAGTATCAACAAGGATCACCATTGCATCAATCAGTTGTTATATGCAAGCGCTATCATCTTGACAAGGCAACTACTTCAGAAAGGTCATTATTGGTGTATCATGGCACCAGTCTCTACATCGGCACCATCAAAGGCTTCAACATAGTCAGTGGTCATCTAAAGCATCAAGGCTATTCGACAAAACTCAAAAATACAAAAAATAAAAAAAATAAAAAAATATCACCTTGATGAAAACCTAACAAATTGGCGTCATGGTGACACCAAAAAAATCAAAAAAATGACAAAAATAGTAAAGAGAAAAATTTCGTCCAATAGTAAAAACCATTTTTATGGCACTTTGGAGAAGTACCATGATGAAAACCTGGCAAATAGGCATCATGTGTAGAATAAATCATCTATGTGGACCATTACACTTGGGGGCAAGTCGTCTCGTCTCCCATGCCCTTCACATGACATTTCCTATGACATTTCCATCTATCCATCTAAACCCTATCACTTTCTATCCATTTTCCCACCGACTTTGATCTTGATAAGGACTAAAATATAAATGCAGGTCATGGTTTGGGAAAACTCTTGACATGTCTATCTTTTGGTCATACCTTATTGATTGAATATCATGTCATTTCCTTTATAGCCTCCTTTTCACTATGTGGCATCATCCTTGGAGATCATATGATAATTATCCTAGTCCAAGCCATCCATGTCTCCTATATTTTACCAAAGCCATCCATTGTCCTTTTATACCTATCACCCATCCTAGGCTCCCTTGTCAATGGTCTAAGATCCTTCGTCATCCCATCTAGTCCTAACCAATTCATTCCATTTATAACAATATGGCAACCTGGTGCATCATCCTAAACAATCCTTGTCTTTGTCCCTAGCCCTACTGTAGACTTTTATCCTCTTGTCATATCACTTTCATCCTCACGTTGTTTTGAGATGTGTCCTTCCCACGTCAAATAGCGTTGTCGTTGTCATCATCATAGGAGACTTGTGAGTAATTTGAAGTTGTGAGTGTTTCATGTTATAGGTCCATTTCATGTTGAGGAGAATATCTTGCATGTATCCTCATGCCCTATATGTTTAGATAATTGATTTTGTTGGATAGCGGTTTATGATAGATGGATTTCATGTCAAACATTTATGACATTTGCATAGGTGGATGAAGTTGGATGTCTTTCATGTTATCAATCTCTTGTTACATGCATGCAATGATTATGGAGATGGCACATGGAAACCTTGGGAACCTATATTGTACATCTATAAATTGGTGATGTCTTAGTGCATTTTGATGGTGACAGGTTGAAGATTATTGACATATTGTTATGTTGTTTAAATTACTCCAAATTCTTGTCATAGTGTGAAGAATCTTAAAGAGCATTGCTTTGAGATCTATATTGTAACTATATTGTTTCTGATAATACAATTGAGTTGCATACTTGGAGTGTGAGTTTTTTCTCGAAAGGGTTTTCCCACGTAAATAATGTGTTATGGTTTGCATAGTTTATCTATTTTGCATATTTTAAATGTGCATTTGTCTATATTTGTAGTTATTTAAGGTGTTGAAAAGAAAAATTTTTAACTCTCCCCTACTTAGATTAGTGTAGGAAGATGCTTCCATTCACTTAGCTTCCTTTCAAGTGTTCTACTATGATAATCTAAAGTTAAAGATCAAAAGTGTAGACACAAAAAATATGCAAATTGATCCTACACACCTGATCCTAATCATACTAGTATTGTTTCTTCCTAAATCATCCCCTTTACTAATTAATTTAATTGAATAATATTTATTTGATTAAATTCATCATATTTCCTCTCTTAGTTAAAAAATCAAATTTATCTAATTAAGTCATTCTTCTCTATTAATTAAATAAATCATTTTGTTTAATTAATCCTATAATCTCTCTCTTAATTAAATAATTCACTTTATTTAATTAAACCTCTAAAGTCATCTCTTTAAATTAAATAAATTAATCTTTATTTGTTTAATCTAATATCACCTTCTTTAATTAAATAAATCAATCTTTATTTAATTAAATCTAAAATAATTATTCCTCTCAACTTTGATTTATTTAAATCCTAAAATCTAAGTCAAAATTGTCAAATCACCTAATTTCTACTTAAAATAATCAAATCATGATTAAATCTAATCCTAATCACCTCAATCGTAGATAGATTTTGCAACTTGCACAATAAATCAATTTATTTGATTTATAAATTCATCAATTTCCATTCAAAAGGGCATCTTTTGTGGAATATTCCTCAAATTTGAAAATCCCTCCAAAAGGGATGAGTACTTCCAACAAGGCATTTAAATGCCTCTTACATGTCCTTGGCCTTGAGCCAAGTGACATTAACTCCATTTATTCTTCCCTCTAAACATGTCATTTCACTAATTTCAAATTCCATCTAATTCCATTTATCTGCACATTCATCAAAATGTGCTCATTCCTCCTCCAATCACATGTGGACAAGTAGCCTTCTCTTATTGGTTGGTCTTTTGTCCCACATTCATCCATTTTTCTTATTCTTCCATTCTTTAAATCTATAAATATAGGGCTTCTCCTATTGAATTTATCATCCACAATCCATGCAAGCTTACTATACTCAATTTCATTTGCAACTTCATCCATTTTCA
Organism: Sequoiadendron giganteum; assembly: GCA_007115665.2. Taxonomy (NCBI): domain Eukaryota; kingdom Viridiplantae; phylum Streptophyta; class Pinopsida; order Cupressales; family Cupressaceae; genus Sequoiadendron; species Sequoiadendron giganteum. The sequence continues at coordinate 828,058,065 of CM021100.1, read as the reverse complement.
TCCAAGTTGCATAGTTTATCAAGGTTATAGGAAATTTGCATCAAGGAATCAAGAATCATCATCAAAGATCATCAAATCACACTAAGGAGTTGGGAAATGGCTATTTTCTACACATAAATGGCACCAATTCCCCCATGGGATTGCAAATTTTCTCATTAGAATAGGATTTAATTGATTTCATTGTTGTGTTCTTCATTTCTTTTCTTATTTTGATGTTTCAATATAATTTCATGGGGAATGTTTCTTCTAACTTGAATTTTGATCTAATATTGTGTTTGTTCTTTGTGTTTGTGTAGGTATAGAAACACCATTCACATTTTGGCAATAGAAGCAAGGCAAATCTGGAGAAATTCATCACGTTTTTCTAAAAAATTATGTGCATTTTTTTTTTCCATCTATAGGAAACTTTGTCGCTATCAGTTTAGCGGTGCTATATTGCGCCGCTCCAAACTCCACCGTTGGATTCTTCCTGCCAACAAAATTTGAATTTCAAACTGAGTCGTTGACTTTCCAAAATCCAAACTGCATCGCTTGCCAAACAGCGCCGCAATCGCGGTCACTATTTTGTTGCAGAGTGTCGCTCTTAGTCTTCAGTGATGCTATATTGTGCCGTTGACCTTTCCAAACTAAGCCACACCCATAGATTGTGCCACTGCAATTGGGTAAAAGATAGATTTCTAGTTATTTTGATATGTGCTTTTTTGCATTTTTTTTTATTATATCTTCTAACTGGTTTTTTAGTCTTTGTTTTTGCAGTATTAACTAGTTTTTGCAAGTTGTCTTGATCAAAGTGAAGAAATGAAATGAAGACTAAAGGATTTTCTATATTATCATTAGCTCATTGTATCAAGTTTTTTTAAACACTTTGGAAAAAATTATAATCCCTCTTCCAAGGGAGTTGCTATATTCTTGCTTTTAGGATTACTAAATTTCGTTTGGGCTTAAAAAGAACAAAACAAAAGGTTACAAAGAACCATAGGAAAAATCACTAGATTTTGTTTTGGGACCTAATAAATGAACAAATAAATCTCACACTTCAATATTAGTGCTTAAAATGAATTCATATCATTGCTTTGTGGTTAAAATGAACATGTGTATTATTTGCTTTGTAATCCCGTATCCAAGTTAATATCACTAAAAGGACGTATGCACTTCTCTCACGCTTCATTGTGATCTTAAGAATCAAAAGTATTTTTGTGATATTAAGTTATATAAGTGATTACCTCCACACTTCAATTTGGATTCTTAAAATTGAACAAACTTTACGAGTGTGAAGAAAAGGTATTGTGTGTGCTCCCACCTAAATGCGATAGGTGGTCGAACTAAAAATACACTCCTTCGCTATTGTTCACCCTTAGAGAGTCTTCCTTGGTGGGAAAAAGTACTTACCCCAAGGGAATGACTCAAACCGGTAACGAGCTAAATGCCAAGCTTCTCCCAATCGGTATATAAATCTGAATGTTGAGGAAAGCTCATCATTGCAGGAACTCCTATGGACAAGCACGTGATACTCTTTGCATGAGTTGATCTTTCCTCTCGTATGGATTTCTGAATGGGTGCCTTGATTAAAATCCAAAATTGTGTAAAAGCCAAAAACCTTATCTATTTGTTGATGCAAGAACAATTGTTCTACAGAACTCCTACATTTTTACGGATCTTTGTAGAGATGATAAATATTCCATGGGAGTTTCATGGGTACTGATGCTTGGCTCACCTGAGAAGCGAGTGCGCTATAAGGGGGGGCCTGTGTGGTCAAGCATCTACTCATCCGCTCAGAGTAAGCGTAGCTAGATTCGTCCAAGTGGGAACTCAACAAGTATTGCCTCTTTTATCCATAGGATTGTACATATTCTTTGAAATCAAAATACTTTGCTTGGATCTCAAAACATTTGAAAACAAACATTCACAAAATTCTCAAAAATTTCAAACCCTTTAGGGGGAGAAAATACGTTTGGCGAATCTAAGTGCTCGTGCTTACCCTAGGGATTTCATCCTTAGAGGTTCCTAAGTATTTGTATTTAATCATCATTTGTTCTCACTAAATTCAACATTAGGAAACTTTTTCCTTAATTTCCTTGATTCCCACATAAGGGACTTTGTGGGATGATAAGAAGTTAGGACATTAGACATCTAGTTTGAAACTCTAATCAAGAATTGTTTGTGGTAAAAGGAAGTCATTAAGAAAAGCTAAGAAATAATTGAACCCCACACATGTGCTCTTCCAAATGATCTCCCAAAATATCAAAAACCAAAAACCAAAATCAAAAGGTATTATTCAAAGAGCTCACAAGAAACGTTTGTCCATGCTTTATCAATTCAGAGAAAGATTGACCTTCAACTTTTACAAACGTGCATCAAGAAACAATCCTAATTTGTATGAGTTTTATTGTCAACAAAATCCAAGTCTCTTTCAAAATTTTTCTTTCCTCACATAGGAAGTACCAAGTATGTTCTTCAATACCGAGGTCTTTTAGAAAGGAGTTCTATCTAGGTCTAATCTAGGATCAAATTCATCATTCTCATCCATCCCTCAACATCAAAATATAAAATCACCTCACCAACAACTCTTGGAAATCTTGAAAACATCATTTATGCTATACTTCTTGGAAAACTCTAAATCATCTTGTTTGGTTAGGTATGTGTAGATGAATCCTTCTCCACATATTTTATCAAATTATCAATCCTTGTGAACGAATTTATCTCTTGGTAAAATCCAACATCTTGAGGTTTATAAGTTCATTATCCAAAAGAAAAATCAAAGCAAAATCATCTTGTTTGACTAGGAGTGTCTTGATGAATCCTTCTTTACACACTTAGTCAAATTATTATCTTGTGTACAAGTCTACTCTAGGACAACATCCAACCTCTTAGAGTTTACAAGTTCACTATCCAAATCAAATCAAGTCCTAAAGTATAGTATCTCTTTCAATATTTCTCAAGAGTTCAATCCTTTGTATCATCCATCTTCCATTTATCTCATTTTTACCTTTGATCCTTAATCATCCTAGTTCTTCTCTTTTGTGCCTAAAGATTGATCAATCCAAATAATTACACATTCTTGAAAATTGATCCCTATTTTATGGTGCAAACTAGATCGCAACACAAGAACATGGAAATCAACAAAGCAACATCAACTTCAATTGACCTAAGCCAAACCACTCCTGAGATGAATCCCATTGGATCGAGCAATCCCCTAAGCAATTTCCCTCTACCATCACAAAATCTTGAAGAGTAGGGTCAAGTAGAGGACATCACCAATAATATCTTGGGGATGACACAAGATGAAATCCTTGAGATGGTGCAAAATCCCAAAAATAATAGAATTGTTAATGCCATGATGAGGTTATACCCCTCCCAATACATGCTTGAATTGGAAAAATAAGGGGCTAAAATCCCTTTTGACTATGACATAAGCACCCTTGTGGAGAAACCTCTTGGGATCATGCCTCCAATCCCACCCATACCTCCATATCAAAGCATCACTCAAAGCATCCCACAAATCACATCATCCATTGCTCCAACTCCACCAATCGTTAACAATGGAAGCTCATTGCTTCATGCCCTTGAAGAACATCCCCTTGTTAATAACCAAGAGTTGGATGAAAACACCATATTGGGCCAAGCCATCCCAGTGAATCCATTACACCCATACATTTCGCTTGCATTTCATGATCCTACCCAATCATCCTCTTTTCATGCAACACCAGTTTATCCTCTTAACACACAAACGTCTCTCCCTATGACCTTGCAAGGAGAGGTTGATTTGTTTGGAGTAGGGGGAGTCTTTGATCCCTCATGATCATCTCTTCAAGGGAATGCACCACCCATCTTTTCGTCATTTCCACCTCTACCATTTACATCTACATCACCCCTTGGGTCAGGTCTTCCCCCTTTACCCACCATCAATCAACAAAATCCAAGCAACCCCCCATCATAAATAAAAGCATCATACTAAATCCTCTCGTCTTTCCATCAATATCGCAACAACAGGTGGCAACCATCCAAGAAACCCCAACAATCAACAAATCTACTATCCCCCAAGTATCTCAAAACATGGTCTCCCAAGGACCAAGCATTTTAATCATGCCATCCACCATCCAAACCCCAATCATCAATACAACCATTCCTCTCATCACAACAACCAACACTATTCCTAATCCACCACCACCACCGCCAAAACCCAACATGGAAAACTCACTTAGCATTACGTTGCAAGCAGCTCGGCAAGCTTCCTATCAAAAAGCACTTCAGCAAATCCAAAAGAAATAAGTTTCACAACTAGTTGCTCAACAAGTGCAAGAACAATTAGTGGCACATAATTGCAATAGGCACAATAGGATTCCCAAGCCCAAGCTTTACTACTACAACAACAACTAGCCTCCCAAGTTGCACAAGTAGCTCAAACTGCATAAGCCGCACAGGCTAACCAGGTTGCACAAGCAACCCAACAAGAACAGGCTCAACCTCAATCCCAATATCAGGCTCAACAAGCATAAGCGAAAGCTCAATACCAGGCACAATTACAAGCAACCCAACAATAAGCATATCAACAAGCCTTACAATAGTATCAAGCACAATAGCAAGTGACTCAACAACAAGACCAACAATAAGCTTTGTTGGCACAACAACAACACAAACAACAACAAGCCTTCTTGCCATAAAAGCAATAGGACCAACAATAACAAGCGTTGTTGGAACAACAACAAATTTAGGTGTATTAGCAAACCTTAATCGCACAACAAATCTTGCACCAAAATCCCACCAACTCTCCACTCATCAATCAAACACGTCAACCACCTCAAAACATGTTCACTCCACCTTCAGATCCACAAGATGATTTGACAACACAAATCAAACTGCTCTCGCAACAAGTGCTCGATCTCCAATAATAAAAAAACAACAAGGACACTTGACAATATGTGTCCTTATCCTTTTGACATGATGCTTGCAATGATACCATTTCCAAAGGGATTTCAAATCCCTAAATTTGAAAAACATCACGAGTTGGGAAACCCTAAAAATCGCATTAGGGAATTCCAAGTACATTGTATGGAAGTCACATATAATGATACATATCTAATGTGGCTATTTCCTCGAAGCTTGGTTGGTCCCACCATGGAGTGGTTCTCTCGTCTACCTATGGGCATTAGAACATTCCAATAAATCATAGATGCATTCCTTAAGAATTATGCATTCAACATTGGCATGGATGTTAGTCTAGAGGAATTATCAACGCTCAAACAAGGAAAGGGGGAATCATTCACCTCCTTCCTACAATGATGGAGATCCAAGGCCAATCAAAGCAAGTGGGCCATGCTAGAGGAGCAAAAAAATTGCACTATCATTTCCAATCTGGAGAAGACCTTGGCATTCCATCTAAAGATGTAGTGCATCACCACGTATGACCAATTAATCCCCAAGGTGCTCAACATTGAACGTACCCTTATTGCACAAGGGGGTACACCTACATATCCTAAATATCAAGACAATCACCCATCCACCAGTTATAATGGAAAACCTCTCATGTGGATGAAAAATAGGAATGCCACTAATGATGGTGTGGTCGATGCCAAGGTCATGATCAGTGCTCCAAAAAAAAATGCCCAAACATATCAATGTAAGAGAGGGGGACCAACCACTGCAAGGCCCTAGGTCACGAAATTCCAAGAGCAGAAAGGCTTCCTCTAACTTACCTCAGCTTAAAGGAAGGTTAGGATAGAAGGGATGAGAATGATGAAGACTATGTGTACTTCGATCACTTTGCAGTCTTGAGAACTAAAGGGAGATTGGGTGAGTCACTTTTTAAGGTCAACTCTACATCTCAGGCAACTCTCTATCAGAGGACAGAAGCACGGCTCTGGGATGACAACGTGGTGTGCTAGTGTCTCACAGGCGCGTTGGCGTCCGTACTACCAGAAAAATAGAGAGACGAGGTTGAATCCTTAAGAAGGGACTGCTAGCCTAGTCTACAGGTTTCTTGAACAACAAAATGAGATTAAGAAGAAAGAAACATAAATACAAATGTGATAAAAGAAATATATTACTGCAAGGGTGACAAAGACAATTTCATAGAACAATCCTCCCGCCAGCTTGCTCTGAGATCTCTCCACCTACACACAGAAAAAGGGGGAAATGTTGGGGTTGTTTAGGGTCCTACCTTAGTCAGACCCCCATTTTGGTGTTTCCACCTCCACGGACAGCCAAGTTTGCAATGATAGGAATAAAGATAAAGAAAGGAATACAAGCTACGTAAATAAAAGACACTACAAAATAGTACGTGCTTACTCAACCAAAGATGATAGAGGAGATGATAGGAGCTTACCACCTCCATCCAAAGCGCTCAAGGCTTGTGGAGAAGAAAATGAGAGCAACTCAATCCTCTGCTACAATGGCGTTTGCCCTACACTCACACTATTAGAGTGATGGAGTGGTAGATTATTGCAATGGAGTGTGAAGTTCTACTACAAAGCTTGTGGATGCTTGAAAGAGTGGAGAAAATTTGAAGTAATGAATTCAAGATCTCGCCAAACTTTTGTTGAAGAGAACTATGGATGAATGGATGAAGAATATGAAGGAATGGATGGAAACCGGCCATATTTGGGTTGGTCAGCCAAAGAGGAGTGTTACACTTCAATTTCCAATTGAAAGTGTAACATCTCTATAGTCTCCAACCATAGGAATCTACTAGGGATGTAAGCGTGTTGCATAGACATCTGTGCATCACAAGGGCATCCTCAATAGAAACACCTCCACTGACACACAAAATAGGTGCCAAGTGTGATGTGGATAGTGGGCTTAAGTGGAATTAAGCCTTCACCTTAGGTTTTCTAAAGTGCAAGGGGGTAAAAGGAAATTTGCGTTAGGGGTGCAAATTCACAGTCATACAATCAACAACAATAGAACAACAATCGCAACAACATGCAAACCAATGCGGTATCACAACAACCACCCCATAATCAAGTCAAAAATATAAATAATCAAGGAGGACCACCTCTACAAAACAGGTATCCCCCCAAGAGTAATTTCACAACCCTTGGGGAATCAGTCGAATCCATCATGAAGAAATTGGTCAATGAGAACCTCATCAAAATCCCCACTTATGATAATTATCAAGAGCCCCAAGTAAAACCACCATGGTACAATGAAAATTTCCTTTGTGATTATCATAAAATCAAGAGGCACACAACAACCAATCGCATGAAACTGAAAAATGTCATCTAAGACCTCATCAATGACAAGATCATAAATGTGGAGCAACCAACTGGCAATCAAGATCTAAAAATCTACACGAATCTGATGTTGGACCATAATCAAGGAAACAACAAAGGGAAGAAAAAATACGCCAATGTGAACCATGTGTACAATCAAGTTGTCACATCCCTAGATGAAATGGTCATGGTTGTTAGCATCAAGGGAGTCAAATATGATTGTGGAGTGACCACATGCGGCAACAAGGTCACCATTATCAGGGCATCACAACCACCTAGGGCAACTGCCTAAAATCAAAAATCCGTTCCTAATAGCTACAATTTCCTAGAACAGTTAAAAAGAACCCCTACTCAAATATCTATCATGGAGTTACCAAAGATTTCATCTGCCCATAGAGAAATCCTTAAAGAAGCATTGGCTTCATCTACCATCTCCGCCAACCTTGATACGAAGAAATTCCAAGCTATGGTCGTAAACATCACCACCCCAAATCTCCTCACATTTTCTGATTAGGACTTCCCAACCCAGCCATCTCACAACCATGAACTCCACCTTGAAGTCCGAGTTCACAAAAATAAGGTCAAAAGGGTCTTGGTGGATGGGGGCATAGGCCTCAAAAATTTCTTTCTCAAGCTCATAAAGAATCTTGGATTCTCTGAAGATTCTATTAAAAAAGGCAAGGGTATCATAATCAGGGCTTACGATGATCAAGAAAGAGTATCTCAGGGCACTATTCAACTCCCTATTCAAGTAGGTCCAACCATTATGGAAACCACCTATTAGGTGCTTGACCTTGATCTACCTTATAATATCCTCCTGGGGCATCCATGGATCCATGGGATGCAAGCAGTTGCATCGACCTTCCATCAATGTGTCAAGTTTTCATACCAAAATCAAGAGGTTGCAATCTATGGTGATATTGAGCCCTTCGCTTATTGCAAGAACCTAGAAGAAAAGTACTATAAAGTCCCCCAAGTCCCAAAGAATGATGAAGTCCCCTCAACTCCATATATAGACCCAACCAACATAGCCTCCACTTCTAGGACAAAGACACCCACCATTCCTGGCATTTCTGAAATCAAGCTTAGAATCCAAGACAACGAGTGTGGGCAATACAAAATGAAGAAAGAAGCCTTTGTGGTAAGGGAGTTACCTCAATCCCCTAGATCCCATGGATAGCCATAGTCTACCAATACAATAGCTCAAACCTTTAGAGTGGATCCCTCTAGGTTCAGAAGTTAGGGGGATCTAGGCCGAGAAGTGGTGGATGAGCGAGACGTATCCAATCTCCTCTATCAAGAAGAAATACCTGCACCAACACTTCCCATGGATGATGCCAACAAAGGACTTCAATAAATGTTGGGAATGGGCTATAATATGAATGAAATTATGGGAAAGAACAATAATGGCCGATTGGAACCTATCATTTTTGAGAAATGAATTAAAAATCTTGTCCTTGGGTGTACCCCTCCAAGTGTAACCATATGTGGCAGAATTCCCCCAGTTAAAGCATTCAAGACTCCCCCTCAGCTAACGAAAACCACCCTTCAACTACCAGTATCTACAGGTTTTCCCTTAGATAACTTCACCTTTGACATAACCGATGTGTGTAGTAGTGACGAGGATCCCATAACTGATTTACCTATGTTGTTTGAAGACTCCTCCCTATGCATGATTAGCACCCTGTCTTTTGAATCGGACCATCAAAACCACAAAATAAACCTAGTCTACCCCCAACTCGTCGATTACGACCAACGAGGAGCTCTGATTCTAGACATGTTTGAAAATGATGAGGTGCTCTTAGAATTCATGGGATTACGGGATACAGTACCATATGGAGGTCATAAAGTTGGGTTTGACATTATACTGGATAGTCAAGCCTATTATGGGGAGACGACTGAATCCTTCAGTCACAAAAGTGAGAAATTGAGAATAATCTCAAGGTACTTGAGTGAAAACCCCACTACGGTACTCTCTAACCCAAAAATAGTAAAAATAAAGGGCGTATCCAATGGTGAAAACCTCTCTGAGGCATCAGAGGATGAAGGATTCAATCTTCCTCTCACTGCTCTTCATCAAGAAAATTCAGTGGCCCTGGCAGAACAATACAATCCAATCAACTTGGGAACAAAAGAACTACCGCACATAACATTCTATATTGAGTCACTCCTCATAGAAGAACAAGAACTCCTAGCTATGTTCCTAAGAGAAATAAAGGTAAACTTTGCATGGACTTATGTCGACATGCCTGGGCTTGATCCAAAGGTGGTATTTCATCAGTTAGTAGTATATCGTGAAGCAAAACATGTGAGACAAAAGCTGAGAAAAATGCATCCCCATATAGCATTGTTGGTCAAAATAGAATTAAAAATGCTCCTAGATGCAAGGTTCATACACCTGATTGATTATCTAGAGTGGGTGTCAAACCTAGTACCTATTTAAAAGCCCACTGGGGGCATCAACATCTACACAGACTTCAGAGACTTGAACAAAGCATGTCCCAAGGATGAATTTCCACTACCAAACATTGATATGATCATGGATATGGTGACCAGACATGAGATTCTATCGCTAATGGATGGATTCTCAAGATATAATCAGACCATGATAGCAAAGGAGGACTAGCACAACACAACGTTCACATGTTTGTGGGGAACATACTGTTGGAATATGATGTCGTTTGGGCTAAAGAATGCAAAAGAAACTTATCAAAGATCCATGACATTAATCTTTCATGAAATGATTCATAAAACTATGGAAGATTATGTGGATTACATATTGGTTAAATCAAGGAAAAGACGGGACCACATATCAGCTCTGAGCTCCATTTTTGATAGGTTGGAAAAATACAAGGTCCGACTTAATCCAAAGAAGTGTGAATTCAAAGTGCAATCAGGCAAGCTCCTGGGTTATATCGTGTCAATGAGAGGAATCGATTTAGATCCCACCAAAGTCAAGGAAATCCTCTAAATGGAAGCACCTAGGACATTGAAGCAACTAAGAGACCTACAGGGAAGACTCCAGTCCATCCGTCGATTCATAGCACGACTAGAAAACAAACAAATCCCATATTCTCATATACTCCACAAGGGGGTAGCATACAAATGGGATGACAAATGTGACCAAGCGTTCAACAAAATCAAGGAATACCTACTCACATCGCCAATTCTAATGTCGCCAATTCTCAGAAAACCATTGATCTTATACATATTAGCAACAACGACAGCCCTCAGTGCTCTCTTAGCCCAACATGATGAAAATGGAAGGGAAAGGGCTATCTATTACATCAGCAAGACCATGGTAGGACATGATCTAAATTACACACCTATTGAGAAATCCTGTCTAGCAGTCATGTTTGTAGCTCAAAAGTTTAGACATTACATGCTAGCACATCAGATCAAGATCATTGCAAAAATAAATCCACTCAAATACCTACTTTCCAAAGCAACTCTCACAAGATAGATGACTAAGTGGGTTATGATCCTAACAAAGCATGACATCGAGTATGTTGAACGCAAGGACATCAAAGGACAAGCAATCACAAACCAGCTTGTAGAGGCGCCTATATATGCAAAAAATCCACTTGTCTCAAAGTTCCCTGACGAATCAATCTCCAACCTTAGTGTGGCAGATCACTAAAAGATGTATTTTGATGGATCCTACACACAACACGGGTCAGGAGTGGGAATCTTCTTCATCAATCCACAAGGGGACTGCATACCTAAATCCTATAAGTTGTCATTCCCATGCACAAAGAACATTGCAGAGTATGAGGCTCTTGTCATAGAGCTAAGGATTGTAGTGCAGTGGAAGATGATGGCTCTTAAGGTATATGGAGACTCACAGCTCATAATCAACCAAGTAAATAATGAATATCAAACAAAGGATGACAAGTTGACTCCATACAAGAAATTGGTTGATTGTCTCAAGGATTCATTCATTGATATTATATTTGAACAACTACCCAGAGTAAATAATAGAGCAGCGGATGCAATGGCTACAATTGGATCACTCCTAGAGATCCCACACAACGTCCCAAAATAGGGATTCCTCGTAGAGAAGCTTCTTGTACCAACATTCGAGGTACCAAAATCTGAATTCATGTGAAAAATTGTTGGTCCCAGTGATCCTTGGTACCATGAAATTTACACCTACCTAAGAATAGGAATCCTTCCCGTCGACATAACCCTAAACATCAAAAGAGATTTTGTCAAAAATTCATCTCGTTTTTTCATCCTAGGAGATACCATGTACGGTAGGAGCATCAAAGGGACCCTTTTATGTTGCCTAAACACTGAGGAAGCCTTGACTACTTTAACTAAGGTGCATAATGACATTTGTGGTTCACACTCGAGTGGTATGACTTTGGCTAAGAAACTGTTGAGGACAAGATACTATTGGCCTACAATGGAAAGAGAAGCACATGACTATGTCAAAAAGTGTTTGCAGTGTCAACAACATGGAGACCTCATCCATGCACCAACTCAGGAGCTCCACCCCGTTATCACACCTTGGCCCTTTTCATAGTGGGGGCTCGATCTCATTGGTAAAATCACCCCCACCTCATCCAATGACCATAAATTCATCATCACCGCCATGGAGTACTTCAAAAACTAGGTCGAGGCCATTCCCATGACCTACATAATAGGAAAGTAGATATTTAAGCTCATCTTGAACTACCTTATTTGTCGATACGGTGTCCCTCAAGCCATTATCTTAGATAATGGGACACCTTTCAAAAATCAAGATGTTCATGACTTATGCCAAAAATTCAGTATGCAACATCACTTTTCCACTCCATATTATCCCCAAGGCAATGGCCAAGCAGAAGCTACCAACAAAACCATCCTGAAAATCCTCAAGAAAATAGTCAATGACGTTGGTCGTGACTGGTATCTACAGCTAAATCCTACCTTATGGGTTTACCGCACAAGCATCTGCACACCAACAAGTGCCACCCCCTTCTCCTTGGTCTACGAATTAGAATCCATACTTCCCATTGAGATCAAGCTTTCGTCCCTAAGGATATCACTGAAAAATCTTATTACAGATGAAGAATATTGGGTCTCATGACTAAATGAGCTAGAGCTATTGGATGAGCAGCACATGGATTCCCTAAGCCACGTGCAAGTCTAATAGAACCACCTAAAGTGAAGCTAAAACAAGAAAATTAGGAAGCAAACCTTCCAAGTCAGTGAGCTAGTACTGAAGGAAAATCAGAAGAACCTAGAAAATCCATATAGCAAGGGTAAGTTTGAACCCAACCGGTTGGGCCCATTCATCATCACTGCGGGCTATAAATAAAGAGCCTACCATTTGTCAATGCCCAAAGTGGAGCCTTTGTAGGAGCCCATGAACAACTCCCATCTCAAAAAAAATTATGCCTAATCCTTTAAGGGTAAAACCAAAAATACAAAAAAAATAAAAAAAAGATTGAAAATAGTGAATAAAAAAAAAATCATCCTCTGGAAAACCACTTCGGTGGCACATTGGGCAAGTACCTTGGTGAAAACCTGGAAAACAGGCGCCAAGTGTAAATAAAGCACTCTCCATCCACCAGGATCTCTGTGATTGACCCTGCATCACTCATCCATCCATCTGCGTCCATAGCTTGATCTTGTGTTCGTATCATGTTCCACCCTAGTACTACTTGGCACACTCCCAAGGTCAGTTTTTCTCACCTTTATCGAAGTAGTCTATCGCATCATGTTGGGGGCATATTCCTTTACCTACATTGGATTGGATTTGTGTATATTCTTGTGATCTTCCTTAAAATCAAAAAATCCAACACATTTGTAAAATTAGAAATCCAAAACATTCAAAACATCCAAATCATATCAAAATCTAAAACATGTCAAAAATCTAAAAAATCAAAGCAGTGGAGTCATCTTACCAAACTACGTTGTCTCTGAGCTTGAATGAAGGCAAGGTTGATCTTTGATCATCCCCCGAGACACCCTAGGTTAGTCCTTTAAGCGTCCATTGCAATAAAATGACAATCCATTTGTCTATCTATCTCATCATTAAATCAATTTTGTGTCATTCAAACTACGTGGTCTCTGCGTGTATAAAATAGGCAAGGCTAATATGTTGATCAGCTCCCGAGACCCCTAGGATAGGTCTTTAGATTAGTCTCTTGGTCAAAATCTTAGAAAAAATCCAATTTTTTTGAAAAAGCTCAAAATCCTAAAAATAGCCTCAAAACATCAAAAACATCCAAATATTTGAAAAATCCATCCATCAAATTATGCTTTCACCCAAAATAATCTCATTCATAATAAATCAATCATCATTTTCATCCTTTGGTAAGTCAGTCGAAAACAAGTGTAGCAGGTTAAAAAGGGAGGCTCAATCGTCAAAGTCTCAAGTCTAGGTCAGTAAGTCAACAAGTTAATCAACTCAAAATATCAATAGCTCATCATGCAATCAATCCCATATCACTTGATCACAACATGTACTAGGATGCATCCTTCCTACAATGGACATCAACATCAAGCATCACCGTAGTTTTTCCGTGGCTAGCGGTATGAAGAACATTAGCTTGTTTGTTTACTTTATCTTGGTCTTTTTTGACTTATCTTATTTTGTGCTCATTCCAAGGACTTCTCGATAATTCCTAATCAAAACGGTTTATAGAGAAAGGAATGGGGAAATTATCATTATCTTTTTATCTACTGTTCTTGTTGGATATTCTTGTAATATAACTTGGTCATGCATGCTTTGTTTGTTTTATAGGGAAGGTGTTTTAGATGTCTTATTGACCACATCAGAAGGCTTGTTTTTCTATGTTTTGGTTTGAGATGTTTAGAATATCTGAACTACATCTTGAATAGGGTTTCGTATGTCAGGTGTGAATAGGAGTACTCCTATCTGATTATCGAGTCAAATTCCATCACACTAGGTACAACGCCATCCTGGTTCTTAATACCTTGATGCATCGTACCTATGTGTATTATCAAACATAAAGTAAATGACCATTTTAAAATCCCAATTCTTGATATCATTATCACTATCATCATTAATACATTAGGCTTGTTGGATTTCCTTTCTACTATCTTCATTCCATACTAACATGGTACCATGATAGTTACTAAAAAAAAATCATCAATGCATCCACCCTGCATCCACCAAGTATCAACATAATGCATATCCTATAGGAAACATATATGCATTGCATTTCATCATTAATATGGATTTATTACTATTATTTGCATTCCATCATAGATATTATCACATAAGCATTATTAAGTTATCCATGGCATAATTATCATGTTATAGACAACATCATTATCATATGTACATATTCACATCATATCATAATAGCCTCATTACGTATAACAATTATTTACATTTCATGTAATAATCATTTCAAATTATCATATTACTTACATTACATGTCATAACATTTGCATCCACAAATCATTAGGAAATAGGAATCATTGCATCACATAATCATCTCACATATCACATCATCATAAAAGATTACATTTATGCCACTATATTTAAATTTTTGCATTGCATTCATCATAAGTCATCTCGCATTACATTATCATTATAATAATTTTGTACACATTGCATTCAAATCAACCATTACATAAATCACATATCATAAGTCATTACATTATCGTATCATTAGGAATCATTGCTTATCATACAACATTATTTCATAACATAAAATTGCATTCATTATAGGAATCATTGCATACCATATTCCATAATCAACTCACAAATGTCATCACCTCATAATCATTAGCATTACATTTACACATATTACCATTACATATCATTTATCATAAATACTATGTGACATCTCACATCGTTACATTCATATTCCATTACATAAAAGCATCACATTTTGCATATCATAACATGTTGCATCCATATATCATCCATCATAAATACACGAGAAAAATAAATAAAAAACATTAAGTTCGCATAACATTTATTTTCATAGTACATCACATAATCCATTTAAGACAGTGTAGAAAATAATTTGCATATCATAACATGTTGCATCCATGAATTGTCACCATAAAGTGCATAGAAAATATACAAAAAGAAATACATCCATGAAATATTCATATCACATCACTGCATCACATAAGAAAAGTTGTAACATCTGCATATCATAACACATAGGAAGTTAAAAGCATCTATCCATCATGCATAAGTAAAGTAAGACATCTCATAAACGAATCGAACCATCTCACATATATATAAGTAAGTGTCATGGTACAAAGATTGGGATCAAATGTGTATAAATCAAAGTATATGATACAATTGGGGAAATAAAAAATTAGAGCCCATGGATCAAAAAATGAATATTGTCTCTGATCAAAATGTGAGGCTAGTCCTACTAGTTGAACCCCTCACCCTCCTGCCTCATGGGATGATCCTCAGGCTACCTCATCCCTATCTATTGGGAATACTCTAGCACCCGAGCTATTTATGGTACTTCCTACTTGTAATGGAGCCTATAATACTCTGCCTCTCTCACTACCTCCAGGTATAATTGTGTGGAAATTTTTCTACCCTGGGATGCAGAGGCCATGCTCTCAAGTTGTCATCTCCGACCTATCTCTTGGTCCTACTTGGATCGGGTCTGATCTCTCTCAGTAGTAAGTTCCTGGACCTGTTGTCTATCCTAGTCCCTCTCAGCC
The DNA here is from genome assembly GCA_007115665.2 of Sequoiadendron giganteum. Classification (NCBI taxonomy): domain Eukaryota; kingdom Viridiplantae; phylum Streptophyta; class Pinopsida; order Cupressales; family Cupressaceae; genus Sequoiadendron; species Sequoiadendron giganteum. The sequence goes on along the minus strand of CM021100.1, from coordinate 828,042,196 downwards.
ATGAGAACCTGCACCTATGCCTGCAACTGTTGAATCATGGCATCTCTATGATTTGGTTGCACTCATGGTGGTAATGGAGGTTGTTGTTGTGGGATCTCTCTCTCCCCATCTTTGGGCTGCTCTCAGGGTGGTGTCTGTTGTGGCTGCACTCGAGGTGGTGTCTACTATGGCTAGTGTGGAGGTGGCTCACCTCCTCCCCTATCCCCATCTCCATCTCCATCTCTATCCCCATCCCCTATGCCTCCCTGTCCCCGGCCTCGGCCTGCTAATCTGTCTCTGGGCCTCCATCGTGTAGGCACCACGCCTAGATCTGTAAGTCTAAGGGGTGGTCCGAACTAATCTGTATAGGCCTGTGTGACCCCTGAATCCCCTATCCTTGATCATATGGCCATGGTCTAGCCACCAGTTTCCTAAAAGATGTCACTGCCTTGTCAGTTGAGATGGGTCTACCCTATGTTGTCTCCCTCATAGTACGAGCGAAGATGGCCACATACTGGTCATCGGGACAGTCCTGTGTGTCCGCAAACTGTCTCACCTTTCTATCTGGAAGGTATCTCTCTATAATAGTGTGCTCTGAGCCCTGCATCAGTCTGTCGCACTGAGCAAAAAATAATTTTTTTACATCATCAAACCATTGACCCATGCCAAGCCAGGGCCTCCAAGTGAACACTATCATCTCGTCAATGAATCTCTGCCAATGGGAAATACCACCTGCCCTTGTGTGTGTAAAATTAATCTAGGCCCCTCCATATTTCCAAACAATTGGATCATCTAGCTCTAAGGTGACTACTCTGACTCGTGGGTGAAGCACTGCAATATGCTCCCAAACCCAGACATGCAATAATGTAACACTGGCCCCAATGGCCCTGTTGTCTAAGTAGGCAAATTCATGCAAGTCTCGATAGAGTGAGGCCAGCATAACTGGCCCCCATGCAAAGAATTCTCTCTGGAAGAGCATCCGCTCCCATGCTAGCCCCCATCCTAGACTATAGCATCGGCCCTACTGATTTGGTGCCATAAGCCTTGATATAATGGCAGCTACAATAATTCTAAAAGCAGACACTGTGCCCCTATATCGCTCAAGATCAATTTTCCCCTCAAAAAAGATAATATCATCGAGCTCCATGACCTCAAAGCACGTGTCCCTCCCAGCATCCACATCATAAATGACCCTCTCTCCATGTATGAGCAATCACAAGATGCTCCAAACATTCTCCAGTGTAATTGTGGCCTCACTAGTGGGCAAGTGAAATGAAGATGTCTCACTATGCCATCTCTTTGCTAGGGATGTCATCATCCCTAGGTGTGTCTGAATGGGATGAGCATAGGCAATATACCAAAGTCCTATTGCCCAAGGTGCTCTTGGAGCAGCTCATCTAACTGGCTAAGAACTGGGCACATGTTATCCCGAGAATGCAATACCCCAAGGTCCTCATGCGCAGGAAAAGCCACAACGTCAAGTTACAAAAAAAATTCAGATCTCGCCCTGAGTTTTCACAATTTGAACTAATGTGGTTTTGTTTGCAATTACAGTGCAGTTTGCAAATTCCAAACTAAGTTGTCACGACACAGTTTGCAAATTTCAAACTGCACCACAACAGCATAGTTTGACTGTGTCCCCAAACCCTAATTCCTAAATTGCAACGTCGCAGCGCACTTCTCATATGTGGTGGACTTTGCCCTAAACCCTAATTTTCCAAACTGAGTGGCAACGGTGCTATTCACACATGCAACACACTTTGAGGCCGTTTGCATTCTCAATGGCGCTATATAGCACCACTTGACCTAGATTTGACTTTGACCCTATTAATTGCATGTAAAAAATTGAAATCAAAGGTTGAGGGAGAACCACATACCATTGGTTCTACGTCGGCTAGCCGTTAGTGCACTCGTACTCGATCCAACACATGTCGTGGAAGCAATCTTTGTGCCATCTTGATCAATGCTCAGAGCTCAAAGTGCAAAATTTTCTTAAGGCTAAGTGTGAAAATGACTTGAAAGTGACCCCTAGGGATCTATTTAAGCCTAAAAATTAGGTTTTTTGACCCTATTTAGCCATCTAACTAGGGTTTTGGAATCTTGATCCCTTTTTTACCCGACGAAGGGTCGTTTTGTATAATTTTTGTCCGATCTCTTGAGGGGGCAATATACCAGTGTAATCCTTCTCCCTGGGGTAGCAATGGGGCATCTAAAAAATAAAATTAAAAAATAATTTTGATCTCAGACAGTTTATTCTTTGAACCGACGCAACAAGTCAATTGCTTCAAAGAGGGGCAAAATTTAGACACAAAAAATATGCAAATTGATGCTACACACTTGATCCTGATCTTACTAACATCTTTTCTTCCTAAATCATCCCCTTTACTAATTAATTTAATTGAATAATCTTTATTTGATTAAATTCATCATATTTCCTCTCTTAGTTAAATAAATCAAATTTATCTAATTAAGTCATTCTTCTCTATTAATTAAATAAATCATTTTGTTTAATTAATCCTATAATCTCTCTCTTAATTAAATAATTCACTTTATTTAATTAAACCTCTAAATTCATCTCTTTAAATTAAATAAATTAATCTTTATTTGATTTAATCTAACATCATCTTCTTTAATTAAATAAATCAATCTTTATTTAATTAAATCTAAAATAATTATTCATCTCAACTTTGATTTATTTAAATCCTAAAATCTAAGTCAAAATTGTCAAATCATCTAATTTCTACTTAAAATAATCAAATCATGATTAAATCTAATCCTAATCACCCCAATCCTCTAGATTTTACAACTTGCACAATAAATCAATTTATTTGATTTATAAATTCATCAATTTCCATTCAAAAGGGCATCTTTTGTGGAATATTCCTCAAATTTGAAAATCCCTCCAAAAGGGATGAGTACTTCCAACAAGGAATTTAATGCCTCTTACATGTCCTTAGCCTTGAGCCAAGTGATATTAACTCCATTTCTTCTTCCCTCTAAACATGCCATTTCACTAATTTCAAATTCCATCTAATTCCATTTATCTGCACATTCATCAAAATGTGCTCATTCCTCCTCCAATCACATGTGGACAAGTAGCCTTCTCTCATTGTTTGGTATTTTTTCTGACATTCATCCAGTTTGCTTATTCTTACATTCTTCAAATCTATAAATATAGGGTTTCTCCTATTGAATTGATCATCCATAATCCATGCAAGCTTACTATACTCAATTTCATTTGCAACTTCATCCATTTTCATCCAAGTTTCATAGTTTATCAAGGTTATTAGAAATTTGCATCAAGGAATCAAGAATCATCATCAAAGATCATAATATCACACTAAGGAGTTGGGAAAGGGCCATTTTCTACACATAAATGGCACCAATTCCCCCATTGGATTGAAATTTTTCTCATTAGAATAGGATTTAATTGCTTTCATTGTTGTGTTCTTCATTTCTTTTCCTATTTTGATGTTTCAATCTAATTTCATGGGGAATGTTTCTTCTAACTTGCATTTTGATCTAATATTGTGTTTGTTCTCTGTGTTTGTGTAGGTATAGAAACACCATTCATATTTTGGCACTAGAAGGAGGGTGAATCTGGAGAAATTCATCACGTTTTTCTAAAAAAAAAAAAATCTTTTTTTTTGTTGTCGACAGGAAACTCCACCGCTACCAGTCCAGTGGTGCTATATTGTGCCACTCCAAACTCCAAGCTCTGTCACTGGAGTCTTCCTGCCAACAAAATTTGAATTTCAAACTGAGTCACAGACTTTCCAAAATCCAAACTGCACCGCTTTCCAAACAACACCGCAATCGCGGTCACTATTTTGCTGCAGAGTCTCACTCTCAGTCTTCAATGATGCTATATTGCACCACTGACCTTTCCAAACTGAGCCACACCCATGGATTGTGTCACTACAGTTGGGTAAAAGGCATATTTTTGGTTATTTTGAAGTGTGCTTTTTTGCATTTTTGTTATTCTATCTTCTAATTTGTTTTTTAGTCTCTATTTTTGCAGTATTAACTAGTTTTTGTAGGTTGGCTTGATCAAAGTGAAGAAAGTAAATGAAGACTAAAGGGTTTTCCATGTTATCATTAGCTCATTGTATCAAGTGTTTTTAAACACTTTGGGAAAAATTATAATCCCTCTTCCAAGGGAGTTGCTATATTCTTTCTTTCAGTATTATTAAATTTTGTTTGGGCTTAAAAAGAACAAAACAAAAGGTTAAAAATAATCATAGGAAAAAGCACTAGATTTTGTTTTGGGACCTAATAAATGAACAAACAAATCTCACACTTCAATATTGGTGCTTAAAAATAATTCATATCATTGCTTTGTGGTTAAAATGAACATGTGTATTTTTTTCTTTGTAATCTCGTATCCAAGTTAATATCATTAAAAGGACGTATGCACTTCTCTCGCGCTTCATTGCGATCTTGAGAACCAAAAGTGTTTTTGTGATATTAGGTTGTATAAGTGATCACCTCCACACTTCAATTTGGATTCTTAAAATTGAACAAACTTTGCGAGTGTGAAGAAAATGTATTGTGTGTGCTCCCACCTAAATGCGATAGGTGGTTGAACTACAAATACACTCCTTCGCTATTGTTCACCCTTAGAGAGCTTTCCTTAATGGGAAAAATTACTCACCCCAAGGGAACGACTCAAACCGGTAATGAGATAAACACCAAGCTTCTCCCAACTGGTATATAAATTTGAATGTTGAGGAAACCTCATCATTACAGGAACTCCTACAGACAAGCAGGTGATACTCTTTTTATGAGTTGATCTTGCCTCTCGTGTGGCTTTCTAAACGGGTGCCTTGATTAAAAGCCAAAAATCTTATCTATTTGTTGATGCAAGAACGATTTTTCTAAAGACATCCCACATTTTTACGGCTCTTTGTAGAGATGATAAGTATTCCATGGGAGTTTCATGGGTACTGATGCTTGGCTGACCTGAGAAGCGAGTGCACTATAAGGGGGAGCATGTTTGGTCAAGCATCTAATCATCCACTCAGAGTAAGCATATCTAGATTCATCCAAGTGGAAACTCAACAAGTATTGCCTCTTTTATCCATAGGATTTTCATATTCTTTGAAATCAAAATGCTTTGCTTGGATCTCAAAACATTTGAAAACAAACATTCACAAAATTCTCAAAAATTTCAAACCCTTTAGGGGGAGCAAATACCTTTGACGAATCCAAGTGGTCTTGCTTACCCTAGGTATTTCATCCTTAGAGGTTCCTAAGTATTTGGATTTAATCATCATTTGTTCTCACTAAAGTCAACATTAGGAAACTTGTGCCTTAATTTCCTTGATTCTCACATAAGGGACTTTGTGGGATGATAAGAAGTTAGGACATTAGACATCTAGTTTGAAACTCTAATCAAAAATTGTTTGTGGTAAAAGGAAGTCATTAAGAAAAGCTAAGAAAAAATTGAACCCCACACATGTGTTCTTCCAAATGATCTCCCGAAAGATCAAAATCCAAAGATATTAGTGAAAGAGCTCACAATAAATGTTTGTCTATGCTTTATCAATTCAGAGAAAGATTGACCTTCAACTTTTACAAACATGCATCAAGAAACAATCCTAATTTGTATGAGTTTTATTGTCAACAAAATCCAGGTCTCTTTCAAACGTTTACATTTCTCACATAGGAAGTACCAAGTATGCTCTTCAATACCAAGGTCTTGTAGAAAGGAGTTCTATCTAGGTCTAATCTAGGATCAAATTCATCATTCTCATCCATCCCTCAATGTCAAAATAAAAAATCACCTAACCAACAGCTCTTGGAAATATTCAAAACATCATTTATGCTAGACTTCTTGGAAAACTCTAAATCATCTTGTTTGGTTAGGTATGCGTAGATGAATCCTTCTCCTCATATTTGATCAAATTATCAATCCTTGTGAACGAATTTACCTCTTGGTAGAATCCAACATCTTGAGGTTTATAAGTTCATTATCCAAAAGCAAAATCAAAGAAAAATCATCTTGTTTGACTAGGAGTGTCTTGATGAATCCTTCTTTACACATTTAGTCAAATTATCATCTTGTGTACAAGTCTACTCTAGGACAACATCCAACCTCTTAGAGTTTACAAGTTCACTATCCAAATCAAATCAAGTCCTAAAGTATAGTATCTCTTTCAAGATTTCTCAAGAGTTCAATCCTTTGCATCATCCATCTTCCATTTATCTCATTTTTACCTTTGATCCTTAATCATCCTAGTTCTTCTCTTGTGTGCCTAAAGATTGATCAATCCAAATAATTACACATTCTTGAAAATTGATCCCTATTTTATGGTACAAACTAGATCGCAACACAAGAAGAACATGGAAATCGACAAAGAAACATCAACTTCAAGTGACCTAAGCCAAACCACTCCTGAGATGAATCCCATTGGATATATAAATCCCCTAAGAAATTTCCATCTACCATCACAAAATCAATACACTATTTTAACCATGTAGGGGGTGTGTTACATTCATAATTTTTTCCTATTTCAGAAAATGTGTACAATTTTCCACAGTGTTACTTCACAATGCTAAAAAAATTCAAGTAATAACCTAATCAATAATTCCCAATATTCTCAACTAGACATAAGTATAATCCAAGAATGCCAATATAACCAAAAGATATCTAACCGGAACACACATGAAAGCAAAAAGTCTTTTCATTGCTCCCAATAAGAGTTCTTCAATAACCAATGATGTGTATTGGAGTACAAATTCTTTCAATCCACACGATGGAAAGATCCACGTAAGAAATGAATAATTTCAAGCTCAAAGTCTTGACAATTCTTTGCTAAAAGGTATTAATAGCACACACACAATCTTTAAGTAAATTATATAACACAAAGTTTATAAAAATTAGCTTGAATTCCCTCCAATCACACATAAGGAAACACTACTTATCCAATAAATTAATAAGATAAATCGGCGAGAAAGACGTTGTTGTGCAGTTTTGCACACACACCCCTCTGAAAGTGGGGACCCTCTATTGTCTTGGACTTTGGCCTATTCCTGTGGTTTGCCCCCTCTTTTGTGCCTCTTTGAAAATCTTGGGGTTTTGGTCCTTGGTGCTTGCCTTGATTTGGGGGTGCCTTTGTGTTGGGTTCCTAGTGGTTTTGGGGGTCTTGCGGATGTCCTCTTTGGGGTGGTCTTCTTTTGCCTTCTATTTTATCCCTTGTTATTTTTGTTTGGGTCCTAAGGGTTGGTTTTCTCCCTTAGCTTTCCCTTGTTTTCCTTTCTTTCTTTGTTCTACCGGAGGCGAAACTGGGATGGAATTGAACTTTGGACTTTTGCAAAGTTTTCAATTCTACTTTCATTCCTATTCTGACTCTGCTCCCTGCTTCTTTGCTTTCTTCTTCATTTTGTTTGTTTTGTCATAAGGGTCACTTTCCTCCCTTAGGTTTTCGTTGGGTCGCTTTCCTCCCTTAGGTATTCCTCGGGTCGCTTTCCCTTTCTTTTGTCGAAGGTGGGACCGAGATGGAATCAAACTCCAAACTTTTGCAAAGTTTGTGGTGTTCGGTTCCTATTCTCGTTCGGGCTCCGCTTCCCGCCTTCTTGCTTTGTTGTTGCTTTGCCCGTTTTCAGCCTTTGGGTTGCTTCTCCACCCGTGGGTTTTTCTCTAGTTCTCTTTTTTTCGTTTCATCGGGGCCAGGACCGGGATGGGATTTGGCTTTGAACTTTGGAAAAGTTTGTGGTTCCTTTCCCATTCTCGTTCCACCTATGCTTTCGTCGGGGTGGGTTTTGCTCCCGCCTCCGCCTGTTTCCATTTGGTTCCCGTTCCGCCTCTACTTTTGTTGGGGTAGGTTTTTCTCCCACCTTCGCCTGTTTCCCTTTGGTTCTTGTTCCGCCTCTACTTCCGTCGAGGTGGGTTTTGGTTCCCGTTTTGCCTGGTTTCCCTGTGGTTTCCTTATCTATTCATGTTCCGCCTCCGCCTGGTTTCTCTTTGGTTTCCTTTCCCATTCCCATTCCACCTCCACCTGGGTTTATGCATGATTCTCTGACCTTAGGAACTATTTTTGACCTGTTTGGATTTTGATGGTGTATTGGGAATTAATGGTGTCTCATTTGAATCCAGGATGGATCGAGTTGGGATTGGTGGGATGTACTTTGAAGATCTGGGCATGATTTGCGGGTGCAGTTTGGTACACTTTGCAGCTACTGTCACGAGACCCACTCTTGCACACAAGGTCAACGTGTTTGGTGTTCATTCATGGCGGGCAGATTTGGTTGGTGGATTCAACCTGGTTTTGTTCAATCTGGGTCGTTCGTTTGCTTGGCTCTGGTTCGATTGGTGGCTTGTGTTCCTCTTGATGTTCGTGCACATTGCTATTTGCGTGGGTGTTCATTAATGTTGGGCATGACTTGAGGATCCATCCCCTAATTTTGTGCAATCCCAAGTCAATCTGATGGGGTCCTTGTTGCATTCATTGTTGAGCGGCGAGTTATTGCTGACTGTCGGGGCCGATCTGGTTGGTGGTTGACTCTTTCGTAACCCTAGCTCTATTTCATGTGGGCATGTTTTCTATAAGTATGGCACTCTGCCTCATTTATAAAAGGTTGGAATTAGTAGAGATTGGAAGAATAATTCAGAAGACTTTTAATCATTAGAGTTAGCAGTAGAATAGCATGTTAGCAAAGTAGAAGTTAGTTTTTTCAGATTTTCAAGCGAGTGTTGTAACAGATCAGAATTGTTGCTCATATGGTGATTTAATATAAAGTGCAGACATTATGTCATGATTGGTGCCTCCTTTGCATTCAATAATCTTGCATGTTTCTTGTTCTATATTTCAAATTGCTTGGAAATGTTTGGATATAGCTTAGATTTAGTTAGTTATGTTTGTGATTTAGTGCTTGGAGTGTTGTAGAAATCCCTGGTTCATATCTTGGGCAGCTTCTTGACTATGGGAATGATGTGCAAGGTCAACCTGTACCCTATATTCATGTGCTTAGTTCAACTGTATATTTTCATTCAGTCTCATTGAATGAGTGTCCACAGCCTAAAAATATTTAACCCCTTAGAAGATTGCACTATTTTCTACAAGATTGCAGGTATAGCCTGAGTCAACTAGAAACTAGTTTAAGGGATTGGTCCATTCCAAATCTTTCATCATTTGCATGATTAATCTTAGAAGAAGTGTTAGCAATTAGAACTTCTAAAACCCTCATCTTTTGTTGTTTCTTCTATTAAATGGTTAGAACTTGAAGTTAAAGCATCACCATATCTTAAAATCTAATGATTTTAGAGCATCCAGCATTTGTACGTAATACCCCTTGTGATTACCAGCATATTCACATTTTATCTCTGAGTTTTTTCTGCTGCATCGTCATGACCTGACACCCGAGAGACCTTGGGGTTATCTCTTTGTTCATAGGGATAAATCTTTCAAGAGAGATAGGATAACTTTTATTCTGTCTGAGTTGTTGCTATGCAGAATCACCAAAAAACAGACATATGAACATTATCACTCATTCAAATTCGATCCAAAACAAAGGTTGGTATGAAAATTTTCCTTCTTTATTGATTGGAATTGATATGCAACTTGAACTATAAGTTTCAAAGTTGGAATACAATTTTGGAAAAACTTCATTGCAAAAGCTTAAAGGCACTTAATACAAAAAATATCTCCCATATTTATACATGAGATCTAATAGCTATTATAGGAAAAAGTCTAAATAATTTGACTTATTCAATGACATAGTCCTTTTTCACATAGGACTGGTGTTGTTTTTACATGTAGTTGCATCAATACAAAATGATATGTAAAAATGTCAATGCCTATTTACATAATGCATGTGAAAAAGCATAGAAATTAACTAACTTTGGACATACAAAATGATTATTGTTCCATTCTTGTAGCTTGAAAATCCTCATATTTCTTTAAGATCTCTTGCATCACCGTCTCATCTAGTCCTGAAGTGTAATTGATGATGGTATGGGATTTTGTGACATAATTTTTTGCAAAAGAACAAGCCTTTTAGCATCGATCCAAATGTGTCTCAAGGTTATCCAAGGTTAGTTGTATATCACACAAGGTGTCCATAAAAGCTGATGAAAATGATTCATCTTCAACTTGTTTCTAGATTTCTTCTTCAAACACTTGAATAATCTCACTGGCTAGAAGAAATATATGATGATCATCAAAACGTTTACCTAGAAATTCTCCAATTATATTTACAAAAATCACATGATTCTCTTCAACATCTTCTTGAACTTATTGCACATCCTTGACTAAGTTCTTAATGACATGTATGTGATTCCTGATTGATTACTTGATCTCCACATACTTATCTTTGTTAGGAATAACCCCAAATTCAACTAACTTAATCAATTTTGATTTGTTTAGATGGATCCAAGACTCAAGATTCTATTCCATCTCCCTTTGCTCAACAAAAAGTGTATTCTCTATATTTTCTATCGCAAGCTTCACCTTAGACATTTGTGTAATCATTTCTACTGTAGTAGTCATGAATTGTGATAACTGCTCAATTATTTTGTCCAAAAATTCATACATAACTTTACCCTTTGAATAGTACTTCTCTACGTTCTAGACCAAAGGTTCCTCTATGCTCATTGCAATATGTTCTACAACCTTGGAAGATTATGCAATCCTTCTTAGTATAGAGGTGAGATGCTTGGCTTTTTCCTTATACATATTCTTGGTCTCCTTTAGTTTTTCAAAATTATCCATCTATGCAATCAAAGATGATTGAGCATATTCCTTTGTGCTTGTGTGCATGATTCTCTCCAGTTCAACTCTTATGATGGTAAAATCCTCTATGTTAATTTCCTCATTATCCTTTCCTTGAGGAGGTTCTACCACTTATGTATACTTATATCTAGACTTATCCATATGTAGTTGAGAGAAAACCTTGGGCTTCTTTTCCCCTTTAGGCTTTGGCGGGGCTAACTCTCCAAAATCAAACTCATCAAGGGAAACTACCTACTTTTTCCTTTTGGGAGTTTGTACAGAAAGCCATGGAGGGAGAAATTAAACACCAATTTTTGGCCCTGTTGCCATTACTCGAGTCACACTTGTATTTGTGGGTAAAAATATAGTAGTTACAATATTAGGAATCTCAATCATCATGACACCTAGAATTTTCACATTTGATGCGTCCTATAGTGATTCATTCATGAATCGATCAAACTCTGACTGTGAGGAAATATCAAAGGAAGGAGATGATAAACTAGGAATTGATGATGGAGACCCAAAAATAACTTCTACATTTTTTAATATTGATCTCAAGGAAGGGGATGAAATAATTGTATGTAATGATTCAGATGGAGGTATTGTTATATTGATTGAAGGAAAAAATGTTGTAGATGGAGGTGAAGCTAGAAGAGGAGGAGGAGGAGAGCTAGGAATAGGAGGATTTGAAGGTGTTGTTGCAACAATAGGTGATGATGTTTGGGGAAGATATTGCAAGGAATTTGATGGAACTCTCAAATTTTGCAAATTTGAGATGCCTATTTCAAAAAATTTGCTTATGCACTTTCAGGAGTGCACCTGAAGAATCTGCTTAGGGGACCCACTTTGGAGGCTTGTAATTTAAAGCCTGTTGATTGTCGTGCAAAACCCATTTGCAAAAATATTTTGTTGACACATGTGAATGTGTGTCAAATTTCAGCTTCCCACGATGATTTTTGACAGAGTTTCAAAAAGTGAAGCTGGAGGGTTTTGACATTGTTCTGTTTGCAGATTGTCGATTTTGCGAAACAGCCTCCTGTTTCAGCTTGGATTTCGCAACCAGTTAACTGTCATGTCAGAATGAATGCTATTCCGTATTCTCCATATCAAGATGATCTCACATGTCATTTTTTCAGAGCCTCGTGATCTAATTTGTTGTTTTTAACAGATCAAAACCGAATGCAGTTTGTTCAATTTCACATCTGCATTCCTGACAACTTTTATGAGTGGTCAATTTTGATCGTTAATAACTTTTGATTAGTGATGATTCAAGTGAATTTGTTTTGCACACATGCTCAGGGTACCCGAATTTTCCACTATGTCTGATGGCAGCTCACCAGGAGTTGATTCACTATTTTTACAAATTGGCAATTGAATGAGTTTTAATTGGTTATGAACAGGCTGCTGTTTCAGAAAGGTTTAATTGAGCGACTTTTCCAATTAATATTTTTCACCTCATCACTCCTTTTTCTAAGCCATTTGGTGCACTGTATTCTCAGTTCAAGTGACTATATGCTTGTAAGTTTTTGTGACTCCAGGGGTTCGTTTGACCAATTTCCCAGATTGATTCCTGAGGCAACTTGACCAGTTTTTATCATTTTCCAAAAGTGTCAGAAAACTGATTTTCATGATAACCCAGTTCGTTTTTTAATTTCTGAAGTATTCAAAAGGTAGTGTTAGATCCTTTGGGTGTAAAACTTGTTTGAAAACAAAAAATAAATTAGCCGGACCCACATGGGGCCCGACATGCTTTACATGGTCATGAACCTATAATGGTCCCAATGTTGTAGTCCCATCAAGTAGACTATTTTGAATTGGTCAGTGAATATCATTGCCTTCAAAAGATCAAGTACGGAGCAAGGTCCATTTTATGTTCAAGAGTGGGGATTAGGGGATGAGTATGGTTCAAGCTTATGAGTGGTAACCACACCCATAAGAAATCCATCAAATAGAAAGCGGTGGTTTTTCATTTGAGTTACCATGGGACATGATCAAAACATTTTTGTCTTACCATTGAGTCTATATAGCTGCTTAATGTTGAGAATGCAAATCTTTTATACATACTTATACTTTTAGGTTCCTTGATTATATGGATATATTTCTTTACTCCCGTGCCATGGCTTATCTTTGAAATGAGATCCAATTAAGCATCCAAATAAGGAATGCATTTGGGTGAGACAACCTGGACCGAGCAATAGGGTGTTGTTGTTGGTCAAGAGGAGAATGGAGGAAATGCAACTGGTAAATGAAGGATGGCACCATTATTATTGTAGATGAATTTTTTGCAAAAAAATATGGGGTGCCATCACTAGCTAATGGGGAGTCTTCTCAGTCTTTTTTGAAAACTTAAAAGGTAAAGCATTGCAGTGAACAAAACAATGATGGTTGAATGCACACATAATAGATACGTTGAATGGCTTTCCTAAAATTTCAAACACATACAATCATCTAGGTGGAAACCCGCACCAGAGAAGGAGATGCACCAAGCATACTAAAAAATAATGTGGTCTCACGGAATGCCAATATTGCAGAGGTGCGCTGCCTGGAATAGGGTATGTAGATTCAGCAAATGCCATAGAGCCAAATGAACATGTTGCCAACATAAGAGAGGGAGGCACCATCACAGTGTAGGGTACGCATAGATCAGATGTGTTGAAGAGACTTTAGAAGCTTCTTAGCGAATGTACTGGGCGCGAACTATGGTGGAGGCTCGTGACATGCACAAAATGTATGTTGAAAAGGCTTTAGAAACTCGCGCAAATGCAAAGTAGCAAGGAGCTCGATGGAGGGATCCGAAGTTGCAGGAAATGATGATCCATCAAAGCAGCAAGGAGGTGTATGAACTATTTGGCAATGCCTCGACAAACACAAACAAAGGGGCATGTGCATTGCAATGAAGCAGAGAGAGGTGTGCTGGTCTAGAAGGAAGGCTCACACCAAGTGAGGGGAGTCCCATGACTGCAGGACAGGCACAAAATAGATATGTTGAATGGCTTTGGAAGCTCTCAGGCATGGAGGAACAAGGGAAGCACAAAGGTGAACACCATTGCCAGGAAGAAACAAGAAATAGCCAGGGGAAACCAAATGCAGAGCACGGGAACATTGCAAAAAAAAATTAGGGCAAACCTCGAATGCCTCACAAGAATATTGATGATGTGAGGAAAAGATTGCAAGGTGTGCGAGAATGAGAAGAAAACATTTAAAATTAAATGTTTGTGTGCATTGTGGTGGGCCCAAATTTTTTATTAGCCATTTTTAAAATGGTTTGATAAAATGAAATGGGAATTTCATTTTAATGAAGAGGTGAAACTTTTAAAAGTTGCCTTGTTTTCACGGGATGGGCTTTTAACATTCTTAAATAAAGGTGTCTTGGTGGAGATGCGGGTAATTTGTTAAAATTTCCCAATAAACTAATTAAATGGCTCCACATTCAAAGGCCAATATTTGAGTATTTGGTGAAAAGTGAGTTATGGTAACATGGGTATTCATAAGGGCATGGTGAATTTTTGAAGATAAAGTGGGTTGTGAATAAGTTCTATTCAATTAGTGAAATGCATTCACTAAAGAGTAAATGTAAAATTTTAATGGGCACACAAATATTTTCCAAGAAATGAAAATGTAAAAATTGTGAAAGCTGGGAGTTAATTGTTCCATTATAAATTGGGATATTTTATTTTGCTGAAGGTGAAATGCACATGAGAGTGAACAGAGATATTTTAATAAGGCATAAGTAAAGTGAATTTTATATTCATTTTATATTTGGGAGCTTCTCAATGTGAAACATTCTCTGTGCTGGGGATTTTTAATAAAGTCAAAGGAGCATAAATATTAAAGAAGAAAACAAAACTGCAACATTATAAAGTGCAAAGGAAATATTTTAATGCAAAGTGAAATTCTATTGGTTGAGAAGTGAAAATAATGTGCAGCAAGTAAAGAGAGCTGAAAGAGGATTTTCACATGATGATTGAGATTCTCCACATGGGCACATTTTTAGTTGCAAGGCAATGATGAGTAGAGGCAGTTTTGAGAGAATGAATTTGTTGCTACAATGGAAGGGAGATGAGATATTCATTTCAGTTTGTTGATCAACGGCAAATGAAGCTTCCAGATGGCATTTCTAGATCAAGTTTAGGGCTGCTCATGCTTGTTTCTCTTCTTCTATATCTTCTCTTATTCTCCCATTGTAAAAGGGTTCTATGTTCTTCAGTCTGTAAGCTGTAATTTTATGGATTCGTGAGTAAATACAACCAGTTTATGCAAATAACATCATGAAGGTGTTTGCACATTCATGAATGTCTTCATATTGTCTCCATATTTGTACACTTTTAGTCATGTAAATTCAATAATACAAAGTGTCTTTGAGTTTATCATCTCAAATTTCATGAGGTTGTTTTGTGTGTTCATTGTTCTGTTTTAAAGAAATGGTTAAAATGCTTTGAGCAGGTGATTGTGATTTTAGGTGTGCAGATGGGATTGATAAGGAGAATCTGATTGATAATAAGAGAAGGATTGTTGGTGCAAGACACTAACAATTGATGCAAAGCATTAGCAATTTAAATCCACTGGTTGAAGTCATTTGTTGGGGAATTCATTTATGTGTTTGACTCCATGACCCAGAATTGGCACTGATCTATTTTTCAGTTTTGTGCATCTTAGAAAAAAATTATAAATACAAAATCATTCTTAATATTACTTTTTGGTTGGTTGTGTGTCCTTCTTTCCAATGGTTGAGAGAGGGTTGAGTTACTGATAATTTATCCAAGTTTGAAGTTGTCAATGCTTCCCTTAGTGTTTTTTCATTGGGAATTATCTGCTTTATAAAGCAATGTCGGTATATGAGTGAATTAATTTTTGGGCATTGTATAGGTTTATCCACCTTGGTCCTGAAGAGCTAGAAGTGTAGGAGATTTCAGTCTTTGACTGAATCTTGTTAGTTGGCCACTAGCCTTTGTGGTTCTTTAAAATAGAGGTTGGCTACCTCTTAGATAATTTCAAATCCTAGTTGGGTTGCATTTTAAAACACCAACAATAGGTGATGATGTTTGGGGAAGATCTTGCAAGGTATTATCATGTAGTGATACCCATATTTCTTCATCTTCCCTTCTACTATTTGTTCCTCCTCTTCTCATGCTTTTTCTTCCTTTGTAGGTTGCTCTTCTTCTATAGATGGTGTAGTGCTCTTCTCATAGGTAAATGTGACTATTGGTCCCTTATGTGTGGAAGAAGAAGGAATAATCTCTTTTTTTTTAGTTCTAAGCTCATGTTGCCTACTTGCTTGGTCATCATAATCCTCACCCTCAAAGATCGTAGTGAAAGGTTTCAACTTAATGCCTTTCCTCTACAACCATACATTGATGTTACTTAAAATAGGAGCAAACCTTTTTTGGATAGATGCAACCTCCTTTTGGGATAATTGGATGAGAGGCAAAGGTTTATTTTCTATTTTTTTTTCTTCATAAGCAACATTCATGATATTATCGCTATCTACTATATCTGCAGGAAGATCTACTAAACCAAGATTAGAGATTTTCTCCATAGTGAGCCTATAGTAATCCATTCTCCTGACATCCTCATCATCTCTACATTCTACCCAGATATCCTCAACATAGTAGATATGTGTATGAGTCTTCTTTATCTTGCATGCCTCTATAGTCAAAATCTACTCTTCTTTTGAAGGTTCTCAAAGTTAGAATCTGCATTTTTTATTCTTTTGATTTGGCCTTAGGCATCATTTACATTGAATACCTTCCAATAGAGATAGCAAATTTAAACCTCGACTTATGAATAAACAGTTGTTGATTATTGTTGATGGTGTTTTTATGCACTTCACAACACAGGTAATATGTAGGTGTATTGCCTCTCTTGAAAGACAATCTTCCACAATCAAATTGCAGAACACTATCCCAGGGTCTCTCGGGTGTCAGGTCATGACGAGGCTTGGAATAAATCAGTTGTTTGGTGTGATTTTGCTGAATCACAAGGCGGTCTTATGTGGTCAAAACTGTAGGAGAATTGAGTCAATGAATGGAGTTTTATGGATTTGGAATTACTGTACCTTGTTGCAGGTTCAGACAGCAGTCTTGGACTCCATTGCTTTGTCAGATTTGGCTTTACAATGTGCAACGAACCTTAACACAAGTTTCTAAAAAAAGGGGAAAAAAGAGAAAGGGTGAGGAAGAAAGATGTTTCTCGGACCTGCAACTACCGATGAATAGTGATCATGGAGGTTCCTACTATGGACAGTTTCCTTAAACAGGATTTCACTTAATCAAAATTCTCACAATATCATGAAATTTGTGCTATCTTCTAGGGACTGTAGATATTCATCATTCATTCACCATGGAAACATGAATAAAGATAAAGTTTAATGAGAAACAATGCAACTAAAGTCCGGAGTAACTTTGCACGGTCATATGCCATCAGCAAATGACCAAAAGTATGGATAGGGAAAGCATACACACAACAGTAATCTTCAAAACCATAGACACCATACTAATTCTACCAAAGTCAATCTAAGGATACTAAAACAGCAAAGTATCTTAAAGCAAATTTCTAACTAAATGGAGAAGAACCATGAAACATATGGAGAAAACTAGAAATACACCAGAAAATGACTATATTTTCTATTATATTCTTAGCAGCATGTTTTTACAACAACTCAACTCTCCTAGAATGAGAGGAGGAGAGCCCTATTTATAGTTTTCAAAAAACAAAATGAGTGGCCAAGATCCTATTCAATTGTGTGGCCAAGATTCACTTTACATTAGGGTTTCACCTACCCCCAAATATATTACATTTATAAATAATTTCTTGTTTCTTCCCTATTTCGTCATCTAGTGACAGCACTGTAGCAAATTTTTCTTTTAGCCATTTACCCCTTGCTGTAGCTATTCTTCAAGGAACTCATCATAGATGACAGGATTGCCCTCTCGCTTCTTCAACGCAGCATACTCCATGAAACTTAGGACCAGGGATTGAAACTTATCCACCTCCATGATGTCGGATTTCAAAATTTGGTAAGACCATTCTTGGGAATTACTGCCAAGCTTCTTCCAGTCATCATCATACTTAACATCATTATCTTTAAAGAGTTTCGACTGCATAAAGGCTCAGGCAGTGAAGCACATGAATTCAGTGGTGACCTCGACGAACATCCCATCTTCCATGATCTTTAAGAAGTAGGGCTTTATATTCTCAACATTGATCTTGACTGCGGGCAACTCGTATCCTGTCATCAGCTTGAGGTACCGAGTGCACTCTTCTCTGGAATCCCTTTCCCATTCAATGTCTGGTGCCATTCACTCCAAAACCTACTCAAGCCTCCTCTTCCGGTGATCAAAATCTCGCTTCCACGTGTCCACTAGCCAGTGATCATCATCCTTGAAGGCAAGGTCCTTTTCCCAAACATCACTTGGCAGCGCGAGTATGGCCTCAATCTTTGTGTAGGCCACCTCGTACTTCCTTGGGAACCTCTCACATATTTGCCTTGTGTCCTCGAGAGTCTTTTGAACTTCTAGGAACCTATTTGCTGCCCGGACAGCCAAGATGATGCCCGTGTTTCCCATGTCCAAGACCTGCTAGAACCAGTTTTTCGTAGTCTTGTCTAAGTTCCTCCTCTTTTCTAACTTGTTAATTTGCTCTTGGGATAGCAACTAAGGCGGGGCAGATGACGTTGTAGGTTGCTCATTCGGGGACAACCACTGTTGAATGTAGGCTATTAGATCAACCACCTACTCCTTGAGCTCCTCCTTTGAGACCTTATCCTATTGGATATGGTGCATCACTGTGGCAACCGACTCTTGGAGATGCTCAACCTTCTGTTCCCTCATGGCCACTCCCAAGTCAAGAGTGGAGACATTGTAAGTTATACCTTGTTCTCCAATCATTGGTGTTGCTATCTGCACCGCCCTTGATCCTAAAGCATCCATGGTTATCTTGGATCTGACCTTGGGTTTCTTCTCCTTCTTCTTGGTGCTTACCTGTGCTCTGGCCATGATGGCTTCTAGCCTTGCCTTGGGATCCTTCAAGGTGGGCGTCTTTTGCTTTAGTTGCCTTTGCAGCCATTCGGGCACTTGGGGCTCCTCCCCAGGTGGTTTACTTTGACTCCCGCTATCCCCAGTTTCGAGCTCAGCGATTCTAATGACAAGAGCCCTTTCTTAAGTCCCCGCATCTTCTTTCTCCTCTTCGGAGTCTTGTCAGAGGGTTTCGTGTCCAGTGGGGGACTCAGTATGCAACTGCTCTTTGGGTGGATCTTCTTTCTCGACCTCCCCCTCTTCTTCATTCTGATTGTACTCATGCTCTTCAAGATTCTCCCCTTGCTCATCCTCATGGGGGAATACTTCCTTGTCATGCTCTAGGGTCTCGTCTTGCTTCTCAGTAGGGGATTTTCTGCCCTCTATTTCTTGAGCAATAATATCTTCTTCTCGGACAAGCCGGTCTTTGGCTTCCTTATCTTCTATCTCCTTGAGTTGCTTTCCCCACTCTGCATTAAGCTCGAGATCATCTGATTCTTTTATAAATTCAATGTTCAACTCTTCACTGCTCTCACTGGAGTACTCATACACCACCTCGTCGATTTCGTGGCATTTGAACAATGGATGTTCATGATACTCAAATTCTTCCTCTTCTGGTGCCTTTGCAGCCTCTAGCTGCTGTCGCTCGAGCTCATCCAATATTTGCATTGTAGCTTCCATCTTTGGTGGTTCAATAGAGGGAAGGGGAACTGTAGTAGATGCCATGGCTTGGGCTATTGCATCCTGAACCACCGGATTGGTGAGCATTCTTGAAAGCTCGATGGGTACATTTTGCATGTTTTTTTATGAATGACTCTAGGAGACCAAGAATAGGCATCGTAGCAGCGGGAGCAGAGGGGAGGGAAGGAGACATGGAAGAAGAGGAGATGAGTGAGGTCGTGGTAGAAGATGAATCCATGGGAATGACCTGCAAGATTGGGGGAGTGGCAACAAGGTGGACAAAGATGTCCACCGCAGGTGGGGAGGAAGCGGAAGCTGGAATTGAAGTAAGCGGGGTGGCAGTAGTGATCGTAATAGGTGGAGACCCCAGCGAGCTAGATCCCTCTTTTCCGATCCCAAGGGGTGGACCCTTGGGCATAACAGTTGTCTTTGTGCCTCCAGTTGTTTTTCTTTTCTTCTTAGAGGGCTCCGGCTGAGAAGACTTGTGGGCATAGACCTTTGGTTTGGGCAGCTGCTCACTGGCCTCCTTTCACTTCTTGGTCTTAGCTGATGGTGGCATGCTAGATGTTTCCCCAGTTACGGTGACAACTGCCCCACCTTCCGAGCCACTTGGTTCGTTTTCCAGTCCCTTTAATGTCAAGGCAACTCCTTGTTGTTTTAATCGAGCCACCTATTGGTCGACCCATGCTTTCATTTGGATCTCAACGGGCCTAGTGAGTTTGGTGAGGTCATCAAGCTCTGGTTCATTCCAGTCAATCACAGGCAGTGGAAAATTGGCGACGGCATCATACCCTGGATCGACTATTGTGTCTTCATCTTCTTTGAGCTGGTTGAGAACTGGGCATAGGTTGATCCTTTGCACAAAGATGGCAGTCATGCGCATGTAATGTCTCACCCGTACCTCAAGATCATCTCTATAATTGGCCCAAAAGTCTTCGATACTATGGAGGTGGGCATACCCTCGTCCTAGTGCCTTCCTGATGTGCCCGTATGGGTCCATTCGAGGCTGAGTTGTATATTGAGGGAAGTTATACTCAACCAACTACCTTTTTGAATACCCCGCGCACTGGGAGGTATGAATCTTGTACATTCCTTGGCCGAGCCCCATAAGGTAAGCCGGGCCTACCAAATGCTTATCACTCAAGATGCTATGAATATGCCATAGCTACCGGGTTAGCTCTAGTAGAATGATCCGGTCATTGGGGTACCGAGGTAGCTTGTTCATTCTTTCCGTGAATCTCTCAGCACGGATATATGTAAACTTCGGAAATTGTATGTAAAGGAAGGCATATTGCTTGAGGAGGGATAGGGCGCTATGAGAAACTCTCCTTTGAAAGTCAACCCCAAGAGACCGAATGATGTGAGCGATGAATGCATCGTTCACCCGACAATAATCCCTTTTGAAATTCCTGAACTGTAACTGAGTGTACTTGTTGTATGGTTTGAGTTCCACCCCCAATGGATCACTGGGTACCACTGTCAATCCCTGATAATGCCGCCGATCGGTGAGGGAATATACCAAGTAGGAGGTCATGAAGAATTTGGAGGTCTTCTTCACAGTTGTAACTGCTCGTGGAAGCAGTCACTCATTATCTCTCCCCAATAGAAGGAGGTCCCCTTGCCGCAGAGAATCTCTTCTACGAAATAGAACATCCACTCTTGGAAGAAGGCCACTCCAGGAAGGCCCATCACTCGGCTCAGCAAAGTTACGAGGTCATGGTAATCCTTGAAAAAGTCACTACGAAAAAGCTCCTGAGGGAGCTTACCAGCACTGCCCCACTTATCCTTTAACCAATATTGATTGATGACCTTCTTGCACCCCAAGGGATCCTGCTCCCAGACTTGCTTGCATTCCTCCATGCTATCAAAGGTAGGAATGTGGAAGGTTGCTGTTATGCCTGACAGAGACATGTCGGCAAGGATATTTTCATCTTGGTCTACTATAGTCTGGGTCTCTTCCTGGTAGGCCTGCACGCATGCCATTACTAGTTCTGGGGCCACCAAGGCCGGCGGGAAGCCTGCAACTTTAGCAATCCCGCTCTTCTTTATCATCTTTGCGTTCTCTATCTTTGGGTTTATCCTGACCCTCTGTATGAATTTGTCAACATCAACCTGACCGATGTTGGTATCTGTAACATCTCTCCAGAGGGAGGTGACTCTGGATTGTATAGGCACCCCCTAGAACTTATACTTCATCAGGTCCCTATCTTCCTTGCCTCGAGGTTTCTTGGCTATTCCTTTTCCTTTCCCCTTTGAAGCACCAGAAGTTTCTACACCGGATTCCATAAATCTTGCACAAGAGACGAGAATTAGTAACAATAAACATGATGAAATGATCCCGGACAAGTACCTACATCTCAAGATTAGTTTTACAATCATTATTCATTGTTCAATAATTAGACAACACCTAATAGTTCATCGTTAGAAGGCAATACAGAGAAACCGGGTTCCTAGGGCCAAAATTCCCTTGGCAGAATGTCGTTTGAAAGGGAAAATTGAGGATGGAATTCCCAAAGGCGTTTCCCAAGGTTGGATTTGAGGATTTGAGGTTGGATATGCAAGAAAACCCAATTTTAGCAAGTGGGTCAAAATCCATGTTGGATTTGGAGGTCATTTGACCCTCCTTTTGGGAGTTCAGGCATCATCTACAGGAAAGCCGTCTGAAACGGCGCAGAGGACATGGAATTTCGGGCGTCGGAATCCGGGTCTCGGACTGCCGTCACTGGGAAGCATTTATGGGTCATCCGTCAAGAACGACAAAATGAAAGCGAAAATCTAGGGGAGGAAATTCGGGAGGCAATTTCTGAAAGCGGTCAAAGGGTTCGGGACAACCAGGCGGCGAACGAAGCACCGGGACCCGGAGATCGGGAAGCTGTCCCGGACCCGCCGTTAGAACGACGCAGGTGGAATGGAATCCCAAGAGGGGAATTTTGGCGTTCAGAATCCGGAAGAAGTTCAGAGGAAGTTTTGCCTAGATTTCGGGTTTCGGCGGGCAACAAACCAGAGTCCAAGAGTTGGGAGGATGTCTCATGAATGTCATTTGGAACAGCGAACACGACACGGAATTCTGAGGACAAAATTTTGGGGGTCGGGATCCAGAGCGAATTTTGGCGAAAGGTTCCGCCTAGAAATTGGAAGACTTTTGAAGAGCTGGGAAACGAGTTCCGGAAAGCTGCTCGGGGCAGGCCATCGAAACGGCAAAGTCAGGACGGAATTCCAAGAATGGAATTCCGAGGACCGAATCCCGGGCGTGGATTGAATTCTAGCGAGTTTACATAGATTTTCAAGTTTAGACGGACTTTGAGGGTCCGGGGGTCAGGAAGACGCTTGGGCCAGGCTGTTTGGAATGACAATGACGCAACGGAATCCCAATAAGGGAATTTCGTAGATCGGGGTCTGAGGAGGGTTACTGCCACCTAAATTTTGAAGATGAAGGGTCGGAGACGACCGCAGGAAGACCCGGGCCCGGGAGACGCCAACGCTGTTCTGAAGAATAGCCGCGGCATGGTGGAGTTCTGGATTGAATTTTAAGCCACTTAGTGATTGTTTTTTTATTTTCTAAGAGATGGGTTTTGATGGGAAGGCCTTTACCTACCAGATTTTAACATGTTTTATGCATTTTATATCATTTAAGGCTCAGAAATGGTAAAATGAAGAATGAGGGCACGGACGGATGGCCTACCTCAAGATTTCGAAGGGGTTTCTGATGGTCGCACAGAAAACGCTTGAAAACGGAGCTCGGGATCGAAGGCTGGAAATGTTGGATGCGCGGGAGCTCCTCGAAATTCTATCAGTTGGTCCACTGAAAATGACGGCCAAAAATTTTGTTTTTATAGCAAAAATTGTCATTAATACAACATTTAATTTCTCCGTACGGCAGCAGGTGGAGTTGGTGAATTCAAAACACAATCGGCGGCGGGAGGATCGGAGTACGGCGTCTGGGAAGCCGTCCCGGGACAGCCGCCGAAACAATAGAGCTCGATAGAAAACCTGGAGGGGGAAACCCGAAAGGGGAAACCCAAAGGGGGAAACCCGAAAAGGGAAACCCGGAGGGGGAAACCCGAAAATTGCCACAGACCCCAGAAAGGGAATTCCGACAAGGAAAACCCGGATTGAGCCCCAGACTTAGCATTTTAAAAGGGGCGACTTTGGTCAAGCTTAAAGATATGGCATTGGGGAACGTGTCGACCTTTTAGGACACAAAATTGGGCATGCAAAACGAGGAAAAAAAAAAAGGGCCCGGCAAGCTGAAGAGGGAAAAGAGGGTCCCCATTCCGAACGGGGCGTGTGTGCAAAAGGCACAACAATTATACATAGAGAGAACTTGCCTACACAAATCCATTGGTACAAATTTATCAGTAGGATACCTTGGAAACATGCAAGGATATATTGTAAAGAAAACCACCCTAAGATGGGTAAAAGTAGAGAATTTAAGAAAATGTATCCAAATTTGTTCACCACTTCCCATGCTTCATAAAAAAATATTCTCTTTTCTAGTGATGGATCAAACCTACACAATAATGGTGAAAAGAAAGTATCATTCACCCTTCTAAAGTGCTTAATACTTCCTTTAAGGGTGATTTGAGGATAATATTTGTGTACATGCACATATATTTTGTCTCTTTTTGATGTCAGGCCTGGATACTATCTCATTAAAGCTACAATATATATTAGGTATGAAGTCATGTAGAATTTCAAGGAAGTGTGCACCTTAATGAGTTGATCATGAATCACTTCACTAATTTGTTCACCCTAGAAGATGTGCTACTTATTCCTCCTAATAATATTAATATACTCATACATTCATTCTAAAATATTAAAGAATTAAACCTTTAACCTTGCTTAGGAGAGTAATTAAATCATTCGCATGTTCCACAAAATCATTGTGGGGGAAGATTTTAGTCCATCTTGCCAGATTAGGCCTTGGATTCTTTAGCCACTTGGTTTTGATTATTTTCTTAGCCGCATTCTAATTCTTTTCATAAGTTTCTTGAGCATGTTCAATAGTGAGATCTGTATAGGTACCCATAATTGGAACTTGAAAAACTATATCAAAGAAACTTGCATCAAGTCTCATCATCACGTGGCCTAAAGAATATCTAACACTCATATCTTCTTTGATGTAATGAGAATCCACTTGAAGAAAAAATTTAGGATAGTGAGTTTCCACTGGAAATGAAGCAACCAAATGAATGTTGCTATCAACTATCGCCTTCAACTCTTGGTCTAGAGGCTATTCTCTTAACAAACTCATCCGTGTCTAAATGTCCTATCTTTGTATCCTTGATCTCATCAAGTTTAGATGAAACCACTGTGGGAGGGAAAACACCTTGGTATTTATACTTCATGATGACTTTCTTGCTTGAAGATGGATATTTCTTGGTTGTCATTGAATGAATTAGGAAAAGCCGATATCTTGCAAAGAAATGTTTGATAAATGTCAGAAAGAGCATTAAAAGACAATACAATGAGACAAAGGAGTTCTCCCCAACATTAGAAAAATATTGCATTGAGTAAGCACAGGAGTGGGAAAAGCCAAGTCAGTGGAATGGAGCAAGCAGATGGAAGCAATGGAGTGGAAAAAATTTAGTGATTGTGAGCGAAACAGGGCTTTGAAAGCATTTTGAAAAAAAATTGGGTGAGTGAAAATTTCAGTTTTTTATGTAGGAGTGCTGATTTTTAGCTCTCCTACATGCTTTCAGAAGATCATATGTAATGTTGCTAAAAAATAGCACTATTGCATACCTTGTATGGGAGTTTGAATATTTAAATATTATGTACCAACGCTAAATTTTATCACTTCTATACATACTTTTCAAAAAGTGTAAGGGTCAAGACTCGATGACAACCCTGTCTACAGTCGGGAATATTTGTCGATGTTGTAAACGAAAAACCCAATGGAAACCTTTATTAGAAGAATCACATGACAAAAAAGTATGTAAACACAATAAAAATATGGTAGATTCAAGAATAATAAAACATTTCAACAAACCCTAGGGAGACACACACACAAGCAAACGAAAATTGTAGATAAGAAAACTAGTAGAAAACAACCATACATAAGAGAGCTAAAACTATAAAATGAAATAATTTTTAAAAATAAAGCGATATGTACATCTAATTTTTACTAATAAAATTCAAACAAGCCAAAAGGTAGAAAGAGAAACATACCTAGAAACAAGGATGAAAACCCTAGCATGAAAATTGACTGAAATCTTCCACAAATTCTCTCGAACTTGAAGTCAAAGAATTCAAAAAATATCAGTGAAGGAAAGATTAAGAGTGAAGAATAAAAATATTGAAAATGAGTGAATAAATAGATTTTAAAACCCAATTCAAAGACATTAAGTCTCATTAATTACACTCATGTGGGAGTGTTGCGGAGATCAAAAAATAAAGGATTGCACCTGCGCTAAAAATTAGTGCAAGTACAATTTTTAAAAACTCCAATGACGTGCAGTGGTACTGAAAAATAGTGCTACAAAACATAAATTTTCTTACCAAACTCTCATGTAGGAGTGCTAAAAATCAATGCTCCTCCATGAGGTAAAAAAATTCTAACACTTAAAAACTGAAAATCGACAAAACACTCATTTCGAAGGTTTTAGAGAAATGAAATGAGGTGAACACTTGAAAGAAAAATTCAAGACTCACGACCACACACAAAGGAAAAAAAATTATGCCTCTTTTTACGTGCTTAGAGTGCATGGGACTACAAAATAGACAAGTTTTGTAGGGGTCATCTTATGAATCAGGCACAACTGGATTCAAGGATAACAACTAGCTCTAGTTGAGGAGATTCCTTTAGTCATTCTTAGAAACAATCAAAGGGAGAAGAATCCCAATCTCTAAGTTCCTTCATCCATCCATTTGGCATAGAGTCATGTGACAAAAAAAGACACAAAGACTATACAATTATTTACACAACACATTTGTCACCTCATTGAGTAAATTTTTTTAGACGTTGCCCACTGTGTGGAAGTGAGAATGACGTGCCATCTTTGTATACAAGAAGAGAATTATTTTCATTGTGAAATTGATGAATCTTGAATGTACATGTCCATAGTGAATTGAGTTTCTCATGCATACCCTTTGGTTCTCTTCTCTTGTCCCACAAGAGAACTAGATCTCCAACTTGAAAATCTTGAGACTTTTCCTTCTTGTCAAAAATCTTCTTTATCTATTCTTGGTGTTTCATGATATGGTTTTCCACTTGAACACGCTTCTCTTCCAATTTAGAGAGATACATAATACACTTATCAATTGATTTGTCAAAATTCTCATCCTTAATGGCCTTAGCTAACTTGAGGGCAGGTAATTCCAATATGATTGGAATCTCTGCATTCAACCTGTAAAGGAGTTGAAATGGTGACATACCTATCACCTGCTTTGGGGTAATTTTTTCAGCCCACAAAGAATCATACAATGGCTTGTGCCATATCCATTGGTTCTCATAAACCAACTTGTAGATGATAGTAACCAAGTTCTTGTTGTTGGATTCAGCCTGACCATTACCTTGAGGGTAATAATCTTATGAATGTGACAATATGATTCCATGTACAAAACAAAAAAATATAATCTCACTTGATGAGAATGTAGTGGTATTTTCTATTACAATTTTGTTTGGAACACCAAACCTAGAAATAATATTATCCTTCAAGAAATTACAAACTACCTCTAAAGTAGCATGTTTCACCGATATATCCTCCACCCACTTAGTGAATTAATAGATTGTCATGAGAACATAAACATGTCCCACACTTGATGGTGGATTTACAACACCAATGAAATCAATGCCCCGTTGCTGAAAGGGCTCTTCAATTAAAATTATTTTGAGTGGAAGAGCAACCAACTTAGGCTTTCCTATGAACTACTGACATAGTTTTCATCTATGCTCCCAATTGTACACATCTTGAAATAAGGTAGGCCAATAGTACTTAGCTCAAAAAAAATTGTGAGCTATAACTAGTGTATAAAAATTCCATCCACACGCTAAGTTATAAAAAGATTCCAATAAATTTCTTTGTTGAGCCTTGTTAACACAACGTAGAAAAGTTCCACCCAAGCTCCTTTTGTATAAACCATTGTCCCATAAGAAAAAAATTGTTGCCTTAAGCTTGACTGTTCTTTTGTCCTTATGTTTCAAATTCTCTAGACATTCTCCATACATAAGAAAGTAAGCAATATTTGAATTCCTCTCGTTAGTAGTACTAACAAATAGAACAATTGGAATATCTTCAAAACTTGCCTCCTCAAAATCTGAAACTTGATCAAGATTGTTATCAATAGTAAGCTAGCACAAACCTTTACCACACACTAGATTGGTGGGCTTTATATCCATGTCATACTCTTGAACTTCTGCAATCCAATTGCCTCTTTTTGTACCAAAATTTTTCTACATAAGGATTGACTTGATAGTAGAATCATACACTAGTGCAGTCACATGATTGTTAAGTATGTAGAACCAAAAATGTTTCACTGCCTTAACCACAATGAATGCATTCTTTTCCATTTGAGAATATTTGAATTCATGAGATTTCAATGGAAAACTCATGAATGAAATAGGGGACTCAAAGCCCTCAATATTCTACTACACCAAAGTTGTTGAAAGTGCATGCTCGAAAGTATAACTATACATAATAAAATTCTTAGTGTAATTTGGGCAGACTAACACTAGTGCATGTGTAATAGCTTCTTTAATATCATTGAACACAACTTTACCTTCTGTAGACCAATGAAAGGTAGTATTTCCCTTCATCATATATAAGATATGACGTGTCTTCTCTACAAAGATAGGGACAAATCTTCGCAGGAAATTCACCTTACCGAAGAAAGAGTGAACTGCTTTCTTACTCACTAGAAAAGTGAGAGCTTGAATTATCTTGACCCATTCACGGTCAATTTTTATAACCTCTTTGGACACAACGTGACCAAGTAGTTTACCCTCTATAACCCCAAAAATTGACTTCTTGGGGTTCAAGTAAATTCCATGTTGTTGACATCTCTCCAAGACTTGTCTCAAATGATGGAAATTCTCTTGATGTTTTTAGGAAAATATTAAAAGATCATCAAGATAAACTACAATGAACTTACCCATGACATCATGGAAAGTTAAGTCTATTACTCATTGAAACGTTGCACCAACATTGATAAGACCAAATCAATTCTTCGATAGGAAAAATTACTCCATGGTGTGGTGAAAGTAGTCTTATGTTGATCATCTAGGTTGACCTCCACTTGGTTGTATCCAGAGAAACCATCCAACATAGAGATCATCTCCAATCCAATTGTTAGGGATAGAAGGCATATATCTAACAAGTTAAATGCAGATTTGAACAATAAAATAGAGAAATAAAACACACACAAAATTATATCAGAAACAAGACAACACAGAGAATTTAACGTGGTTCACCCAATTTGGGCTACATCCACAAAACCATAGCCATCCAATGATTTTATTCTCTAGTACAAAAAAATTACAATATTGTGAATAATTCCATGCTAAAACTCCCCATCCCAACCACTTATAACAAGCTTTTAGAAGCTTCCAGAAATTAGGGTTTACAAAGTTGACTTTTTCTTTTTCGGTGACGAAGTGAAAAAAAAGTTTTTTTTTTTTTTTTCAAGGGCTACCACCCTTAAACCCCCACCTAGGGCCCAACCTAGACCCCGATGAGGATACATGAAGAGTGTACAGTACTAAAGAGTGTATAGTATAACATGATTAGTCACAACATACCAACAATCTCCCACTTGGAGACTGATCAGGCTCCACACCAACACACCAGTTACCGTTTGCAAGACTTGATCGATCATTGGGAGAGGATGATTGTCCTTTAATGATAACTAATTCAAATTCATAAAATCCACACATATGAAAATTTCTCCATTCTTTTTGCAAACTGGAATGATATTAGCTATCCACATTGAATGGTGGATAAGAAATCTGATCCTGACATTCAACATCTTTTGGATTTATAAAAGAATGATTCCAAAAGTCTTAGAATTGTATTACCTCTATTTCTATTTATAAGGCAATGCTCTCGCTTTTAGTAGAATCTCATGTTGAAATTATTTTGGGTGAAAAGACTTCAAATCTTCATATGAATATGCAATTACATTAATGTATTTCCATAACAATTTAGTGAACTGGCTTTTCTCCTTAGGAGTACAATAGTTTTTGATGTTCACCATTTTAGGATCCGCTTCGGTTCCCAAGTTGATTTTCTCAACTTCATTAGATGATTCATAATTGGACTATTGTTTCTTTTTGACATAAAAGTCATGTTTGTCAAAAAGTATTTCTAGGGATACTAACCCCTTGGGAATATTATTCCCTTTGAGATGAAAAAACTCTTCACCAGTAATTGGATCAATTTTAGAGATAAATTCTAGGGGAGGAGAATCACTATCTTCAAAGTACAATTCATAAAAAAAAAAATCCTTTTCTAGAAAGGCCGCGATTTGGTGATCATCGTTTAAAATCTACCAATTGTTTGAATTATATGGAACACTTGGAGGAAAAACCATCTCAATGGTGTAGGTAGAACCATGGAAATATTAATGTGGGATCAGGAGCATAGCTGAAACTCCTAATGAATCAGCTCTGTCATTATATTCTCTTCGGACAATAGAAATATTAAAAGCTTCAAACTCCTATATACCATCCCAAACCAAGTTATGATAATTTCTTAGTTGTCCATTCTTTATTTGATACAAGTTCCTTGACAAATGAATAATTTAGCATCACCTTGAACATGTAAATTATTTATCCCTTTCCTTCATGCAACTTCCATTCTCAACAACAATGCTTCATACTCTACAAATTTTGTCAAAATAAAGTTTAAAAGAAAAAGGAAAAAACTTTCCTTGAGGAGAAATAAAAACAATTCCCGCTCCATAACCTATGGAAGAACAACTACCATCAAAATCAAATGTCCAAATATCATTTGGATATCACCCAAACTGATAGTTTCAAAATTAGCAATTTCATCATCTAATGAAGTTTCACTACCTAAAAGAGACAAATCATCTGAAAATGATTTTTTTTCTAGTGAAGATGAGTCATTACTTTCAAATTATTTCTTTGAATATTTAGATGAAGACTCAACATCTTCATTAGTTTTCAAACAATAAGTCTCCATACCTGAAGACTCAAACAAAATTTGATCTCTTCCATCATCAGACTTAGTAACTGAAAGATTGGATTCCCTTTTAGGAAGCAACTTTTGCATAACACCCTTGATGTATATCCTAGCCTCAAAAATATCCATATTCAACTCTCCTCCAATGTCATTATATGAATTTTTTCCAAGAAAAATACCATAAGACGTAGGAACATTAACAATCAAAACTATCATCTTGATTTTCTTCTCTGGATACGCAACGAATGAAAACTGTGCATCCTTGATTTGCTTAATCAAGGGCACTTGTTTGTTCTCCATAGAGAAGAAATGGATGAAATTATTCATGAGATTCAATCCCAAAGCAATAGCTACCTTGGTGAGCATAACATTATTAGATGTACCAAAATCTATTACACAGTTACTCAACTTGAAACCATTAACAAGCAAAGAAATACAAAATGGGTCCATTCCTTCAAGAATGGATGAAGGGATGGAAACTAAGTTACTCTATGGAAACTTATATTTTGGAATAGTATGAATATTGGAAGATGAATCACTACTAGGACTGGTTCCCTTATCTTTAACATGTTGCAAGTATGAAGGTTTTGTCATTGATGTCAATTGGTTAACTGGTTGTCAACTAGTTTTTGTTGTCATTGATGTCATGGAAGTTGGTTATTAGCTGTATATGTCGAGGATATTGAGAAAATTGTAATAAATAAAGTTTGTAGGTATTTTGTGTATGCTCCAGGTTTTTCTCCAAGATGTGTTCCTATGTTGGTGTGTTTCTAAGATGTTCATGATTGTTGATAGTTGTTGTATCCAAAATTTGGGTTTTTGGATCGTTGTTCACTGCGAGATATCTTCACCAGTTGTGACTGTGCATTTTGATGTGTTTGATTGAGGTCCAAGAGAAATGTAGTTTCCTGAGATTTCTTTGTATGTTGATTTTAGGACTTGCAGTTCTAAGAATAAGTCGATAAGGTCGTGTTCAAGTGAAATTTATTATCCGAAAGTTTGGATCAAGTAAAGGTTGTGTGTGCTTAATTGTTTTATGTGTTTTACATTGGTGTTTGTCAATCTTATGTTAAACACTACTCACAAAGTTTATGGAAGCATGTTGGGACTAGGTTCTCATTAAGTATGTGTTTAGGTCACTCTCATTCTAATACCACTGTAGAATGTTTTGGCATTGACCTAATTTGAATTTGTAAATACAAATGATGTGTGGCCGACCTTGGATGAGTTTTGAGGTTGAAGGAAATATAAATATAAGTTGAGTTGATCGTGAAAGTTGAATAAAAGCAAGATATATTCAAGATAGATACGAAAAAGTGTGTCATGCAAGTTTGAGCAGATTAGTGTTAAATTTAATTGCCAAGTTTCTAGATGCAGTGAGTTGAAGGTGTAATCAATCATTCAAGCATGTCTACAAATGTGTGAGAAAATTATGGTGGAAATCTCAATTACATTGAGATGTTTTTCTCTCTATGACAATCCTCTTTTATCTTCTTTATAATTCTATGGTAGTGATCCCTCTAAGTGGTTAATGCTTATTGGATAGTAAGTCTTTTTTTGGACAAGTATGTCCTATCTTGGTAGTGAGCCTTTGTATTTGGTTTTGGAATTTATTTATATTGTGAGGTAATGATCATCATGGTTTTCCCTCATTAGGTTTTCCATATAAATCTAGTGTTATTGTGTGCACGGTTTTACTTCTTTCACTTTCTATATCTGCACTTAATGATTAGTCACATTATCAAAGTAAAGGGTTTGTGAATGGTTATTGTTCTAATTTCTAGCAAAAATTTTAAAGATTAAAATTGTTACAACTGATTTACCCCTCATTTTAGTTGTCATGTTCAACAATTGGTATCAGAGCTTGGTTCCTTGGAGAAGATCTTAACCACTTAAGGAAGGTATGGGATGGTGAACAAGATATTTATGGAGTTTACTAAGTTCAATGACACTAACTACACTTTCTGGAAGGCAAAGATGGAAGGATATTTGGAATACTATGGATAGGATATTGAAAAATCTTACAAGACTACATATACAGCTTTGGCTAATGGTATGAGTACTGCTAATGAAATCAAGGCACATGAAGTGAACAACAAGGAAAAATTTATTTTGAAGAATAGTCTTTCACATTTCGAATTAATTAAAGTTGTAAATATGAAGACTGCTAAAGAGGTTTGGAATGCATTGGAAAAGATCCATGAAGGAGATGAAAAGGTTAAAGAAACAAAGTTGTAGAATTTAGAGGCACAATTTGAGATCCTGAGAATGTCTGAAGATGAGAATATTAAATCCTATGTACAAAGAGTGGATGGGATGATAGGTGGAATGCAAGGACTTGGTGCAACGGTGGATGAATCCAAGATAGTTAAGAAGATTCTTAGAAGTCTCCCTAATACATTTAGTGAAAAGGTATCTGCTATTGAAAAAAATTTGATTATAAGACCAATACTAAAGATCAACTGCGGGTACTCTAACCTCATTTAGAATGAGAAATCCTAGCTTGAGAAGTGGATCAAAGATACAAACTAATTTCAGGGCTACAAAAGATAAAGATCCAAATGAAGAAAAATTCAATGAAATGGAAGCTAACTTTGTAAGGAGAATGAAAAAGGGCTCTGATAGGTATCAAGGTAAGTTACCTTTCAAATGTTTTAGTTGTGGAGGAATTGGTCATTGTTCTTTGAGATGTCCTAAAAGATCTGAGAGGAATAAACAAAGAGAAGGCAAGGAAAACAAATGAAATATGATCAAGAGAGTATATTATGTCTATGAATATTTTGGTATTTCTGATGAAGAGCTTGATTATGGGGATTTTGATGATAATGAATGCTTGTTCTTGGCTATAAAAAATGAATCCACTCTTGCTAATATTGAAATAAATATGAAGGAAATTTCTTTGAAGAAGGTTGAAGGTAATTTGATTTCTGATCTTCATACTAAACAAGAAAAGAACTATTGGGTTGTTGATAGTGGGTGTTCACATCACATGACTACTAACAAAAGTAAGTTTGTTAAACTTGAAAAATATGATTGAGGCTTAGTTAAGTTTGGAGATGATACTTGTGCTAAGCTTTGTGGGATAGGTTTAGTCAGTTTTGATGGCAAGCATAACATTGATGATGTCTACTATGTTAAGGGTTTAAGGCATAATCTCTTGAGTGTTGGACAAATGTGTAGTAAAGGATACAATCTTGTGTTCAAAGATGAGAAATGTGAAATAAGGAAAGGATTTGGAATAGTGATTGCTACTAGAAAGAATTTGAAGGAAATATTTATCAACTTAAAGGTGTAGATGGACATTGCTTTATGTCTCAGATTAATGACAGTTGGTTATGGCACTGGAGGATGTGTCATATGAATTTTGTAAATATGGTGAGAATCAATGTTGTACAAGCTATGAGAGATTTACCAAGAATTTTAAAGCCTATTAATATTGTTTTCAAGGACTATCAATTTGGAAAGCAAGCTAGAAGCAGCTTTAGATCAAAGGAACAATATAATTTTGGACTACTAGATTTGATTCACACATATCTCTATGGTCCTACAAGGGTGAGAAGTCTACAAGGTGACATGTATTTCATGCTTTTGATTGATGATTACTCTAGATTTACATGGGTTACTTTTCTTAGAGAAAAATATGATGCATTAGAAAAATTCAAAGCACTCAAAGCTATGGCTAAGAATGAAATAGATATGAAAATAAAATGCTTAAGGTCTAATAGAGGTGGTGAATTCACCTCCAATGAGTTTAACATTTTTTGTGAAGCACATGGAATAAGAAGACATTTTCCTGCTCCTATAACCCCTCAGCAGAATGGAGTTGTTGAAAGAAAGAACAAACTGGTTCAAGAAGCTACTAGATCAATGATTATTGAGGCAGGTCTACCAGAATTTTACTGGAGAGAAGAAATTCACACTGATATTTATGTGCTTAATCAAGTTCAAGAAAAATCCAACAACGCTAAGACTCTCTACAAGTTGTGGTATGGAAAAATTCCTACTGTAAAGTATTTCAAAGTATTTGGAAGCAAATGTTATATCATAAGAGATGAAGAAAATTTAGGAAAGTTTGATGCAATATGTGATGAGGGTATCTTCCTTGGATACTCCCTTAGAAGCAAAGCTTACAAATGCTACAATAAAAGGTTGAGAAAGATTGTAGAAAGCATAAATGTCGAGGTTGATGAAGCATTAAATAATTCAATTGAAGTTGATGGATATGTATCAGATGAACCTAATTATAGAGAAGTAGAAGTTTTTGAAGAATAGGAAAAGAAAAGTGAAGAAGAAGAAGCTTTAGTGGTGTCCCCAAAGACACCTAAATATGCACAAAATAATCATTCAGAAGATCAAATCATTGGAGACAAGAGGAAAGGTGTATTGAAAATAAGTAGAGTTATTGTTGTTGCTACTAAAATAAATTTGTGTTTAATTTATAGAGTAGAAACTAAGATAGTGAGTGAAGCGTGTAAAGATGAGAATTGGATGAGATCAATGGAAGAAGAACTTATGCAGATTTAGAAAAATCAAACCTAGGAATTGGTCCCTAGATTGAGAGATAAAAACACAATTGGATCAAAATAGGTATATTCAAAAACAAGTTGAATGAGAATGGAGAAGTGGTCAAAAATAAAGTGAGTTTTGCGTGTAAGGGTTACTCACAAGTAGAAGGTATAGATTTTTAGGAGACTTTTGTTTCGATGGCTAAAATGGAAGTTATCATAATGTTTTTGGAATTTTTTGCTCATAAGGATTTTAAAGTTTATTAGATGTATGTGAAGTCTATGTTTCTTAATGGTGAGTTGGAAGAAGTGTACATGGAACAATTGAAAGTATTTTAGTTATCACAAAAACCATACATGGTCTGCAAATTAAAGAAGGATTTATATGGATTGAAGAAAGCTCCTAGAGCGTGGTATGCAAGGTTGGATAGATACTTGATTCAGCAAGGTTTCAACAAAGGTACATGAACCACAAAATTTAATTCTTTATGTGGAGGTCTACGAGTGAGTCCTCTACAGCTTCCTAGGGTTTTCACCTAGGAGGAAGAAGATTTTCCTTTACCAACCAGGCATTAAACCTTGTGATTCATTCAATACTA
This sequence comes from Sequoiadendron giganteum, assembly GCA_007115665.2. Taxonomy (NCBI): domain Eukaryota; kingdom Viridiplantae; phylum Streptophyta; class Pinopsida; order Cupressales; family Cupressaceae; genus Sequoiadendron; species Sequoiadendron giganteum. Next base: position 828,006,564 of record CM021100.1, on the reverse strand, counting down.
GAGATTGAATATGTGATGGAATATGCTAAGTACTGAAATGTAAGATGTGAATCTAACTACTTGACTTAAACTAAGAGAGCTTATGTTGCTAGAAAACACATGGTGTATTATAAAAATGCTAAAATGAAGATTAAACTAAGCAAAATAACCTACTATAGCAAATGGGTGCACCTGGAAACTACTGTGGGTCGAAGAGTAAGTTGTGAAAGCCTTAGAAAACTTGAAAAATTTGGATTCTAGGTCAACTCGGACACTTACACTAAGTGGGGTGACCTAGTCCCTTTTCAGGTAAACTGCTCTGGGTGCCATTTCTGCTAACCGGGTCTCCAAATCTACAAATTTCTATGTCGCAAACCTCCAGTGGGACTAGGTCACCACTATGGACGACCTAGTCCCTTTCAAATTTTCTAGAAAGCTAAAAGTGGACACGAAGGCCTATGGTCTGTATGTTGTTTCTTCATGGGAATCCGGACTCAAATATGTAAAATAACCTACAAAACAAAAGATAATTGGGTTTCTAATGTGGGGTTTGCCTTGGTCAAACCCCTAGTTTGTATTTAAACATGCAATGAGATAGAAAATCTGCATAAACCCTAGCCCTAAGTGTTTCTAGAACTAGAAAAACTTGAAATAAAATAAAACCCTATTCTATTGTGCTAGAATAAGATACATACAAGAGATTTGGAATGATGCAAGACTTCAATCCTAGAAACCCTACAACATTAAAAATGAGTGCAAAAAGGAATGCACATGGGATGCAAACCTCAAGTCTGAAAATGGGCTGAAAATAGAAGATGGAGTCACTTTGAAAATAGTCTTTAGGTGTGATTTGGTGGCTAGTTGCACCTCTTCAACCTAGATTTCTCCATGAATCTCCATAGGCATCTATGTTCAACCTTTGTCAATGTGTGATCTTAACTGTGGAGTGAGCTTGAAGACCTACAAAAATCCCTAGTTTTTTGTCCAAAAGCTTCAACTTTTGTTCTAAGAAAGATGAATCTTCTTGAGGGATATGTTTTGCACTTGATTCTTGGAGTTGGATGTGAAAAATGACTGAGAGAGAATGGAAAAATTACCTAAAAACAAGTATTTATAAGCAACAAGACCTAATTGTCGGGAATTTTAACCTAAGATGCCAGCACCCATCGATAGTTTTTGATAAAATATTCATTTTCCTGCTTGAAATTACAAAAATCCTCAAAAAGGACTAGGTTGCCAACTTGGGTGACCTAGTCCCACTAAGGGATTTTGAAGTGGGATTAGTAATTTTGATTTGTTTTTTGGGGGGTTGAATGATTCCTTAGGTATAACTGGCCTTAAAGTTAAATTAACAAACCTTAGGGGCCTATAAATGCTATTTTAGGGTGATAATTGATGAAAGAGGACCAAAATAGGCACAAAATTGTCCTTTTCTTCAAATGTATACAATTTGTGGTGACACATTTATCCCCCACTTTAGCACCCATATGACTGCGTGCATATGTAAGCTAAAGGAATATAAACAAACAATGCATCTTATTTCCATAAAAGGATACTCATTTAAAAGGTGAGAGAATGAAGCCCCAAGTGTATTTATCTGCAAAACCACAACATTAGGAACTACATCCTGCAACACAAATTCGTTAGAAGTCCTAAAAATACTCTTATCTAATCCCTAAAGATCAAATTCGAGGGTAGATGTATGCCCTCCCTTGATTCTGCTTGTTTTACGAAGGTGGAATCAAGGTAGCAATCTAACCACGTTGAATAAGGACATGCATATTGGAGGGAATTTCCAAGTAATGCCTCATAATGATAAGTGAGTGATGATTTAGGGCATGGAAATACGATTCTAATGTAACAAATGACATCAAAAATGGAGTTCACTAGCACCCAGTATGTTGATTTGAATGAAAAAGCACACTAAAAGGCTAACATGGTAAAAAGGTACAATTGTGCACATGTGTGTAAAATGAGATAGTTAAAAGGACTGAAAATAGATTAATTGTGCACTTACTTTCTTATTTACCTTTTTTAGCATTAAAGAGTGATGAGGAGAGAATTAGAGATGCCAAGCACACATGATTTCACCCCTGCGAGATTGGACATGTTGCGGGATCAGGTGGCGAGCGACAACTGACAACATGAGGTAAGTTGATTCCGGAGCCTTTTCTTTGTGATTTTTCAATTATAAAATGAATTTAATGCATGTTTAGATTAGATTAGGGTCCTGGAACTTTTTTTGCAAAGTGTTCCTTTTTTCACAAAGTGTCCCATTTGTTCGCAAAGTGTCCCTTTTCTTCGCAAAGTATCTCGTTTCTTCGCAAAGTGTCTTGTTTCTTCGCGAAGTGTCATGTTTCTTTGCAAAATTTCCCAAAAGGGTTCTAAAGTGTCTAGGGTCATAGGAAAAGCACACTAGAACAACATTAGCACACTTTCATGATGAATTAGAGTAGAAGTGAAGAGATTAGATGATTTAGATAGCATATTTTGATGATTTGTATAGGTACCCACTCGTTCTCTTCAGCGTCTAGGTGGTAAAAAACTGAGTTTCCTGAGAGACTTGGATCTGACTTTATCACCAGTGGAGACAAAGAATCTACATGTGGTGGGGGTATATTGGGCATATCTCATGCCTCCCATGAGATATCACAATGGCATCCTGATGGCATTGTGTGAGCATTAGAATGTCGACACTTGCACCTTCCACATACCGAGGGGCGAGATGACCATCACATTAGAGGACGCCCATTACATACTCTAAGTCCCTATTCAGGGGGAGTGGGTGCATCTACAGAGGGGCGGTCCTTCCAAGAGCAATGGGCAGACATGCAGTACTGCCTCAATGGTCTAGTACATGATGGCAGGGTTGCAGGAAGGATTGATCTGGCTATGTTACTCTACTTGTGAGCGCCAGTGGTGAGGTGAATTAAGATGCATACAGTAGCATTGGTCCTCTTTCCAAATAGATGAGCAACACATTTGGAGGGTGGTTTGGTGCATCTAGTATGAGGGATGGCAGAGCATCAAACGGTTTATGCCTAGGGTGATGCATTCTAGCGTATTTGTACTATGACCTTGGTCAGTTTGTATTCTGGGAGATTGATAGTATAGTAAATTGTACGCTTCTATAGGTCTGGTGTTTAGAGCATATCACATGTACCCGACTAGTTGGCTTCCCATATCTTAAAGCAGTGGGCTATCCATTACGATGACTATGGCAATACGGTGATCTGCACTTTTGGAGGGTGAGATTCGACTGACTGGATGAGGATGATTTCTTGTGGAGGCCATACCAGCTTGTTCTTCAGTGGCTCAATCACACTAGACAACTGAGGATGTTATAGATGAGTAGGTTCTTGGTAGGATGACATGATCACATAGTGTGGCTATTTTACTATGATCCGGTTATGAGGCAGTTTGGATAGGTATAGACACCACCGCAACCATGGTCATCATTCAGGAGGTCTGTTCAGAGTGCCCAGAGGCAAGGTGATACAACATGGTTCACACTAGATGATGTCATCTAGAGTGACTAACTATTCCGGTCATGATTAACCACCTTTGGATGATGCAAATGATGTTGGGGCCACATGGGACCATGAGGAGTAGTGGAGGGCATCGCGACCTGATCGATTTTTCTCGATGGATGAGCCAGTAGGAGATGCAAAGCCTATACTAGATGAGGGAAAGGAGAGAGAGAGAGAGAGGACAGGGCTGAGGAGACATGCTACAGGGCTGCTAACATATTTACTGATATTATTGATTAGGAGTATGATGAGGATGTAGACCCGGATTATGACACATAGGAGGGAGAGGAGCAGAAGGAGGAGTAGGATGAGGAGAAGCAGGAGGATGAGGAGAGAGTAGAGGAGCCACCCTTGAGTGATTACAATGAGGCAATGGATAGGGACCAATATGAGTAGGGAGAGGTCTCACCTATATATATGACTAGATCCCAGACAATAACAACAATAGGTGCCAGCACTTATAGCCGAGGGGAGGTGAGCACATCATCTATGCCCCCTATGCAAGATGAGGTGGACATTTCACATTCTACCAGAGATATCTAGGTGATGATATTTAATTTTGATGCATGTATGTTATATGTTGGTGTATTATTTAATGCATATATATCATGATGTGTAATGATGAAAATATGGTTTGATGTTGTAGGGCCTATGGAGGGTTGGTGAGAGTTCCTACATCAGGAAACCATAGAGATAGTTTCGACAACATTTGACAAAGAGGAGATGGATTTTGACTATGTGCCCCCACTAATCGTGGAGCAAGAGCTAGATTCCCTGAGACCCTTCGTGAGACTACGAGTAGCTTATGAGGGCTTGAGGAGGTAGATCCATTGAGTGAGAGTTGCACTAGAGGCACAACCATCACAACCCCCAGCAGAGGTGGAGAGACTCAAGAGAGAGGTGGCACGATTATAGGTAGAGAGGGAGCAGATAGCAAGTGAGCAGTGGTTGACACTCGCATGGATGGAGGGGATGGAGTTCACACTTAGATTCAGCGGATCACAATCATGATCATGCACGATTGTCTCTTGATGTCCTACTATTGATATAGCTCGAATACCAAATCCTGAGGGATCTGGTAATCACAGTCCTCAATGACACTATATACTATGGTGACATGTACAAAAGACTTTTGATATATGTCTATATATGCATTTTTATTTTAGATGGTTCACTTTATTTGTGTGGATGTTAAATTACAATGTGATTAATTAAATAGCCTTTGTTAGAGTATTTAATTAATGGAAACATGATTTAACAGAATGTATGTGATCTAATTAAAACATGTTTAGAATGTATGTTAGATACAACATAAAGAGTGAATATGTTATGCACTTATTATTTAAAAGTAACATAACACACAGGAGGGAAAAGTCAATAGTATGAAATCTAAAGTAATTATAAAAATGAATTAAATAACCACTTTAGTGTTCAGGACACAAGCAGAGTGATGTGTCAAGAATGAAGCAATGAGAGCACCAATTTGGACAAAATTTGATAGTTGCAATAACACCGCTCAATGATTCATACCATTCAAAAGGTGATTAGACAGAATACCTACCTAAATGCGCAACATTAATGAGATCTTTAAGAGGAGTTCCATCGCGCTCAGTTAAGGTATAAGCACCGGATCCATAATTTGTATCGACCACATAGGGGCCTAACCAATTAGGACTGAATTTAACTTTTTCAGCATAATCAGCGGTGGTGTTACATTGGTTTTCATATAAAACCAAATCACCTTTGTTAAATGTTCTAGGAATGACACCCACATCATGTTTACATTGCAACTATTTAGCATAAGATTGAAGATGCTCGAGAGAATTGATGTGTTGTTCATCAAGAATTTTAAGCTGGTGTAAACATTGTTTTGCATAAGCATCATTATCAACAAGACCTTGGAGAGCAATCCTCAACATGGGGATTTCTAACTCTAGAGGTATGATAGGCTCGGTATCGTAAACAAGGTTAAAAGGTGTATTTCCTTTAGAAGAACGAACACTTGTGTGATATGCCCATAACACATATTGCAATTGTGTATGCCAATATTTTTGGTTTTGATTAATAATCTTCTTAAGGATTTTCTCTAGGATTTTATTAGTACTTTTGACTTGACCATTGGATTGAGGGTAGTAGGGTGTTGAAAATTGTTGTTGAATATGGAAGGTCTCGAGAAACCTCTTCACATCGTTATTCTTAAATGGTGTACCATTGTCTGAGACTAACATGGAAGGAAGGCCAAAGCGAGTGATGATGTGTTCCAATAAGAAACAACATATCACCTTAGCAGTTGTAGATCAGAGGGTAATAACTTCTACCCATTTGGTGAAATAGATGGTAGCAATAATGATGAACGTATGTCCAAAAAAATAAGGTGGGGAGATTTTTCTAATTAGGTCCAATCCCCACATAGAGAATGACCATATAGGTATTTGGGAATGAAGCTTAGAGGTAGGAGCATGGATCAAATGAATATGTTCTTGGCACTAATAAAATCACTTAACATATGAATAGCAATCTTTTTCCATGTTTTTCCAGTAATAACCCATGTGAAGGAGTTTTTACACTAGGGTTTTTCCTCCAAAATGTCCGCCACAAGTACCAGAATGAGCTTGTTCAAGGGTGACATGAGTCTCAGCATCCTTGAGACATCACAAAAGGATTCTATCAAAGGATCTTATGTACAATGTATCGACAAGGATTATATACTTACTGGTTAGCTTTTTGAGGCGAATGCGGGTATTTCTGGTTGTAGGTTTGAGAATGGTACCATCTTTTAGATAATTATAGATGGCATCATACCATTCACACTGATTATTGGGAAAAGTGCGACAAACATCATCAGGTCTATCACTGATGGAGGGTTTCATAATGGGTTGGATGGTGAAAACTAATTTTTTGGGAGGATCTATAGGAGATATAAGAGAGTTTTCACTAGCGATTGCATCCATGTGGCGATTGTCTTTTCGAGGGATGTTATCAATGGTGAATGAGACAAACTATTCTAGCAGATTGAGAATGAGATACTTATATTGCAAAATTTTATCATGTTTAGTTTGATAGAGACCATCGATTTGTTTATCACAAATTGTGAATCACCATAGTTCTTTATATCTTTGACCCCCATGACTAAAACAACGCATAATCCAGTGATTAGAATTACTTAACTAGCCCTTGACAATTAGTTAACTAGCCCATGTCAATTAGTTAACTAGTCCATGACAATTAGTTACCTAGCCCATGTCAATTGGTTAACTAGCCCATGAAAATTAGTTAACTAGCCCATGATCAATAGTTAACTAGCCCATATCAATTAGTTAACTAGCCCATGAAAATTAGTTAACTAGCCCATACAAATTAGTTAACCAACCCCAGTCAATTCAATTTCAATTAATTAACTAGCCAATGTCAATTAGTTAACTAGCCCATGACAATTAGTTAACTAGCCCATGATTGATAGTTAAATAGCCCATGTCAATTAGTTAACTAGTCCATGTCAATTAGTTAATTAGCCCATATCAATTACTTAACTAGCCCATAACAATTACTTAACTAGCCCATGATCAATAGTTAACTAGTCAATGCCAATTAGTTAACTTACCCATGTCAATTAGTTAACTAGCCCATTCCAATTAGTTAACTAGCTCATATCAATTAGTTAACTAGCCCATGTCAATTTCATATCAATTAGTTAATTAGTCAACTAGTCCATGTCAATTCAATGACAATTAATTACCTAGCCCATGTCAATTAGTTAACAAGTCAACTAGCCCAAGTCAATTCAATGACAACTAGTTAACTAGCCCATGTCAATTAGTTAACTAGCCCATGATACTTAGTTAACTAGCTCATGATCAATTAGTTAACTAGCCTATGTCAATTAATTAACTAGCCCATGATAATAAGTTAACTAGAACTAGCCCATGATCAATAGTTAACTAGCCCATGATCAGTTAGTTAACTAGCCCATGATCAAATAGTTAACTAGCCCATGATCAATAGTTACCTAGCCCATGATCAATTAGTTAACTAACCCATGATCAATACTTAACTATCCCATTATCAATTAGCTAACTAGCCCATGATAATTAGTTAACTAGCCCATGACAATTAGTTAGCTAGCCCATGTCAATTAGTTAACTAGCCCATGACAAATAGTTAACTAGCCCATGTCAATTAGTTAACTAGGCCATGACCAATAGTTAACTAGCTCATGTCAATTAGTTAACTAGTCCATCTCAATTAGTTAACTAGTCCATCTCAATTAGTTAACCTGCCCATGACAATTAGTTAACTAGCCCATGATCAGTTAATTAACTAGTCAATGATCAATAGTTAACTAGCCCATGCCAATTATTTAACTAGCCCATGGCAATTAGTTAACTATCCCATGACAATTAGTTAACTAGCCCATGTTAACTAGTTAGCTAGAACATCTCAATTACTTAACTAGCCCATGAAAATTAGTTAACTAGCCCATGCCATTTAGTAAACTAGCCCATGTCAATGAGTTAACTAGCCCATGATAATTAGTTAACTAGCCCATGTCAATTAGTTAACTATCCCATGATAATTAGTTAACTAGTCCATGATCAGTAGTTAACTAGCCCATGTCAATTAGCTAGCTAGCCCATATCAGTTAGTTAACTAGCCCATATGAATAGTTAACTAACCCATGTCAATTACTTAACTAGCCAATGTCAATTAGTTATCTATTCCATGTCAATTAGTTAACTAGCCCATGTCAATTAGTTAACTAGCGCATGACAATTAGTTAACTAGCCCATGACAATTAGTTAACTATCCCATGATTAGTAGTTAACTATCCCATGTCAATTAGTTAACTAGACCATGTCAATTAGTTAAGTAGCCCATGATAATTACTTACCTAGCCCATATCAATTAGTTAACTATCCAATGTCAATTCCATATCAATTAGTTACCTAGCCCATATCACTAGTTAACTAGCCCATGTCAATTAGTTAACTAGCCCATATCACTATTTAACTAGCCCATGTCAATTAGTTAACTAGCCCATATCAATAGTTAACTAGCCCATTTCAATTAGTTAACTAGCCCATATCAATTGTTAACTAGCCCATATCAATATTTAACTATCACATATCAATTAGATAACTAGCCCATATCAATAGTTAGCTAGCCCATATCACTAGTTAACTAGCACATATCAGTTTGTTAACCAGCCCATATCAATAGTTAACTAATCCATGTCAATTACTTAACTAGCCTATATCACTAGTTAACTAGTCGATGTCAATAATTAACTAGCTCGTGATGAATTAGTTAACTAGCCCATATCAATAGTTAGCTAGCCCATATCACTAGTTAACTATCCCATGTCAATTAGTTAATTAGCCCATATCAATAGTTAACTAGCCCGTATCAATTAGTTAACTAGCCCATATCAATTAGTTAACTATCCCATGTTACTAGTTAACTATCTCATGTCAATTAGTTAACTAGCCCATATCAATAGTTAACTAGCCCATATCACTTAGTTAACTAGCCCATATCACTTAGTTAAATAGCCCATGTGAATTAGTTAACTAGCCCATATCACTAGTTAACTAACCCATATCAATTAGTTAACTAGACCATATCATTAGTTAACTAGCCAATTTTTATTAGTTAACTAACCAATATCAATTAGTTAACTAGTCCATATCAATAGTTAACAAGCCCATATCACTAGTTAACTAGTCCATATTAATAGTTAACTAGCCCATATCAATTAGTTAACTAGCCCATATCAATAGTTAACTAGCCCATGTCAATTAGTTAACTAGCTCATGTCAATTAGTTAACTAGCCCATATCACTAGTTAACTAGCCCATATCAATTAGTTAACTAGCCATAAACAATTAGTTAACTAATGTTATGCCTTGCATAACCATCCCATTTTAATTTTGGTCAAAATGGATCCCCCTTTTTGTTTTCTTGTCCTTGGTGTTTTTGTTCGAACTTAGGAGTTGTTCTTTTTCTCCTAAGTCTTTATTTTCTTTTGCTCTGGCGAAAGTGGAACCAAAATGAAATCTAGACCCAAAACCATCGCAAGGGTTCTTTGTCTAGATTTGGTTCTGATTCTGCTCCATTTCACTTTCCTTTTATTTTGTCCTTGGTCGGTGTTGTTTCCATCAGATCCAGATTGGATCTTGAACTCAGAACTTTGCAAACTTCCAAGTTTGGTTCCCGTTCCACCTCCGCCTCTGCCCTTTGTTTTTTTCTCATTGGTTTTGTTTTGGGCTAAGTTCCTTTGGTCCTGATCCTGCCTTGTTGTCTTTTCTCGTTCCATTTCATTCTTTGTGATTTTCTTCGTCTTTGGCAAAATCAAAACCGAAACCGGAACTAAACTAAGAACTTTGCAAAGTTTCCCTGACCATTTCTAATTCCGATCCCACCCCGTTCCCTTGTTGTATTCTTTCCCACTTTACTTTTGTTACATGGTAGTTATGTGCTTGTTCCTGCTTCAATTTTTCACCTGACCAACCGCATTAATTGCATTAATTACAAGGCCTCCACACGCATGAAATTGAATTCAAAACCTTAATTTAGGTTAATTTTCTCATTATTATTATTGCCTAAGTCATGTTAGCAAACCAGAGCTGAGAAAGTGAAAGGAGGAGAATGATTTGGTCAAGCGCAAGAACTTGCAAGCGGATTTGGATCGAGTTTTCATCCTATGTGGTAGCATTTGAGGTAGGTGGGTTTTCCCCGTTTCGTTTCACATTTTTGTTTCCTGTCTTGTTCTTCATTGTGTTCTTCGCACGTTCGCAAGAAATTTCTCATGGATCTTCACCATTTTTTGGTGTTTTTCTTTCATTTTCCCTTTTGGTTTGCCTTTGCCTTCCGTTTCCTATTTTCTTTTTTACTTTGGTTGCCCTATTGTTGTTTTATTGTTTTGGTGATGTTCATACTATCATGCCCTAGTTTTGTTTAGGGTTTTGTCTTTGACAGGTTTCAAGGATTTTAAAGGTTTCAAATCTATTTAAAGACTTGTCTAATCTTATTCACGTGTCAACTCAATGGTTTCCATTTCAGGTTTTTGATGCCCCAAATTTCTTGAGTCGACCAGTTATGCAAACTAGGGCTTGTGCACTATTTATTTGTGGTATAATGCCCTAGCTGGTGGTTTTCCCTTGGCCATATTAATGAAGGATTCATTCCTTATTCTAAGCCTCCTTGACCCCTCATGTGACCTCATTTTAAGTCACTATATGTGCTTGATTAAGATTGTGCCATGCTTAATAATAGTGGGCAAAAGCGGAGCCAAGAATGGATTCGACCCATAAGTATCTACTTAAAAGTTTAGGTCCGGTTCTGATCCTGTTCCCGATCAATTCTTGACTTCATTTCGCATCCATGTCTTCTGGTGGAAGCGGAACCAAAATGGAAACTAGACTTGGAACTATGTAATGGTTTTGGGTCTGGTTTTCACTCCAATCTCAGTCTCGGCTCCGATGTTGGTCCCGACCCCGATCCTGCCAACACTAGAAGCTTTCCAATGCTAATCCCTTTCTTGGTTCCACCCCTGATGAGTTTAAAATTTCACCAAGTATAAAAGGCTACCTAGGGAGGGACAAAGTAATATGAAGGGTAAGTCTTCTAATGTTGATTTCCATTCTCTCCATTGATCTAATCTAGGGATGTCTTGCAAGAATAAACAATTTAAGGAGCATCTATAGAAGTTTCACAATTGGAAGGCCAAGCTATAGAGAGTTCAAGGAAATTAAATCCTAACAAGATCAAGGTGGAGCAACTCCCCTATACATTGAGATACAAACACCAGAGTTCCACTCATACTGCTAGCAAGCTAGATTCAATATGGGTTGATATTAAAAACACTAATCTAGGATCATTCAATTATGAGGAGCTAATTCTCGAGACTTTTATAGAAGAAGTGATTGGGAGGAGAGAAAGAATAGTCCAATCTGGGCTAGCACATGTCACACTTTTCCCTTTGTCAGTTCAATGCCCAGAGCTCATTTTGACTGCAGGAGGAGCTTACAATCCAGTGTCAAGGCAGTGCATGGACCAGCAAGGGGATTTCATAATTGATCTATCCCCACAAATGATGAGGTTCATGTTTAATGCACCTACCCCAAAGAACCCTAGGCAGTTGACTGAAGTAGAAGCATTGCAGAAATTTAAAAAGGATAAAGAGATTAATAGATCTCACATGAACAAGAAGTATTTGAGGATGGAGAAGAATTACTTAACCAAGATGTATGAATAGCCCAAGAGGGGAGACTTCAGGAAGTAATTTGAATACAAAATTCTAATGCTTTCCAGGTTGTTTGCAAAGAAGGACTCGGCATGCTTCAGGGAATGGATGTTCCCATTCATTAAAACTATTTTTGATGGCTGGAAGCAATTTGATTGGTGCATGATATTATCTGATAATTTGCACAATCATATGTTAAAGGTGAGGGAAACAAAGAGATTATTTATGACCTCCTATGTTATATATGTTGATGCAAGGATGTGTATCTTTCATGGAATGAATGCAGTAGGAATATTGGGAGAGGCTCCTGGACAATAGAAGATATGGAACCATTATGAATAATTGAACTTGCAAACATCAAAGCTACACCATAGAAGGGTCAATGATGAATTCCTTTATTTCATCATCAACCGATTGACTCGGGATGTTGGATTCAAGTTAAGCATAGACGTCATGGCTTTCATTACTCAATGGTGATATTGGTATATCCAATATCCCAAGTTCTCATACTTCAGGTTGGTAGGATTTGATGGCTATCCTCACCTTTTCCCAAAATTTTACAATTATAAGATGGTCCTTATGGAATTTATATATCAAGCTTTGGGATTCAATGCAAAAAAATTCATCAAACATAAGCCTCGATGACATAAGTTCCCCATGAATTTGGGAGAATTTTGTTGTCTTCACAATGTGGTTGCAAAGGTAGTATGTGAAGAATAAAGCTATTTGAAGCTAGGACTATATACATCTCGGAAACACTTAGATCCAAGGAATAAAATGAATGGTTTGAATCCCATCATTTTTGATAAACATTATAATTTGTTGGAGGATTTTTGGATTATTTTACAGGATGACTATGATGTTAGGAGGAGAAGTTATGATAGGCTTACCATTCCACAAATGATTGACTATGGGGTGAAGGAAGAAATTCATGATATAAAATTAGATGATGGTGTAAGTTTAGATCTAGGGTATGAAGTAGAAAAGATTGGTACCAAAGACTTGGCTCCCATCAAATGGGATGAGGAAGAATCCATTGATATTAAGCAAATTTCTAGGATAACAATGGATAGAAGTATCCAATGGGTAGTTATGAGAATCAAAGAGCCACATGCTCAAGCTTCAAAAAAGAGGAAAGAGATACTTGATCAAGAAATCCATGAATCACAAGGCATGGAGACCACAATAGCTGGAGAAGGCTCCTCTTCTCAACCTTCCCTCACTCAAGAACCTAGCTAAGAAGTACCAACATGTCGTCTTCATGAGAAAGCTAAAACTTTGAAGGGAAAAGATAAGGATGTCGAAATTCATGAAATCAATACCGATTCAGAAGCTACATAATCAGATGATGAGCCTCTTATAACTAAATCTACTGAAGACATTGAAGATGTCAGGACTGAACATGTCCTAACCCCAAAAGACCAATGGAAGGTTTTTGAGGATGCAAAGAAATAAGTTGATGCTAAAGCATAAGTTGAGGCAATTGCAAAACAACAGGAACTGGAGGCCAAAGCTAAATTTGATGCACTCACCAAGTAACAAGAATTAGAAGCTATAGCAAAGGCTGAAGAATTGGCAAGGCAACAAAAGGTGAAAGAAGATCTTATGTTGCAACAAAGGGAAACAAAGCAGAAAGCTAAAGAACAAAGAGATAAGTTGGATCTATTGTAGAAAATCCTTGAGCTGGAAGAAGAGAAGGATCAACAAAAAAGAGAGAAATAATCCCTTGAAGCAAAGTTCAAAGTGGTAGAGGAGGCTCGAAGGAAGAAAGAAGAAGAAGAGCTTGAGCTGAAAAGACAGGAAGAAGAAAAACAAGCTAAACAAGAATAAGAAGCTGCTAAAATATGGGCAAGGGTGGAGGAGTTAGAAAATAAAAGAGTTCAGATGTTAGAAGAAAGGAGATTGGAAGAGGAGTAACTAGCCAAAATGGAACAAGAAAGGAAAGCAAAGGTTGAAGCTGAAAAATTGGCCAAGGAAAAGGTATAAGAAAAGGAGAAGCAACAAGAAGTTGCTTCCAACCTAAGGCAACACATTGGCAACCCCTCTCCCCTGCCACATCTTCTTCTACACAAGTGGTAACTCCTCCTGCTTCCCAACATGGTTAAAGCTTAATCTAGAAAGGAAATAGATAGTGCAACCCCAACCCCTTAACTAGGATGATGTGAGGAAAGAGATTGAAAAAGAAAGGCCTAAGAAAAGGGCTAGAGTTATCCATTCCACTAGACTAACAAATGCAGGGGAGATTGTTGTTGAATGTTCCATTCTGATGGTTGATAAAGATAAACAAGAAATGCATCTAAGTGATTATCAACTAGGCACGGTGAATTTAGGAAGGCCTACGAGGAACCAACAGATGAATCTTATTGGTATTGTAGCCTCTTCCACCAAATCAAGAATGGTCAAAGACAAGAAAAAGAAGGACAAAATCAAATCACAAGTATATTAATTGCATAAGTTTTTGAAATATTTATCTTCTCCTATTTCTTCACAATCTATTGCTCCTGAGACACCAATTTTTCTAAGCAAGAAAGAGGCAGACAACCTTGTTGAAACGAGAAATAAGGTGGGCATGATGGATAGATGGATTGCTAAGTTAAATTAGGAAGTACAAGATTTGCTTGTTGATAGTTTCAAAGCTCATGAAAGAGCATTAGAATTGGTTAATGATATGGTTTCACATGTTGAGACTCTTGGAAAACAAGAGTTAGAATATACAGAGCATGTAAGAAAATTGAAAGATATCAATAAGCTGGCTATACAAACATTGTTGGAACAGTCCATCCTTGAGGAAGACAATGCAGAATTTTTTGAGAAGACCATCAACATCATTAGATTTTGGTATTCACTCATTTATGGGCATATGAATGAGGTGCAACAAGTTGGAAAGGATATTAATGAGCAGGTTGAGGAATTGGGAGCAAGTATTTCTATACTTGTCAATGAAGACATCCCTATGACAGATGGCCTCATTCTTGATAAACTCAAGGAGAAATGGAATAGTATATTTGAGGAGGTAATGAAAAAATGGGATGATGGTGATGACCTCTTGATGGATAGGCTCATGGATATCAAGGAAGAGGTAAAAGTTGCCAGAAGGGAGCTTATTAAACTTTGAGATATGCAAGATTTTGCCTCTGTTGAACTGAAGAGAATAAATTTTGAAGATAGTTGGGTAGATGGTCCGGATACAGATGTTCTTCAAAAGGTGATCACCAATTATGATGAGTCTATGCTAGAGCAGAAAACACATAATGGTGGGAGTGGCATATCCCTTTGTCATAACAACATTAAAGAGGCATAGCGGGTAGGGCAGTTTCCTTTCCTATTTTGAAGGATCATGACATAAGTATAACTGGATATCCCACCAATTCTATATTCTCCTTCATGAACGTAGACTTTTCCAAGGAGTCTTCAATCAGTAACTAAAGATCATAATGGATAGTCATCCTGCATTTCCCCAGTTGCCCTATGATTTGTGGATCTGAGTTTTGATGAGAGAAATTAGTGAAAAATTATCTATACATATAATTTCTCTGCTTGTTGTAAAGGTCGGCTCATTGAAGCAAGGATTAGTCGCCTAAAAGAGATATATAGGATAGTTTATAGTTTTTAGAAGCCTTTTTTTACAATTTTTATGCAAAGACACTTAGATACTTTTACAAGTTTTTCAATACAGTTGATATTATTTCTAGAATTAATTCTAATGGTAATGTTGATGAACCAGAGTCATTTGTATGCCAGTGAATGATGTGCATAAATTTCTCTTATTTGATGAAAATCAATAGAAGATTTTGAATATGAGACTATTTCATTAAGTTATCTATGAATTGAATTTCTTTATGTTTGTTGATCTATGAATTTTGGTAATGATCTGGTGATGTGTTCTTGTTTGGTTTTGAAATTTAGTACAAATGAATGATTGTGTGTCTTGAATTAGCACTATGAATGAGTATAATGGTGCAGAATAGTCTATGGATTGTATCATTTTATGGTTTCTTAGTTATTTTAAATTCCCATTATGAAGTTTGTATGTCTGAATTAAGAGGAATTTACATTTATGATTTGATGTCCTATGCTCTATTTTATCTTTTTCTATTTATTTACACCCCCAAATGTTAGATTAATTTATAACATGCAGTTTTTATCCTTTACCGAAAATCCCCTTCAACATTACAGTTGCATAGGCCATTGAATTCCATTAGCACAATTGAGAACCAACTATAGAGACGTTGGAAGATAACTGGATATAGGTTATTTGTCTTTTTCAGGAGAAATAGAGTAACAATATTCTATTTTAACATTGTTGTGTTACATTGACCATCAACAGAACTAGCACTAGAAGGAGGGCCTAAAGGGACAAAGTGGAGTGAATAGGGTCATTTTCACCAAAAAGGCTTGAAAGAACTCTTGAATCTTCTAAGAATCTCGATCCATTTCTCGAACTTCGAATGCCTACTAGAACCAGAACTCGTAGGGATTTAACACCACCACCCACTCCACCTAGATTTTTTCCAATACCACAACTAGCATAGCCAAACCCATCGTCACCCATGAAATTCTTTGCAAATAATCCCTCCCTATTGGGAACCATCCTTGGTGGCATTCATTAAATTCCAAAGAATCTTGAGAAATTTTGTCCCAGGTATTCCCATGGAGAATCATGAAGTGTTGAAGAGCACATACAGGAATTTAAGGATGCTTGTACATGGCCTCAGATATCCCACCATGATGTTGCATGTAGGTTGTTTCCCTATTCATTGGGGGTATGGCCTATAATTGGTATTTGAAATTATCCACTAGATCTATTCACAGTTGGACCAACTTAAATGATGCTTTCATCAATCAATTTTGTGTCTATGTAGACCCCGTCATCTTATACTGCTAGTTTTCCATGATTAGGAAGGAACCACATGAACCTATTCCTCTCTTTAACACATGTTTTCAATAGATGTATAGACAGTTGCAAGATCCATATCTAGTGGTAGAGAATATGGCCATTTGATCCTACCTAAAAGCCATAGATCTATTGATTGGCTTGTTCCTCTAGAGAACCTACCTTGAAGCACATATTGATTCCCTATCTAAGGTTTATCACCTTTCCATCAAATTGCAGCAATAGATCACCTCGCAATCGGGTAGCCTCAGAGGAGTTTTTCCTCCCTTGGGTTACCCTATGATGCAAAATTCAACCCCACTGTTTAATACAGCTCTCGAGATGTCTCACTCGGCTTATGGACTGTTAGCTGAGTTACTGACCCCTTCCCCACAACCATGAGTTAATGGTGGGAATCTAGATCCATCCCAACAGGCCCAATACTCTCAAAATTTTATTGGAGGATCTAATTCTACAACTCACTCACCCTCTATTAATTTTGCAGAAAGTGAGTGTACTACCTAGTTGACCACAGAGGTAGAAACTCTGAAGAAAACCTTATCTCAGGTCACTAATGAAATGGTACAACTTAAACTAAACCCCTCCCAAAGCCAAAACCAAAATCAGGGAAACCAGGATCAAGGTTACCAAAACCATGGTTATCAGAACCAGGGAGGGTTTTCAAATCAAAATAATTATGCTAATCAGAATTCCAATTAGAACCAGAGGAATTATCAAAGCCAAAACTCCCCCAATCAGAACTATCATAACCAAAAAAGGGGATATAATCAGAGAAAAAACAATAATAGGCAATAAAATACTGGGCCAAAAAATGGGGGGGTGTCCCACAATTATCAGTCCAACGAAGAAAAGCCTTATAGTGCAAATGTAGCAGATTTGAATGTCATGGCCAATTGGTGCAGATTACCTAATACTTCTCTCCATTCTGAAGTTAATTTTCTAGAAATTGAAAAGGTTGTCAAGATAGCGCAAGCTGACTCCCAACCACCACTAGGAAATCCAAACAAAGGAAGTGGGTCAGTGGACGCTATGACTTTTGAGACCATTGATGAAGCATATTAGTTTCCTATGCAGGGAGAGAACGAGCCTGAGGAAGACACGTATGATGCTCGAGCCTTAAAAACCAAGGGAGGCCATTTCATGAGGAATCAAAACAAGGGGTCGTTTACTACATCTGCCCCTTAGAACACGATGGTTCCCCTGAATCAGAATGCTGACAAAAATCCACCTCCATCGAAAGGCCCGTCAGATTCACAAATCAAAGGTAACTCTACTTTTGTTCCTTGGTTTCCTAGGAATAAAGATATAGAATTTTATTTTGTTTCAGAAATGCAGAAACAGAGGACTTCTCTGCCATTTTTCGACATCCTAAAGTGGTGTCCTACCCAACATGATATCATATTGAAAGCCTTGGAGGAGGAAGAAAATTCAAAAGGAAAGAATAAGGCGACTCCAACCAATGATATGAACACAACCCTGTACAGAGGTAAAATAGGTACTCCTCCATTTCTTTTGAGATTGAGGATTTATGGAAAGAATCTACACAATTGCCTTTTATATTCTAGAGCCTCAGGTAATGTCATGCCCTTCTCCATTTGTAAAAATTTAGGTTTAAGTCCGGTTCAGACTCACAAGAAGGTGATACAGTTAGATAAAACTAAGGTCAATGTCGTAGGTGAATTTTAAAAATATTTATGTGCAGATTGGATCAAACCCATAGATCTAGACATATATAGACATTCAAGTGGCTGATATACCTGAAACATACGACATGTTGCTCAGTGAGGACTTAATGAAAATTCTTGGGGGTTATCTTTCCCTCGATTTCTCGCACATGTGGCTCCCATGGAAAGCGGTGGCTACCTAGATTAGAATAGAAAGTGAACCTCAGATGAAACATATGATCACAGAATATGATTTTCCTAATGAGGTAGCATATTTTGAAACTAAGATGGGAGTGTATATGAGAGAAGAGGAAATTTTGACCTTCTCAATGGTCAACCCTGAACACTCACGGCCTTTGGAACCTAGGGATGATATGACTATTATTAATCACCAAGTCCTGATGAGGAAATTGCAACAAGACAAGCTAGTCTTAGGAGATGGTGTTGATTTGTGGAGTCTTTTACTTCCGAATTGGTGTAGGGTCCATTACCAGAGTCATTCTGAGTTGACGTGTCAGCCCTGTGTAAATATTTTAAATCATGTATGTCAGTCAGATGACAATTGTGAATCCCACCCCAGAGTACCTTCAAATCAGTTCCCATTTGAGGTTAGAGATGCAACTATATTAATGAGGAATGGCCATACCAAGGATGAAGCTACTCCTCATGCTATACAGATTGAGGTCTTAGTGTTTGATTGATAGGATGACACTAAAAAAAACTAAAATTTGATCAACACATCCACCCCTACTAATCTCCCAAACCCCAAGGGACTTCTTGAAAAAATGACTAATTATGGGAGTGTTTATCAAGATAAGATGTAGGGAATACTCCCTACATAAGTTACAAATCTGAGTGAGGTACCTAATCAACACCATTTGCACCATATTTCTCAGCCTGATGTGATAAACCAATCTGAGCTACTAGTTACTCTATGCAAACAAACACCCATGACTCGCCTCAAGAAGGAAACCCCAACCCCTGACCAACTTTGGACTCTTAAATTTGATGGATCTAAATCTAAAATAGGGAGTGGAGCTGGAGTTGAACTCATAAACACAAAAGGGAAAACATATTTTTCTTCTTATAGGTTGTAGTTTAGTTGCACTAACAACGTTGTAGAATATGAAGCACTTGCCAGAGGACTGATTTTTGCACATTAGAAGAAGATCACAGCTCTGATGGTTATGGGATACTTTGAGGTAATCATTAAACTAGTGTGTAGTCAATATACATGTCATAATAAGAGGTTGGTTGCGTACAGCAACAGGGTATGGAATCTTATAGAATATTTTGATGCTTTTGGAATCAAACTAATTCCCAAAGAAGAAAATCAAATCGTAGACACACTTGTTGTTGTTGTGAGTACTTTAGAGCCCATGCAGGATTCCAAGTTAAAAATATTCTCTATGGAATTACTGTCGACCCCTGTTGTTCCTAACAACGTCATAAATTTTCAATTATTTGATGATGATCAGCATATTCTTTCTTTTCTCACAAGTTTAGAGGTGTTTGAAGGTCAAATTATTGATGAATCTGATCAAGATTAGGAGGATTTGGATCTAGAGAATTGTGATGTGGAAGGAATAATCAATCTAAAATCCAACACATTCCTAAGGGAACGGTGGCCTTGGAGAAAATCTTTGATTTTGATCCTCGAGTTTGTGAGAAAGTGCCTGTAGATGATGGAGGGAAATATGAGTCGTATAACTTGGCAGACTTAGGGCCAGAGAAGAATATT
Organism: Sequoiadendron giganteum; assembly: GCA_007115665.2. Classification (NCBI taxonomy): domain Eukaryota; kingdom Viridiplantae; phylum Streptophyta; class Pinopsida; order Cupressales; family Cupressaceae; genus Sequoiadendron; species Sequoiadendron giganteum. The sequence continues at coordinate 827,986,514 of CM021100.1, read as the reverse complement.
TTTAATGGTAAAACCTATCCCAAGAAAATTAGGGACAAAATCTTGAGAGTACTGAAAAGAGACACCACTGCCATAGCCTGGGGATATGAGGATTTGAAGACTTTTGACACTTCAGTAATCATGCACACTATCCCATTGAAGCATGAAGCTAAGCCATTCTGGAAGAAGTAGCGCCCAGTTAATTCCCTCATCGAACCTCTAATTCTCAAAGAGGTACATAAGTTACTATCAGCAAGGATTAATTTTCCAACAAGGCACTCAACATGGGTTGCTAATCTAGTCCCTGTTTGTAAGAAGAGTGGGGAAATCAGGCTATGTGTTGACGTCAAAAATGTAAATAAAGGTTCAAAGAAAGACAAATACCCACTCCCTTCCCTCGATGAGGTGCTTCAGATAGTGAATGGTTCACAAATGATGTCGTTCCTAGATGGATATTCAGGATACAATCAGGTATTGGTCAACCATGAGGATAGAATGAAAACTACCTTCACTACCAAGTGGGGGAAATTTTCTTATCGGAGGATGTCATTTCGCCTCATCAACGTTGGGGCCACATTTCAACGTGCAATAGATGCGGCCTTCAAAGATCTAGTTGGAAAATGCATTATCATCTACATGGATGATCTCATTATGTTCTCCAAGAATAGAGAAAACCATGTTACAGACCTATCTAAGGTTCTTCAAAAGTGCATAAGTTATGGTGTGTTTTTTATTTAATCTGAAGAAGTGTGTATTCGAGGTTTCAGAAGGGAATCTCCTGGGTCGCATAATATCGGAGTGAGGAATATCAATTGACCCTGATCGGGTGGAATCCATTCTGAAACTGACCATGCCGGGCAGTAAAAAGGAGATGAGATATTTCTTCGGAAACATAAATTTTGTAAGAAAGTTTATAACTGGTTTTGCAAAGATCGTCAAACCCCTCAATGAAATGATGAAGAAATATGCTAATATTGAGTGGAGAAATTAAGCTAAATCTGCATTTTTTCACAAATTAAACAGTCTATTTCAGAGGCATCGGTTTTAACTAGCCCTGATTATCTGAAGCCCTTTTATATATATTCTTTCTCATTTGACCATTCTTGTGCCACTATTTTGACACAGTGAAAAGGTGAAGGAGATGAAAGACCTATTTATTTTATGAGTTCTCCATTCAAAAATGTTGAAGTTAGGTATCTGCCTTTGGAGAAATAGGCTTTTGCACTAGTGTGAGCTGTTAAAAAGTTTCAACATTATATCCTTCGCAGTCAATTTATTGCCATAGTTCTTGACCCTGTTGTAAAGTCCCTTCTTATGCAAAGTGAACTTGGGGAGAGACGAGGAAAGTGGATGGAAATATTACAAGAGTTTGATCTTGAAATCCATCCAATGAAGTTAGTCTGTGGACAAGGCCTATCCAAGGCAATGGCAAACATTGAAGCTAAGATCACCTGCCAATAGTATACAATACAATCATTTACAGATGATCCTTGGTATGTTGGTTTGATCTTTTTATTGTTAAATAACAAATCTCTAGATGGGATGAATGCTACTCAAAGGAGAGCACTCGAGCTAAAAAGTTCCAACTATATGCTCAAAGGGGGAGCTTTGTATCAAATAAAATTTGAGGGCATCTATCTATGTTTCCTTAATCAGTAGCAAGCGAAACAAGTCATAAAGGAATTTCATGGTAGACATGGTACTGGACATGGTTTTGTTGATTCCATGGCACACCAAATTTTGAGATTAGGTTACTACAGGCCCCATGTATTTTGTGATTCTCACCAACATGTAAGGACATGTCATACATGTCACACTTTCACATCCATGGAACACAATCCATTAATGCCCCTAAAACCCATCTACGAGGTAAGGGCATTCTCCCAATGGGAATTAGATTTTGTTAGGTGATTAACCCAAATTCTGCTGCAAGACACAAATTTATTTTGATGGCAACCAATTACTATGCACATTGAAATGAAGCTCAGCCTTGTAAGTAAAACACCACCGAGGTGGTAATCAAATTCCTCAATGAATGCATCGTTACCAAGTTTGGAGTACCATTTTCCCTTGTATGTAATAATGGCTCTGCTTTCTCTTTTGCAGAATTTATTCAATGGGCATATGAGCATAAAATTTTGTTAAAATATTCTTCTAATTACTACCCATAGGGGAATGGATTAGCTGAGTCTACAAACAAAAATTTGTTGGAAGTAATTAAGAAATTGTTAGAAAGTAACCCTAAATATTGGCATACTCAACTTAGATTTTCCTTATGGGTAGATAGAACTCGAATTAAGGTCGCTTTAGGAAACTTTCCATTCAAGTTGGTCTATGGATAGGACCTGATTTTTCCTATTCATCTACAAATACTTTTTCTTAGGTTTATGCAAGAATTCTACTCAAATAATGATAGGGTAGAGGTCAGGTTGACCAGTTTATTAAATATGGAAGAACAAAGAGATGTTTTACAATAGTTTTCTAAGCATCAATTTGTTGTCAAACGTTGGTTTGAAAAAAGATCCAAAATCAAAGCCTCCAGGATATCAAATCTTGTACTGTTATGGAACAAATCCAAGGAAAGAAAAGGTGATCACCAAAATTTTGACCAACTTTGGTTGGGACCATATCAAATTGCAGAAATCCTTGGTGAAAATGATTTTTGTTTAAGTACTCTAACGAGGGAACCCTTTCCTTTGCTCATCAATGGGAAATTTCTAAAACACTATTTTGGCCCATGAGGGCTTGATCCTTTGATTAATTGTATATATGTAATTAGCTGCTTTTCACTTTTGGTTTGTTTGTCTATTGTTTGTGTTTCTATTGTCTTCATTTTTGTTGTTTTTCTTTTTGTTTTGTTTGTTTCTAGGGTTTCATTTTCTCCAATTCAAATAATAGGTGAAGTTATTCAAAGCATACTGAAGGTACTAGGAGAGAAGTAATTGGTTGAGTTGTTTTCAGGTATGTCTGTTAAAAATTTTCATTTCATGACATTTGTCTTGTGTTCTTTTTGTATAATGGTCTGATAGGTTAAACACAAATAAGTATATTGTAAGAGATCTCATAAACCATGGTTGAATCTTCCACAAAATAGGTAACAACATATGTTCTACATAGAAGCTCATTCATCTCTAGGTGACTGTATTTTGGATTTGAGTAAAAAATCTAAATCTTCACACTGTTATGAAGTCCATTGTAGTTCTCAACTCCAAATCTCAGGTTGTTATACCTAAGTATAGAGAGAAGCTAATAAAATAATTCCTTCAATAAAATATTATAGAAGAGAAAGAAAAGAAAATCATTGAATGATGACAAACTCAATACAAGAAGGGTAGCTCAAGTATCTCTACTGAGGCAATGGATGCCTAACCAGTAGTAGAGCAATGCTTTGAGAGAACTAGAGGTATCTCCATTGGGTCTATAGACACCTAAGGGCCAGTGGAGCAATTCCCAAGATATCATTGCATGACAGTTAATAGGGTTAAACTCATGTTCTTTGGATCTTGAATATAGTTGTTTAAAAATAGAAGGATTTTTTACCAAAAATAGATGCACAGTACTTGCACACACTTAGATTTGAACTAGTTAATGTTGATTTACATTTGAGATTCTAGATCAACCTTTTTTGCCATGATTGAACATACTTGAGTGTTAAACGTTCATGAACCAGAGGTTCTAGGTGACTGAATTCTTCAATGTATTGAAAATGGGTAAACCATTTTCCCAACTGAGTCACCATTTTATATGCCTTGCATAACCACCCCATTTTAATTTTGGTCAAAATGGGTACCCCTTTTTGTTTTGTTGTCCTTGGTATTTTTGTTCGGACTTAGGAGTTGTTCTTTTTCTCCTAAGTCTTATTTTTCTTTTGCTCTAGTGGAAGCAGAACCGGAACAAAATCTGGACCTAGAACCATCACAAGGGTTCCTAGTCTAGATTTATTTTTGATTCCACTCCCTTTCATTTTCCTTGTGTTTTGTCGTTGGTCAGTGTTGTTTCCTTTTTGGCGGGATCAGATCCGGATCGAATCTTGAACTTGGAACTTTACAAACTTCCAAGTTCGGTTCTCATTCTGCCTCTGCCTCTTCCCTTTGCATTTTTCTCATTGGTTTTTTTTTGGGCTCGGTTCCTTTGGTCTCGATCCCACCTTGTTGTCTTTTCTTGTTCCCTTTCATTTTTTGCAATTTTTTGTCTTTAGCAGAATCACAACCAGAACCGAAACTAAACAAGAAACTTTGTGAAAGTTCCCTGATCGATTTCGATTCTAATCATGCCCCCATTCCCTTGTTGTCTTCTTCCCCACTTTACTTTTGTTACACGATAGGTATGTGCTCATTCCCACTTTTATTTCACGCCTGACCAACCGCATTAATTATATTACTTACAGGGCCTCCACAAGCACGAAATCAAATTCAAAACCTTAATTCAGGTTAGTTTTCTCATTATTACTATTGCCTAAGTGGTGTTAGCAAACCAGAGCTGTGAAAGTGAAAGGAGGAGAATGATTTGGTCAAGCATGAGCACCTACAAGCGGATTTGGATTGAGTTTTCATCCTGTGTGGTAGCGTTTGAGGTAGGTGGGTTTTCCTCATTTCATTTTGCGTTTTTGTTTCCCATCTTATTCTTTGTTGTGTTCTTCATGCATTCGTGAGAACTTTCTCATGGATCTTAGCCCATTTCTGGTGCTTTTCTTTTGTTTTCCCTTTAGGTTTGTCTTTTCCTTTTGTTTCCTATTTTCTTTTTGTATTTTCTTGTTTATTCTGGTTGCCCTATTGTCATTTTCCTGTTTTGGTGATGTTTGTACTGTCGTGCTCTATTTTTTTTTAGGGTTTCATCTTTGACAGGTTTGAGGGCTTTTAAACATTTTAAATCTATTTAAAGACCCATTTGATCTTATTCATGTGTTGACTCAATTGTTTCCATGTCAGGTTTTTGATGCCCTAAATTTCTTGAGTCGACCAATTATGCAAACTAGGGTTTGTTCACTATTTCTTTGTGATATCGTGCCCTAGCTGGTGGTTTTCCCTCAATCATATTAATGATGGATTCAAACCTTTATTCTAAGCCTCCTTGACCCCTCATGTAGCCTAGTTTTAAGTCACTATATGTGCTTGATTAAGATTGTGCCATGCTTAATAATAGTAGGTGGAAGAGGAGCCAGGAATGGATTTGACCCATAAGTATCTGCTTAAAATTTTAGCTCTCATTTTGAGCCCGCTCTCGATCAAATCTTTACTTCCTTCCACATCAATGTCTTCTGGCAGAAGTGGAACTAGAATGAAAACTAGACTTGGAACTATGCGATGGTTCTAGGTTCGATTTTTTCTCTAATCCCAATCCCAGCTCTAATGTTGGTACCAACCCCAATCCCACCAACACTAGAAGCTTTCCAATGCTAATCTCTTTCTTGGTTCCGCCTCTGATGAGTTTAAAATTTCACCAATTATAAAAGGCTACCTAGGGAGGGACAGAGTAATATAAAGGGTAAGTCTTCTAATGTTGATTTCCATGCTCTCCATTGATCTAATCCAGGGTTGTCTTATAGGAATAAACAATGTCAAGAGCATCTGCAGAAGTTTCACAAATGGAATTCCAAGTTGTAGAGAGTTCAAGGGAAGTAAAGCCTAAGAAAATCAAGATGGAGCAGCTCCCCTATACGTTGAGATACAAACACCAGAGTGCCACTCCCACTACTAACAAGCTAGATATAGGATGGGTCGATATTACATACACTAATTTGGGATCTTTCAATTATGAGGAGCTGATTCTTGAGACTTTTACAGAAGAGGTGACTAGGAGGATATAAACAATACTCTAATCTGGGCTAGCACATGTCACACTTTTCCCTTTGTCAGTTCAATTCCCAGAGTTCATGTTGACTGTAATAGGAGCTTACAATCCAGTGTCAAGGTAGTGCATGGACCAGCAAGGGAATTTCATAATTGATCTATCCCCACAAATGATGAGGTTCATGTTTAATGCACCTACCCCAAAGAACCCTAGGCAGTTGACTGAAGCAGAAGAATTGCAGGAATTTAATAAGGATAAAGAGATTTATAGATATCACATGAACAAGAAGTGGTTGAGGAAGAAGAATAAGTCCTTAACAAAGATTCTTGAACAGTCCAAGAGGGGAGACTTCAAGAAGGAAGTTGATGACTTAATTCTAATTCTTTCTCGGGTGTTCGAAAAGGACTCGGCATGCTTCAGGGAATGAATGTTCACATTCATTGAAGCTATTTTTTATGGCAAACGACAATTTGATTGGTGCATGATCTTATCTAATAATTTGCACAATCAGATGTTAAAGGTGAGGGAAACAAAGAGCTTCTTTATGACCTCCTATGTTATATATGCTACAGCAAGGATGGGTATCTTTCCTAGGTTGAATGTAGTAGGAATATTGGGAGAGGCTCTTGGATAGTATAAGGTATGGAACCATTATGACCAATTGACCTTACAAACATTAGAGCTACACCATAGAAGGGTCAATGATACATTCCTTTTTGTCATCATCAACCGATTGACTGGGGATGTTGGATTCAGGTTAAGCATAGATGCCATGGCTTTCATTGCTCAATGGGTACATTGGTATATCTAATATCCCAAGTTCTCATACTTCAGGTTTGCAGGATTTGATGGTTATCCTCACCTGCTCCCAAGATGTTGCAATGATAAGATGGTCCTTATGGAATTCATATATCAATCTTTGGGAGTTAATTCAAAATTTCCCATTAAACATAAGCTTGGATGCCACAAGTTCCCCATGAAGTTGGGAGACTATTGTTGTCTTCACAATGCGGTTGCTAAGGAAATATGTGAAGAATTGAGCTATTTGAAGCTGAGACTATATACATCTCAAAAACACTTTGATCCAGGGAATAAGATGAATGGTCTGAATCCCATCATTTTTGACAAAAAATATAATTTGTTGGAGGATTTTTGGATTGATTTACAAGATGACTATGATGTTAGGAGGAGACGTTATGAGAGGCTTAATATTCCACAAATGATTGACTATGGGGTGAAGGAAGACATTCTTGATACACTATCAGATGATGGTGTAACTTTGGATCTCAGGTATGAATCAGAAAAGATTGGTACCAAAGACTTGGCTCCCATCAATTCGGATGAGGAAGAGTTCATTGCTATTAAGGAAATTTCTAGGATAATAATGGATAGAAGTATCCAATGGGTAGTTATGAGAATCAAGGAACCACAGGCTCAAGCTTCAAAAAAGAGTAAAGAAGGGACAACCAAAGGTTATAAGATGACCAAAAGGAGAGCACCCCCTAAAGAGAAATTGGAGCATCTTCCTCCAAACTCTGGAGGATATGTTGTTCTAGAGATACCTACTTAGGAAATCCAGGAATCACAAGACATGGAGACCACAATAGTTGGAGAAGGATCCTCTTCTCTACCTTCCCTCACTCAAGGACCTAGCAAAGAAGTACTAGTAGGTAGTCTTCATGAGCAAACTAAAACTTTGAAGGGAAAAGAGGAGGTTGAAATTCATGACATCAATACCGATTCAAAAGCTACACAATCAGATGATGATCCTCTTATAACTAAATATTTTAAAGACATTCAATATTTCGGTTTTGAACATGTCCTATCCCTAAAATACCAATGGAATTTATTTGAGGATGCAAAGAAAGAAGTTGATGCTAAAGCACAAGCTGAGGAAATTACAAAATAATAGGAATTGGAGGCAAAAGCTAAAGTTGATGCACTCACCAAGCAACAAGAATTAGAAGCTATAGGAAAGGTTGAACAATTGGAAAGGTAGAAAAAGGAGAAAGAATATCTTCTATTGCAACAAAGGGAAACAAACTGGAAAGCTAAAGAAGAAAGAGATAAGTTGACTTTGTTGTAGAAAATACATGAGGTGGAAGAAGAGAAAGAATCCCTTGAAGCCAAGTTCAAAGTAGTAGAGGAGGCTCAGATGAAGAAATAAGAAGAAGAGCTCGAGCTAAAAAGACAGGAAGAAGAAGAACAAGCTAAACAAGAACAAGAAGTTGCTAAAATGTGGGCAAGGGTGGAGGAGTTAGAAAAGAAAAGAGATCGGATGTTGGAAGAAAGGAGATTGGAAGAGGAGCAACTGGCCAAAATGGAACAAGAAAGGAAAGAAAAGGTTGAAGCTAACAAATTGGCCAAGGAAAAGGAAGAAAAGGAGAAGCAACAAGAAGTTGATTCTCAACCTAAGGCAGCACTTTGGAAACCCCTCTCCCCTGCCACATCTTCTTCTGCACAAGTGGTAACTACTCCTGCTACACCAACATGGTTATAGCTTAATCTATAAATAAAATAGATAGTGCAGCCCCAACCCCTTAACTGGGATGATGTGATGAAAGAGATTGAAAAAGAAAGGCCTGAGAAAAGGGCTAGAGTTCTCCATTCCACTAGACTAATAGATGTTGGGGAGATTTTTGTTGAAAGTGCCATTTCGATGGTTGATATAGATAAACAAGAAGTGAAACTAAGTGATTATCAACTAGGAACGATGAATTTAGGAATGCCTACAAGGAACCAACAGATGAATCTTATTGATATTGTAGCCTCTTCCACCAATTCAAGAATGATCAAAGACAAGAAAAAGAAGGATGAACTCAAATCAAAGGTAGATTAATTGCATAAGCTTTTGAAAAATTTATCTTCTCCTATTTCTTCACAATCTGCTGCTCTTGAGACACCAATTTTTCTAAGCAAGAAAGAGGCAGACAACCTTGTTGAAATGGGAAATAAGGTGGACATGATGGATATATGGATTGCTAAGTTAAATTAGGAAGTAGAATATTTTCTTGTTGATAGTTGAAAATCTCATGAAGGAGCATTAGAATTGGTTAATAATATGGTTTGACATGTTGAGACTCTTGGAAAGCAAGAGGAAGAATATATAGAGCATGTAAGAAAATTGAAAGATATCAATAAGTTGCCTATGCAAATATTGTTGGAATAGTCCATCCTTGAGGAAAACAATGCAAAATTCATTTAGAAGACCATCAACATAATTAGATTTCGGTCTTCATTAATTTATGGGCACATGAATGATATGCAACAAGATAGAAAGGATATTAATGAGTGGGTTGAGGAATTGGGACCAAGTATTGCTATACTTGTCAATGAAGACATCATTGTGACAGATGGACTCATTCTTGATAAACTCAAGGAGAAATGGAATAGTAGATTTGAGGATGTAATACAAAAATGGGATGATGGTGATGGCCTCTTGATGGATAGGCTCATGGATATCAAGGAAGGGGTAAAATCTTCTAGAAGAGAGCTTATCATAATTAGAGATATGAAAGAGTTTTCCTCTATTGAACTAAAGAGAATAAAGTTTGAAGATAGTTGGGTAGATGGTCTGAATACAAATGTGCTTCAAAAAGTGGTCACCAATTATGATGAGTATATGCTGGAGCATAAAACACAGGAATGAGGTGGAAGTAACATATCCCTTTTCCAGAAGAGCATCAAAGAGGCATGACTAGCTGGGTAGTTTCCTTTCCTATTTTGCAGGATCATGACACAAGTATAACTAGAGATCCCACCAGTTTTATCTTCCCCTTCTTGAACGTAGATTTTGACAAGGAGTCTTCAGTCAGTAACTAAAGATCATAATGGTGACCAAGGATTCTTTGACCTGCCTAAAAGAGAGATATAGGATAGTTTATAGTTTTCAAAATCTTTTTTTTTACATTTTTTATGTAAAGACACTTAGATACTTTTACAAGTTTTTCAATGTAGTTGATTTTATTTCCAGAATTAATTCTAATGGTAATGTTGATGAACCATAGTCATTCATATGCTAGTGAATTTTGTGTATACATGTCTCTTATTTGATGAAAATCAATAGAAGATTTTGAATTTGAGACTATTTCATTAAGTTATCTATGAATGGAGTTTCTTTATGTTTGTTGATCTAATTTTAGTAATGAGATGGTGATGTGTTCCTGTTTGGTTTTGAAATTTAGTATTGATGAATGATTGTGCATCCTTAATTAGCACTATGAATGAATATAATGGTGTAGAATAATCTATGGATTGTATCATTTTATGGTTTCTTAGTTATTTTAAATGCTCATTATAAATTTTGTATGTCTGAATTAAGAGGAATTTACATTTATGATTTGTTGTCCTACGCTCTATTTTATCTTTTTATGTTTATTTACACCCCCAAACATTAGATTAATTTATAACATGCAGTTTGTATCCTTTACTAGCAAGCCCCTTGAACATTACAGTTGCATAGTCCATTTAATGACATTAGCACAGTTGAGAACCAACTACAGAGACCTTGGAAGATAATTGGCTATAGGTTATTTATCTTTTTTAGGGGAAATAGAGTAGCAATATTTTTTTTTAATGTTGTTGTGTTACATTGACCATCAAAAACTAGCCCATTTTAATTAGTTAACAAGCCCATGTCAATTATTTAACAAGACCATTTCAATTAGTTAACTAGCCCATGATCAATTAGTTAACTAGCCAATGACAATTAGTTAAATATCCTGTGATAATTAGTTAACTATCACGTGACAATTAGCTAACTAGCAAATAATCAATTAGTTAACTAGCCAATGTCAATTAGCTAACCAGACCATGACAATTAGTTAACTAGTCCATGTCAATTAGTTAACTAGCCCACAATCAATTAGTTAACTAGCTCATGACAATTAGTTAACTAAACAGTGATAATTAGTTAACTAGCCCATGATCAATTAGTTAACTAGCCCATGTCAAATAGCTAACTAGCCCATGACAATTATTTAATTAACCCATGTCAATTACTTAGCTAGCCCATGATCAAATAGTTAACTAGCCCATGGAAATTGGTTAACTAGCCCATGACAATTTGATGCAGGAGCATCCTTGGTTCTTGGCAATCTTGCATCAACCAAAAATATTTTTATTCAATTTTTTTCTTGTTCAGTTCTTGTTCTTGTTCAAGTTGGTAGATTTGGTATTTCTTCATGTTTCCTCACCAGACCTCACAGATCTATGGTTTCATAATGGACATGTTCAATTTCATAATTCTAATTTTTCGGCTTGATTGGATCTTTTTCTGGAAAGTTATCACTTTTGGATTAAGTGACAATTTTTGGAACTCGCCCCGGAATAACTGCAAACCTAGTGGCTAGTTTGATCGATCATGGATCCTTCCCATAGCTTGTGTATCCTCACAGTTTTTTTTGATTTGATTTGTGGAGTGTCCCCAACCTTAATTTTAGGTCCACACTTCACTTTATGCATCTATCATGGACTAAATTCAAATTTGAGGCCAACTTGTTCTTGCACACTTTACATTTCCTTCATCAGAGATTGTAATGATCTTTGGTCGATGCAGATGTTTCTTGACTTGTGGATGTGATATAAATCTTGTATTAGATCATTAGGATATCAAGAAATCTGTACAAAAAAGATTAAGAATATTATAGAATTCAATGTGTAATATTTTCGCTCGCATGTAAGAGCATTGTACTTTGAGCATGTTGTATCAGGCCTGTGCATCGAATCTGTAATCCTGGATGTGGCTCACTGTATGTAATAAAAAAAATTGATAATAAGAATGTTTTGATCTACATTTGCCTCCATATTTTTCGTTGCCTCTTTTGTGTAACCCTTGCTACATGGTCTGGATTTTTCTCTTTGAGGACCCTCCTACCGCGACTGCACCAGATTGGTATCAGAGCGACATTCGTTCCTTACGAGATTGTCAGAGTTTGCAAAATCCTATTGAAGATTTTTTGCAGGGTGGCGGACTGTGGATTCAACCTGCAGCTGGATAGGACTTGTGTAAATATGGCAGGAAGAAGAAATGGTAGAGGAAATGGAGCGCGTGAACATGTAGACCCAGCTATAATGGAGATGTTGAGAGGCATGACTGCTAGATTGGAAGCGATCGAAATGGCCCAAAGGAGAGGTCGACCAGTTGATGGTGTGAGTGATGAGGAGGTAGAAGAATAGGAATAAAGGGAAAGAGAAGAGAAACCTAACCTTGATTAGGAAGAAGAGAGGTTCATAAGAGCCCTAACTAGAGTGAACACTAAACCACATTTCAATCCATCAGATTATAATGGAAAGTTGGAATTGAATGAATTACTTGATTGGATAACAGAGATGGAAAAGTACTTTGATTTTGAAGGTACCATAGAAGACAATAAGGTGAAATTTTCTTGTACAAAGTTGAAAGGACATACATCCCTTTGGTGGGAAAATTTGCAAACGAATAGGAAAAGAAAAGGAAAGAGGAGATAAAATCATGGGATCGGATGGTGAATAAATTGAAGACTAAGTTTATTCCTGTAGATTATCATATCAGTTTGTTCCAAAAATTGCAAAATTTTAAGCAAAAGGAGTCATGTGTGATAGAGTATACTGAGGATTTCTACAAGTTGAATATCATATTTGGACATTCAGAAGATGAGACCGAGCAAGTAGCCAGATATATGAATGGTTTGAGGTCATCTATACAAGATGAGATCAGTTTGATTAAGTTGTTGGGTGTGGAAGAGGCATATCAGTGTGCCCTAAAAGTAGAAGAGAAATTGAATAAAAGACATGAGCAGAGACAGAGAGGAAGAGGTGGAAGATTTCAAAGAGGAAGAATTTTTAGTGGAGGAGGAAGAGGATCTTTTGTAGATCAAAATAAAGATAAGGAAATTAGTAAGAATGATAATTCATATCGAAGAAATGATGTAAAATCTTACCAAAGAGGAGGATATGGTGGTTATCAGAATGAGGGATATAGAAAAGGTGATAGAGGATAGGAGAAAATAATATTCAGAGGAAATTGTTATAAGTGTGGTGGAGAAGGACATAGAGCATTTGAATGTAATTAGGGAGAGACAAGCAGAAGGACATAAAACAATAGGAGGATAGGATTTTTTGAGGAGAATCATGATGGATCATCTAATAAACTGGAAGAAGGATAAGTCTTGGTGAACAAAAGAGTATTGTGTCAAAGTGAGATGGAGCAGGAACCGTTGTAGAGAAAGAATTTGTTTTGAACCAAATGCAAGGTAGCTGGTAAATGTTGCAAGGTGATTATTGATAGTGGAAGCTCGGAGAACCTAGTTTATGAAGAAATGGTGACCAAATTGAAGTTGGAAAGACTAAAACACTTGAAGCCCTATTAGATAGCATGGATTCCAGATGAGCATAAGATACTAGTAAGTGAACAATGTTTGGTGAAATTGAAGATAGGAAATTATCATGATGAGGTTTTGTGTGATATCATGCCTATGGATGTATGCCATGTTTTGTAGGGAAGGCCTTGGCAGTATGATAGACAGGTTATTCATGATCAAAAGAAGAACATATATACTATTGTTGCTAATGGGATGAAGCGGACTTTATTGCCTTTGGAGGATGTTCCTAGAGTTGAGGTTTATATGAATGCTAGAGTTTGTTTGGTTGATGGAAGGAGATTTCTAGATGGCCTGAGACATGAGAACATGTGTTATTCCTTGGTTCCTAAGAAGTTTGAAGACTTGAAGCATGTGGAAGAAAAACCAGAAGAGATAAAGGATTTGCTGGTAGTATATGAAGCTATCATTTTAGATAATGTACCTAATGGATTGCTACCTGTAAGGAATATTAGTCATTGCATGGACCTAATTCCTAGAGCTAGTTTTCCTAATAAAGTAGCACACTGGATGACACCGGAAGAGAATGAGGAGTTAAATAGACAAGTGCAAGAGTTGTTGAGGAAAGGTTTGATCAGAGAAAGCTTAAGTCTTTGTGCACTACCTACAGTGCTAGCACCTAAGAAGGATGGAGAATGGAGGATGTGTACAAAATCTAGAGTCATAAACAAGATCATAGTGAAGTATAGGTTTCCTTTGTCCCAGATGGATGACATTATGGATTTTTTGATTGGAGCTAAGTACTTTACAAAGATAGATTTAAAGAGTGGATATCATTAGATCAGAATCATAGAGGGAGATGAATGGAAGACAACATTCAAGACAAATGAACGATTATATGAGTGGTTGGTGATGCCTTTTGGACTAACGAATGCATCAATTATTTTCATGAGGTTAATGAATGAGGTGTTGAAGAAATTATTGGGTAAGTTTGTGATTGTCTATTTGGATGACATCTTGATTTTCAGTAAGACTAGATAAGATCATTTGTTGCACATAAGACAAGTTTTGTAGAGGTTAAGAGAAGAGCAGTTGTTGATGAATATTAAGAAGTGTAGTTTCATGACAAAAGAATTGGTATATTTGGGATTATTGATATATATGGATGGACTTGTTGATGTGTTTTTATGCACTTCTCAAAATAGGTAATGCATAGGTGCATCACCTCTCTTGAAAGACAATCTTCCACAATCAGATCGCATAACACTATCCCAAGGTCTCTAATATCAAGTCTTGACAGTGCTTAGAATATCTTAGTTATTTCATGTGATTTGTTGGAATCACAAGGCGGACTTATAGATGATTCATAAAGTGTGGGAAGTTGGGTCTGCAAATGGATTTCTTAAGATGGGAGAGTTGTTGTTTGTTTGTTGCAGGCTCAAAAGTAGTCTTGAACTCCATTTTATCACTAGATTTAGCTTTATAGTGTGCAATGAACCTTGCCTAAGGTTAATTATAAAAATAAAAAATAAAAAAGGGTAGGGAAGAGAAGAGGTTCCTGGACCTAAAACTATGAATGAACAGTGATCATGGAGGCTTCTACAGTAGACAAACTCCCTAAACTGAGTTTTGTTTGGCCAAGAGGAACCTACAGTTACACAAAACCAGTGCAATCTTCTAAGGACTACATATTTTCAGATTGCACATGCACATCATGAACATGCAATTGAACTTAAGTTTCAACAATAGAGTTAAGAAGCTTAGACTAGCTTTACAAAGTGATTTATCATCAACAAACCACAAAAAGCATGAGCTAGAAATTCATCAAATACTGTAATAGCAAACACCATCATCACTTCCCTTCAAGAAACTAACTACTAAACTAATAGGGAAGTAGAACCATGCACACATAATGAGAAAACTCGAAAGGAAACACCCATAAATCATGCGATGTTGCTTTCTATTGTTGTAGAATGCCTTTACACCAGCTCTCCAACCATTTATAACTGAGGGGGAGACCCCTTTTTATAGTTTTCCAAAGCCCGAATGAATGGCCAGGATTGAATTACATTGTGTGGTCCAAATTTGATTGCACTAGGGCTTCACCTACCCCACAATATTCAAAAATTTAAAATACTTTTTTATCTTTTCCCTATTTTGTCTTTTAGTGCCCAGGTGTTGTAGCAATTTTGTTGTCTAGCTAATTTCCCTTTTACTGTAGCTGAAACTGCCTTTCCCTTCGCTTGATGGACTTGCAACATTCTTTATTGGATCAAAAGGGCTCGTCGATGACTAGCATCAATGGATTGGTTGCCCCCGATTCGGGCGGACAACCTCTTAAAGATCATCATCATGTAGTGAAAAGTAGAACAGCTCCCTTATGAATCTTCAAGGCCACCCCCTTGCATTTTTTCATTGACTTCCTTGGCACAGGCCTTCTTCTAATGTCAAATATTTTGATGGGTGCCATGAAGAGAGGTGGGCATAAAATGAATGGTGATAGGAGCTATGTGCTTTTATTTGTTCAAGTTTCTCAATGGGTCTGCCCGACAAACTTGCAGTAGGCTTCTTGAATCCTGCATACATGAAGTTTCGTAAGTGCTTTCATACACAAATCAAGGCAAACATTAGTCAAATCCTACAAAATCCTTGTTAGATTCACCCATGCATCATCAAAAGATCATAATATTCAGTCTAAATTTCCATTAGTAGTTTACTGGAGGGAGTTTGGACGATCTGAGCTCGAGAGGCCAGATTTCCCTAGCCAGAATGTTGTTTTGAAAGGGTAAATAGGGTAGGGCAACCCAAATGATTTCTCTTGGCTTCAAATTTAGGTGATTTGAAAATTCTATGGGGAAGAGCATCTAATTTGAATATGTGGGTCAAAGCTTATTTCCAAATTGGAAGACGTTTAGATCATTATTGAGGCACCCGGAGCTACAAGGAGGGAAATCTATTTGGATTTTGTTGTCTGGAATAGCCATGGTGAGGCGGCATTCTGGGGATGAAGTTCCAGGATCCAGGACGCGAAAGGCAGACAACGGGTGGATGGAAGGTGGCCGAAACGCGAACACCAGGGCTTGGCCGTAGGTGAACGATAGAGCACAATAGAGAATGGCAAGAGGAAACACGTGAATGTGGGTCTAGAAGGGCCAACAGACGCCAGGTGAAAGGCATCTAGAAGGCGGACTATGGGTGGATGAAAGGTGGACTGATGGTAGGCAGACAACGAGCGAACACCGGGGCTTGGCCGTAAGTGAACGGTGGAGCAATACGGTGAATGGTAAGAGGAAATCCGCGAATGCGGGTCTACAAGGGCCAACGAACATTGGATGAAAGGCAGTCGGAAGACAGACAATAGGTGGACGGAAGGCAGACATCGGGGCTTGGCCATAGGTGAACGACAGAGCACAATGGTGAAAGGCAAGAGGAAACCCGAGAATGCGGGTCCAGAAGGGCCAACAGACATCGGGTGAAAGGCGATCAAAAGGCAGATGCTAGGGCTTGGTCATAGGTGAATGGTGGAGCACAATGGTGAAAGGCAAGAGGAAACCTGGGAATGTGGGTCCAGAAGGGCCAATGGACGCCAAGCAAAAGGCAGATGGCGTGCAGACAGAAGATGATCAGAAAGCGAATGGCAGGCGGACGTCAAGGCTTCGCCATAGGTGAAAGGCGGAGCACAATGGTGAACAATAAGAGGAAACCTAGTAATGCGGGTCTGCAAGGGCCAATGGACAAAGGGAAAGCTGTAAGGGCATTTCCGTGAAATCAAAAGACTTAGAGAAAATCAGGTAGGTGAATTTGGTCAAGGGAATTTGATCATTTGAAGGCACATGACCGATTTGGGCTGGGGAAACGGGGGTGCACAAAATGAGATGAGGTCAAAATGACTTGACCCGAGCAAAAGAGGGGGTCCCTACCTTTGGTGGGGTGTGTGCAAAATATGCACAATAGGACTAAAGATGGATCCTGAGAAGGTAAGAGCTATTATTGAATGGCCTACATCAGAAAATATTGGGGAGGTAAGATCATTTCATGGATTGGCTATTTTCTACCAGAATTTCAATAGGAATTTTAGTTCTATTTACATTCCTATGACAGAAACAATGAGAGGACATAGGAAGGATTTCAGATGGACATTTGGAGTAGACAAAATTTTTGAGTTGTTGAAATAGAAAGTGACTGAGTTGCTTGTGTTGGCTTTACCATATTTTAATAAGATATTTTAGGTAGACTGTGATGCAAGTGGAAATGTAACTGGAGCAGTATTAAGTCAAGAAGGAAGACCAATAGCTTATTTCAGTGAGAAGTTGAATGATGGTAGGAGAATATATTCAGTGTATGATCAAGATTTTTATGCCATAGTCCAAGCCTTGAAGAAGTGGAGACATTACTTGTTGTTTAAGGAGTTTGTGTTGTATACAGATCATCAGGCTTTGCAGTATTTGAATAGTCAAGGTAAGTTGAATCAGAAGCACATGAGATGGGTAGAATTCTTGTAGAGTTATACTTTTGTTTTGAAACATAGGAGTGGAAAGTCAAATAAAGTTGTTGATGCTTTGAGTAGGAGAAGAAATTTACTGGCAGAAATGAGAGTGGAAGTGTTAGGTTTTGAGGAATTGAAGAACTTGTATGAGGAAGACCCAAATTTTGCATAACCTTGGAGAGCTTGTAAACAACCAATCTAGGAGGATAGGATTCAGTGGCTGGATTATTTAATTTAGGAGGACATGTTGTTCAGGGGAAATCAATTGTGTATACCCCAGAATTCAATGAGGGATAACTTGGTTAAAGAGAAACATAGTGGAGGATTATCATGACACTTTGGAATTGATAAGACAGTAATATCGGTAAGTGAGAACTAATTTTGGCCACAGATTCATAAGGATGTTAGGAAATTTGTACAGAGTTGCAAATTTTGTCAAGTTGCAAAAGGGGGTATTCAAAATGTTGGATTGTATAAACCTTTGACAATTCCAGAAAGACCTTGGGAGGATATCAGCATGGATTTCATACTTGATTTTCCTAAAACATAGAGAGGTAATGATTTTGTATTTGTGGTGGTGGAGAAAATTTCTAAGATGACACATTTCATACCTTGTAAGAAGACAACAGATGCAGTACATATAGTAGATTTGTTTTTCAAGGAAGTGGTCAAATTGCATGGATTACCTAGGAGTATTGTTTCAGACAAAGATACAATGTTTGATGGTTACTTTTGGAGAGCACTTTGGAAGAACTTAAATATAGATTTGAAGTTCAGTTCTACTTTTCACCAATTGAGTAATGGACAAACAGAGGTAGTAAATAGGAGTTTGGGAAATTTGTTGAGATGTTTGGTTGGAGAGAAGACCGGAAGTTGGGATTTAGCCCTTACACAAGCAGATTTTTCCTACAATAATTCAGTGAACAGGAGTACTGGAAAGACAACTTTTGAGATTGTTACTAGAATTCATCCTAGAGGTATATCAGAGTTGTGATACATCAATAAAGAAGATAAAAGGAGTGCATAAGTAGAGGAATTTTCAGAGCATATGAAGAAAATGCATACTCAAGTGAAGCAATAGTTGGAAGATATGAACTAAAAGTATAAGGAGGGAGTAGATGAAAAGAGGAGACATGAGGAGTTCAAAGTTGTAGATGAAGTGATGGTATATTTGAGGAAGGAAATATTCCCAATTGGCACATACATTAAGCTCAATATGAGGAAGTTTGGACCCTGTAGGTTTTTGAAGAAATTTGATTCAAGAAATGCTTATGAGGTAGAGTTGCCAGATGACATGGGTATATCACCTATATTCAACATTGTAGACCTACATCAATAATATGAAGTAGAATTTAGTGAAGACAGTGAAGCAAAATTGGAAAACTAGTTTCCTAAACAACAACCAGATAAGGTAGAAGAGATTTTGGATGTTGGATATGGGAGGAAAACTTGTGGAAGATAGTACAAAGAATATCTTGTGAAGTGGAAGGGTAGACTAGTGGAGGATTCTTTTTGGATTTATCAGGCTGAGGTATACTGTATTGGTTTTCCTTTGGCCCCAGCAAATTGAGGGACTCACTTTACATTAACCCTAGATGTCGAATGCAGGAGCATCCTTGGTTCTTGGCAATCTTGCATCAACCAGAAATATTTTCATTCAATTTTTTTCTTGTTTAGTTCTTGTTCTTGTTCAAGTTGGTAGATTCAATATTTCTTTATGTTTGTTCACCAGACCTCATGGATCTATGGTTTCATCATGGACATGTTCAATTTCCTAATTCCAAGTTTTTTATCTTGATTGGATATTTTTCCAGAAAGTTATCGCTTTCGGACTAAGTGACAGTTTTTAGATCTGGTCCCGGAATAACTGTAAACCTAACTGCTAGTTTGATTGATCATGGATCCTTCCCGTAGCTTGCAGATCCTTATAGTGTGTTTCGATTTGTTATGTGGAGTGTCCCCGGCCTTAATTTTAGGTCCACATTTCACCTTATGCATCTATCGTGGATGAAATTCAAATTTTAGGTTGGCATGTTCTTGCACATATGTTTCCTTCATCAGAGATTGTAATGATCTTTGGCTGACGTGGATTTTTCTTGACCTACGAATGTGATATAAAGCTTGTAATAGATCACTAGGATATCAAACAATCTAGATGAAGAAGATTGAGAAGATTATAGAATTCGATGTGTAATATTTTCGCTCGCATGTAAGAGAATTGTACTTTGAGCATGTTGTATCAGGCTTGTGCACCGAATTTGTAAGCCCAAATGTGGCCGACTGTATATGTAATCAAATTTTCTGATAATAAAAATATTTTGATGTGCATTTTCCTCCATATTTTGTGTTACCTCTATTGTATAAACCTTTTTTCACGATGTGGATTGTTTTATTTGAGGACCCTCCTACCGTCACTGCACCACAATTAGTTAACTAGCCCGTGATCAATTAGTTAACTAGCCCATGATCAATAAATTATCTAGCCCATGACAATTAGTTAACTAGCACATGATAATTAGTTAACTAGCCCACAATCAATTAGTTAATTAGACCATGACAATTATATAATTAGCCTATATTAATTAGTTAACAAGCCCATGTCAATTAGTTAACTAGACCATGACAATAAGTTAGCTAGCCCATGTCAATTAGTTAGATATCCGATGATCAATTAGTTAACTAGCCAATGTCAATTAGTTAACTAGTCCATGAAAATTAGTTAACTAGCCCATGCCAATTAATTAACTAGCCCATGTCAATTACTTAACTAGCCCATGAAAATTAATTAACTAGTCCATCTCAATTAGTTAACTAGCCCATGACAATTAGTTAACAAGCCCATGATCAATAGTTAACTAACCCATGTCAATTAGTTAACTAGCCCATGACAATTAGTTAACTAGCCCATGATCAATAGTTAACTAGCCCATGATCAATTAGTTAACTAGCTTATAATCAAATAGTTAACTAGCTTGTGATCAATAGTTAACTAGCCCATGATAAATAAGTTAACTAGCCCATGATCAATAGTTAACTAGCCCATCATCAATAGTTAATTAGCCTATGATCAATTAAATAACTAGCCCATGACAATTAGTTTTTGAAAAGTTAAACAGCATTTACAGGGTGTTGTACCCCACACAACGAGCCACTAGGACCAAAAAAGGACAAGCCTTAAACAGCTAACATAAACAGGAAAAAAACAGAGACAGCCCAAAGGCAGCACATAAACAGCCGAGAAACAGCCAACAGACCAGCACCAGGAGCAACTAACTGGCATCATCCCAATTTTTAATCAGGAGGTCCACCGCCTCGTCTCCCACCCACTCTTTGTTTTCTTGGCTATTGTTCCCCTCCAGTTCCTCTTTTATGGCATTAGACAGAGTACTCGTAACAAAGTGACCCAGTTTCATGGTGAAGCGGGTCAGCCCCCGAAATCTTTTGTCCAGAGTGTCCAATCTCTTTGCCACCTTGTTTGAATCCACCCCAACATACATCGCACCCTGAACCTCACCAGGCTCATCCACCAGCGGCTGCGGAGAGTGCGAGCCAGAGCCATCAAAAGGGAGCTTGTTGTCCACCGGAGTAAGTTGGGGCCTCTCCACCATCTCTCTTCTACATCTTTAGACTCTTCTTCCTTGTAACCCTTGTTGTCCGACTACTCCACCTCTGAATCCTCAATGATTACCCTCTTCTTGTTGTTCTTAGCCAGCCTCCCAGATCTCCTCCTAACACTTTCCCCTCCAGTCAACTCCGTGTTCCCCACAACTATATCCCCTCTGGAATCTTTCCTAACTGCATTCTTACCCTTGCCATCTTTAATAGTCATAGCCTGCATGCATTTCTCCTTACCTTTTTTCGACATAGTGACAATAACAGCCATGTCAGCCTGAGCGGCTTTTAGCTCATAGAGCCCTTCCGCCGTACTAGCATGGGCCTTGCCTAACCCACCCTTAAGCTTTTTGGTGGAAAATTTGGTTTTGGCATTCCCCATATTGTCAATATTAGACTTTCGAGGAGGATTCTTGGACTCAGCTGGGGAGATATGCACCGTAGAGAGGGGTTCAATGTTCTCAACACAGACAGCGGTGATGGCTTTAGGCGGGCAGAGGGCAAGATGAAAGTGATACAGGTGGAGGATTAGCCCCTGATGGAGTGGGAGCGGCGAAAGATCATAGGGATTTCGGTTGGCCAACGCTTTACACTTGTCCACCGAACTTTCTAGGTCCATTAGAAGGAAAAACGAGAAACTAAGCAGCATTTTATGCCTAAGGTGGTTTAATAGAGGGAAATGATAAAAGAAACAAGTTTTGTATCTACCTTCTAGCGTAACATATTTCATTAGCGCCATGCAAACCAGGTCCCATGGCTTAGGAAGCTCTTCCCTTTCAAACTCCGCCTAGTTCCTAATCAGGGTCTCCTCTCCTCTGAAAAATGCCTTAAGGCTCTCATGGTCCAGATTTTTAGTGTGTTTAGGATATTTTTTCCCCTCACACAGCAAACTCGTAGCCTGCACAATAACATCCTCGCTGATTTTGAACGAAATCCCACCAACGGAAACCCTCCTGTCCTTCCAATGACAATTAGTTAACTAGCCCATGTCAATTAGTTAACTAGCCCATGTCAATTAGTTAACTAGCACATGATAATTAGTTAACAAGTCCATGTCAATTAGTTAACTAGCCCATGACAATTAGTTAACTAACCCATGGTCAATAGTTAACTAGCCCATGTCAATTAGCTAACTAGCCCACATGTCAATTAGTTAAATAGCCCATGACAATTAGTTAACTAACCCATATCAATTAGCTAACTAGCCCATGTCAATTTCATGTCAATTAGTTAACTAGCCCATGTCAATTAGTTAACTAGCCAATGATAGTTAGTTAACAAGCCCATGATCAATAGTTAACTAGCCCATGTCAATTAGTTAACTAGTCCATGAAATTAGTTAACTAGCCCATGTTGACTCGTTAACTTACAGTCCACAAAAATTAGTTAACTAGCCCATGATCAATTAGTTAACTATCCCATGATCAATAGTTAACTAGCCCATGTCAATTAATTAACTAGCCCATGACAATTAGTTAACTAACCCATGTCAATAGCTAACTATACATGACAATTAGTTAACTAGCCCATAATCAATATTTAACTAGCCCATGTCAATAAGTTAACTAGCACATGTCAATTTGTTAGCTAGCCCATGATCAATAGTTAACTAGCCCATGAAAATTGGTTAACTTGCCCATGTCAATTGTTAACTAGTCCATGTCAAATAGTTAACTAGCCCATATCACTAGTTCATTAGCCCATATCAATAGTTCACTAGCCCATATCAATTAACTATAACATGATCAATTAGTTAAATAGCCCATGATCAATTAATTAACTAGCCCATGACAATTAGTTAACTAGCCCATGATCAATAGTTAACTAGCCCGTGATCAAATAGTTAACTAGACCATGCTCAATAGTTAACTAGCCTTTGATCAATTAGTTAAATAGCCCATGATCAATAGTTAACTAGTCGATGATCAATTAGTTAACTAGTTGATGATCAATAGTTAATTAGGCCATGATCAATTCGTTAACTAGCCCATGTCAATTAGTTAACTAGTCCATGAAAATTACTTATCTAGCCCATGTCAATAAGTTAACTAGCCCACGTTAATTAGTTAATTAGCCCATGATAATTAGTTATCTAGCCAATGATCAATTAGTTACCTAGCCCATGTCAATTAGTTAACTAGCCCATTACAATTATTTAACTAGCCCATGTCAATTAGTTAACTATCCCATGCCAATTCCATGTCAATTAGTTAACTAGCCCATGTCAATTAGCTAACTAGCCCATGACAGCTAGTTAACTAACCCATGATCAATAGCTAACTAGCCCATGTAAATTACTTATCTAGCCCATTTCAATTAGTTAACTTGTCCATGACAATTAGTTAACTAGCCCATGATCAGTTAGTTAACTAGCCCATGATCAATAGTTAACTAGCCCATGTGAATTAGTTAACTACTCCATGACAATTAGTTAACTAGCCCATGTCAATAAGTTAACTAACCCATGTCAATTTTTAACTAGCCCATGTCAATTACTTAACTAGCCCATATTCAATTATTAATTAGCTCATGTCAATTAGTTAACTAGCACATGATCAATATTTAACTAACCCATGTCAATTAGTTAACTTGCCCATGTTAATAGTTATCTAGCCCATGTCAATTAGTTGACTAACCCATGTCAATAAGTTAACTAGCTCATTATCAATAGTTAACTAGCCCATGTCAATTAGTTAACTAGTCCATGTCAATAATTAGTTCATCCTCAATAGTTAACTAGCCCATGTCAATTAGTTAACTAGCCCATAATAATTAGCTAACTATCTGTTGTGCAGTTTTTTGCACACACGCCCCTCTTAAGGTGGGGACCCTCTTTTGGCTTGGTCTTTTGGCCTATTTTTGTGGCTTGCCCCCTCTTTTTGCTTATTTCTGAAAATCTCTGGTTTTGGTCTTTTGTGTTCGCCTTAGTCTTGGAGTCTTGCGGATGTCCCCTTTTGGGGTGGCCTTCT
This sequence comes from Sequoiadendron giganteum, assembly GCA_007115665.2. Taxonomy (NCBI): domain Eukaryota; kingdom Viridiplantae; phylum Streptophyta; class Pinopsida; order Cupressales; family Cupressaceae; genus Sequoiadendron; species Sequoiadendron giganteum. Next base: position 827,962,380 of record CM021100.1, on the reverse strand, counting down.
TTTGCCTCCTGTCTTCTCCCTTGGTGTTTTTGTTTGGGTCCTAAGGTTTGGTTTTTCCCTTTGGCTTTCCCTTGTTTTCTTTCTTCCCTTTGTTCTGTCGGAGGCAAAACCAGGATGGAATCGGACTTCAAACTTTTCAAAAGTCTGTGGTTCGGTTTCCATTCCTGTTCTGGCTCCGCTTCCCACTTCCTCTCTTTTCTCTATCATGTTGTTTGTTTTGTCCTAGGGGGTCACTTTCTTCCCTTGGGTTTTCGTCAGGTCACTTTCCCTTCCTTTCGTCGGAGGCAGGACTAGGATGGAATCGGACTTCAAACTTTTCAAAAGTTTGCGGTCTGGTTTCTATTCCTGTTCCAGCTCCGCCTCCCACCTTGTTGTCTTTGTTGTTGTTGCTTTCCCCACTTTTGTCCCGGTGGCGGTTTGTTCCGCTCTCCCTTCATTTGCCTCTGGCGGAGTCGGGCGCGGAATGGATCAGAACTGGGAACTTTTCCAAAGTTCCCAATCCTGATCTAGTTCCGGGTCCGGGTCCGCCCTCGTTGGGTTGGTCTTTTCTTCGACGGTCTGGTTTTTCAGTCGTTTGGCCCTGGTGCCTCCCCGCGTGCATTTCATTTTTTCTCTCCACTTGTGTTCACCGAAGTTGAGAGCGGAATAAAACCAAACTCCAAAGTTCCCAGTTCAGTTCTGGGTCCACCTCCGTTGGGTGTGTTGTTCGTTTCTGGTCCCGTCGGTGTGCTTATTTTTGCCGCGTTGGTTTCGTTCTTGTTTTGGCTCTGGTTCCATCGGGCTTCTCTTTGGTTCCTGCTTTGGTTCCCGCTCCGCTTCCACCGGGGTTGGTTTTCTTTCCACCTCCACCTATTTCTTTTGGGTTCCTTTTCCCATTTCGCCTCTAGGTCCACCGGGGTGGGTTTTGGTTTTGTTTCACCTATTTCCCTTTCCTTTCCTCCTCTGCTTCCGATTGGGCTTGCACTGGACTCTCTAACTTTGGAACTCTATGGACCTGCTTAGATTTTGAGGATGTATTGGGTATTAATGGTGGCCTTTTTTGGGTGCAGGTCGGATCGAGTTGGGTGTTGTCAGCATTTGCAGGATTTACTTTGAAGATTTGGGCGTGATTTGCAGATGCGGTGGACTACATTTTTTGCGGCTGCAGTCACGAAGCCCATTCCTACATGGTAGGTCAGCGTGTTTGGTGTTTATTAATGGCAGATAGACCTGGTTGGTGGTTTCGATCGGGTTTTGTTCAATCTTGACCATTCGTTTGCCTTATTCTAGATGGGATCGGTGGCTCGTGTTCCTCCTAGTTTTTGCGCATGACGTTGTTCCTCTATTTGCGCAGGTGTTCATTTATTGCTAGGTGTGGCTCGAGGGCCTGTTCCTTGACTTCGTGTGATCCCAGGTTGATCTGATGGTGTCCCTTGTTGCATTCATGACTGAACAATGAGTTATTGTTGTCTGTCGAGGCCAATTTGGTTGGTGGTCGAGCTATTTGTAACCCTAGCTCTGTTTCACGCAGACAATTTTCTATAAGTATGGCATTCCGCCTCTTTTGTAAGGGTTGGTTAGTTGGGCTCTTTCCCACTAGTCGATCAAGTAGACTAAGTCAAAAGGCTTGTAATCAGTAGGTTAGTAGTAGAGTAGCATGTTAGCAGATTAGAAGTAGCTTTCACATCTCAGGCAAATGCTATAACAGATCGGAAATGTTGTGAATATGATGATTTAATACAAAGTGCAGACATTGTGTTATGATTGGTGCCTCCTTTGTATTGAGTATTCTTGCATGTTTCTTGTTCTATCTTTCAAATCACTTGGAAATGTTTGGATGTAGTTTAGATTTAATTTGTGATGCTTGTGATTTAATATTTGAAGTGTTGTAGCAATCCCTGGTTCTTATCTTGGGCAATTTCTTGATTGTGGGAATGTTGTACAAGGTTAACCTGCACATTATGTTCATGTCCTTAATTCAACTGCATGTATTCATTCAGTCTCATTGAATGAATTCCTTCAGCCTAAAAACCTTTAACACCTTAGAAGATTGTACTGATTTCTGCAAGATTGCATGTATAGCCTAGGTCGACCAGAAACTAATTTAAGGGATTGGTCCATTCCAGATCTTTCATCATGTGCATGATTGATGTTAGAAGTAGTGTTATAAATTAGAACTTCTGAAACCCTTATCCTTTGTTGTTTCTTTTATTAAATGGTTAGAAACTAAGTTAAAGTATCACTATATCTTAAAATTTGATGAGTTTAGAGCTTCCAGTATTTGTGCATAAGACCCCTTGTGATTACCAACATATTCACATTTATCACTGAGTTTGTTCTACTACATTTTCATGACTTGACACCCGAGAGACCTTGGGGTTATCTCTTTGTTCATAGAGATCAACCTTTCAAGAGAGATAGGATAACTTTTATTCTGTCTGAGTTGTTGATGTGCAGAAATACCAAAAAATACTATCCCATGACAATTAGTTAACTAGCCCACGTCAATTAGTTAACTAGCCAATGCCAATAGTTAACTAATTCATGACAATTAGTTAAATAGCCAGTGTCAATTAGTTAACTAGCCCATGTCAATTAGTTAACTAGCCCATGATCAATAGTTAACTAGCCCATGATCAATAGTTAAATAGCCTATGATCAATTAGTTAACTAGCCCATGTTCAATAGTTAACTAGCCCTTGACAATTAATTAACTAGTCCATGACAGTTAGTTAACTAGCCCATGATCAATAGTTAACTAGCCCATGTCAATTAGTTAACTTGCCCATGTCAATAGTTATCTAGCCCCATGTCAATTAGTTAACTAACCCATGTCAATTAGTGAACTAGTTCATGATCAATAGTTAACTAGCTCATGTCAATTAGTTAACTAGTCCATGTCAATTTGTTAAGTAGCCCATCATCAATAGTTAACTAGCCCATGTCAATTAGTTAACTAGTCCATGTCAATTTGTTAAGTAGCCCATCATCAATAGTTAACTAGCCCATGTCAATTAGTTAACTAGCCATTGTAATTAGTTAACTAGCCCATGTCAATTAGTTAACTAGCCAATGTCAATAGTTAACTAGCTCAGGACAATTAGTTAAATAGCCCATGTCAATAAGTTAACTAGCTCATGTCAATTGGTTAACTAGAACACGTCAAATAGTTAACTAGCCCATATCACTAGTTCACTAGCCCATATCAATTAGTTAGCTAGCCCATATCAATAGTTAACTAGCCCATGTCAACTAGTTAGCTATCCCATATCAATAGTTAGCTAGCCCATATCAATTAATTAGATAGCCCATATCAATAGTTAAAATGGTATCTCTCGGCGTATAATATATAGATTAATATATTAAGATAGATAAGCTAGTAGCATCCGTAGTGTCGTATGTAAAATGTTACTTTAGCATGTGTTGAAAAAAAAAAAATTCTTTGAAAATATTGAATGAAATATTTCACATTAAATCAAAAAAATAATCGTCATGCTCTATCAATAGAGTTTAATAATTAATAATTTAATCTTCTTAATAAAAAAAAATATGTTTTTAAAAAACAATTGAAAAATAAAATATATGAAAACTCTATTGTAGCAAATAATAATTTGATGATAAAATAGAAGTAAAATTTTATTTATAACTTACATATTAGAATTTACTTTTTTACAAATCATAGAACAAAAAATGATAGAAAGTAAAAAATATATTTCTGGATGTGAGAAACATTACTTACTTGTAATTAGTAAAATTTATTAATTGGTTTTCCTAAAATAATTGTTGAACCTTCTCACAATTCATAAAATGTTTTTGTGAAATAATTAATGCACCTTCTCACACTTCGTAAAATGTTTTTTTTTGAAATAATTGTTGCACCTTCTCACAATTCATAAAATTTATTCATTTCCCTTCGTGAATTCATTTTTTTGGTGAATGTGTAATTATTTTTAACTTTCTTCTTCCTCTCTCTATTTATATAAATATTGTTGGGTGGCGCTGATTCATTTCTATTTAATTTATATTTTTCGGCTATTTATTGCTTCATATTTTCATATACATGTCGGCATTTAATATTTTTAATATGTCATGAGTTGTTTTTGTTAACACGCTCGCATTCCACTCTATTTTGCCAATGTAGGTTACACCTCTCGGCCTAACTAGCCCATGTCAATTAGTTAACTATCCCATGCCAATTAACTAACTATCTCATGATCAATTAGTTAACTAGCCCATGTCAATTAGTTAACTAGCCCATGTCAATAGTTAACTAGTCCATGACAATTAGTTAATTAGCCAATTTCAATTAATTAACTAGCCCATGATCAATAGTTAACTAGCCCATTGCAATTAGTTAACTAGCCCATGTCAATTAGTTAGTTTGCAAATGTTAATTAGTTAACTATCCCATGACAAATAGTTAACTAGCCCATGTCAATAGTTAACTAGCACATGACAATTAGTTAACTAGCTCATGATCAATTAGTTAACTAGCCCATGATTAATAGTTAATTAGCCCACGATCAATAGTTAACTAGCCCATGATCAATTAGTTAACTAGCCCATGATCAAATAGTTAACTACTTAATGATCAATAGTTAAATATAACACGATCAATTAGTTAACTATCCCATGATCAATTAGTTAACTAGCCCATGATCAATTAGTTAATGAGCTCATGATCAATAGTTAACTAGTTCATGATCAATTAGTTAACTAGTCAATGTCAATTAGGTAACTAGTGCATGACAATTAGTTAACTAGCCCTTGACAATTATTTAACTATCCCATGTCAATTACTTCACTAGCCCATGTCAATTAGTTAACTAGCCCATGACAATTAATTAACTAGCCAATGATCAATAGTTAAATAGCCCATATCAATTAGTTAACTAGCCCATGATTAATAGTTAACTATCCCATGATCAATTAGTTAACTATCCCATGATTAAATAGTTAACTAGCCCATGATCAATAGTTAACTGGCCGATGATCAATAGTTTACTAGCTCATGATCAATAGTTAATTAGCCTATGATCAATTACTTAAATAGCCCATAAAAATTAGTTAACTAGTCCATGCCAATTAGTTAAGTAGCTTGTGTCAATTAGTTAGCTAGAGCATGACAATTAGTTAACTAGCTCATGTCAATTAGTTAACTAGACCATGATCAATAGTTAACTAGCCCATGTCAGTTAGTTAACTAGCACATGACAATTAGTTAACTAGCCCATGTCAATTAGTTAACTAGCCCACTACAATTAGTTAACTAGCCCATGATCAATTAGTTAACTAGCCCATGATCAATAGTTAACTAGTTCATAATCAATTAGTTAACTAGCTCATGATCAAATAGTTAACTAGCTCGTGATCAATAGTTAACTAGACCATGATAAATAATTTAACTAGCCCATGATCAATAGTTAACTAGCCCATCATCAATAGTTGATTAGCCTATAATCGATTAAATAACTAGCCCATGACAATTAGTTAACTAGCCCATGTCAATTATTTAACTAGCCCATGTCAATTAGTTAACTAGCCCATGACAATTAGTTAACTAACCCATGATCAATAGTTAACTAGCCCATGTCAATTAGCTAACTAGCCCACATGTCAATTAGTTAAATAGCCCATGACAATTAGTTAGCTAACCCATGTCAATTAGTTAACTAGCCCATGTCAATTAGTTAACTAGCCCATGATAGTTAGCTAACTATCTCATGATCAATAGTTAACTAGCCCATGTCAATTAGTTAACTAGTCCATGAAATTAGTTAGCTAGCCCATGCTGACTCGTTAACTTACAGCCCATGACAATTAGTTAACTAGCCCATGATCAATTAGTTAACTAGCCCGTGATCAATAGTTAACTAGCCTATGACAATTAGTTAACTAGCCCATGACAATTAGTTAACTAGCCCATAATCAATATTTAACTAGCTCATGTCAATTAGTTAACTAGCACATGTCAATTTGTTAACTAACTCATGATCAATCATTAATTAACCCATGTCAATTGGTTAACTTGCCCATGTCAATTGTTAACTAGTCCATGTCAAATAGTTAACTAGCCCATATCACTAGTTCACTAGCCCATATTAATAGTTCACTGGCCCATATCAATTAACTATAACATGATCAATTAGTTAAATAGCCCATGATCAATAGTTAACTAGCCCATGATCAACTAGTTAACTAGCCCATGATCAATAGTTAACTAGCCCATGTCAATTAGTTAACTAGCCTGTGACAATTATTTAACTAGCCCATGTCAATAGTTAACTAGCTCATGACAATTAGTTAACTAGCCCATGTCAATTGTTTAGCTAGTGTGTGATCAATAGTTAACTAGCCCATGTCAACTAGTTAAATAGCCCATGAAAATTTGTTAACTAGCCCATGATCAATAGTTAACTAGCCCATGTCAATTAGTTAACTTTCCCATGTCAATTGTTAACTATCCCATGTCAAATAGTTAACTAGCCCATATCACTAGTTCACTAGCCCATATCAATAGATCACTAGCCCATATCAATCAATTAACCTGCCCATATCAATAGTTAATTAGCCCATGTCAATTAGTTAACTATCCCATGATAATTAATTAACCAACCCATGTAAATTAGTTAACTAGCCCATGACAAATAGTTAACTAGCCCATGATCAATAGTTAACTAGCCCATGATCAATAGTTAACTAGCCCTTGATCAATATGTTAAATAATCCATGATCAATAGTTAACTACCCCAAAATCAATAGTTAATTAGCCCATGTCAATTAGTTAACTAACCCATGTCAATTAGTTAACTAAACCATGATCAATCATGTCAATTAGTTAACTTTCTCAGGTCAATAGTTAACTGCCCATGTCGATTAGTTAACTAGCCCATGTCAATAGTGAACTAGCCCATGTCAATTAGTTAACTAGCTCATGTCAATTAGTTAACTGGCCCATGATCAATATTTATCTAGCCCATGACAATTAGTTAACTAGCCCATGTTACTTAGTTAACTAACCCATGTCAATTAGGTAACTAGCCCATTATCAATCAGATAACTATCCCATGTCAATTAGTTAACTAGCCCATGATCAATAGTTAACTATCATATGATCAATTAGTTAACTAGTGCATGATCAATAGTTAACTAGCTCATAATCAATTTGTTAACTAGCCCATAATCAAAAGTTAGCTGGCCCATGATCAATTAGTTAACTAGCCCATGATCAAAAAGGTTAACTAGCTCATGATCAATAGTTAACTAGCCCATGGTCAATTAGTTAACTAGTCCATGATCAATAGTTAACTATCTCATGATCAATTAATTAACTAGCCCTTAATCAATAGTTAACTAGCCCATGATCAATTAGTTAACTATCCCATGACAATTAGTTAACTAGTTAATGTCAATTAGTTAACTAGTCCATGTGAATTAGTTAAACAGGCCATGATAAATTAGTTAACTAGCCCATGATCAAATAGTTAACTAGCTCATGATCAATTAGTTAACTAGCCTATGTCAATTAGTTAACTAGCTCATGTCAATAGTTAACTAGCACATTACAATTAGTTAACTAGTCCATGATCAATTAGTTCACTAGCCCATGATCAATAGTTAGCTAGCCCATGATCAATTAGTTAACTATCCCATGATCAAATAGTTAACTAATTGATCATGGACTAGTTCCACTTAAGCCAGTTGTCTACATCACACTTGGCACCCTGTTTGTGTGTCGATGGAGGCATTTCTATCAAGGACGCTCGTGTAGCGTGCAAACATTCGCATAACATGCTTACATCCCTGGCAGATTCCTGCGGCTGGAATCTCTAGAGACGTTACACTCTCGATTGGGAGTCAAAGTGTAACGCTCCTCTTCGACTGGCTGACCTGAATATGGTCATTTTTCATCCATCTCTTCATAATCATCACTCTTTCAACCTTAGCTCTCTTCAGCAAAATTTTGGGTGAATTTTTGCGAGATCTTGAGTTCATCACTCCACATTTTCTCCACTCTTTCCATTCATCCACTCAAGCTTTGTAGCAGCACTTTTCACTCCATTGCAACAATCTACCACTCCATCACTTTGATAGTGTGAGCGTAGGACAAACATCATCACAGTAGAGGCTTGAGTTCCTCTCATTCACTCCTCCACAAGCCTTGTGCGCTTTGGACAGAGGTGGTAAGCTCCTTTCATCTCCTTTATCATCTTTGGTTGAGTAAGCACGTACTATATTGTAGTGTATTTTGTTTATGTAGCTTGTATTCTTTCTTTATCTATATTTCTATCGTTGCAAACTTGGTTTTCTGTGGAGGTGGAAACACCAAAATGAGGGTTTGACTAAGGTAGGCCCCTAAACAACCCCAACATTTCCCCCCTTTTTTCGTGTGCAGGTGGAGAGATCTCAGAGCAAGCTGGCGAGAAGACAGTTGTATGAAATCATCGTCGTCACCCTCATAGTAATATATTTCCTTTATCATGTTAATCTATGCATTTCACACTTCTTGATCTTATTATGTCATTCTACAAGCTTCTAAACTAGGTCGTTAGTCTACCTCTTAGAGTTTAACCTCATCTCTCTGGTTTTTTGGCCGTACAGACATCAGTGCACCTGCAAGACGCCAACGTGTCATGCTATCATCCCAAAATCGTGCTTTAGTCCTTGGACATAGAGCTACCTAAGATGCAAAGTTGACTCTGGAAAGTAGCTCGTCTAGTCTCCCTTCATCTCTCAAGATTATAGAGTGGTTGAAAGACACATAATCCTCATCATTCTCATCCCTTCTATCCTATCCATCCTTTAAACTGAGGTAAGCTAGGGCACCCTTTCCGCTCTTGGCCTTTCGTGACCTGGGGCCTTGCAGTGGTTGGTCAACCTCTCTTACACTTGCCCATGTCAATTAGTTAACTAGCCCATGACAATTAGTTAACTAGCCCATGTCAATTAGTTAACTAGCACATGTCGATAGTTAAGTAGTGCATGACAATTAGTTAACTAGCCCATGATCAATAGTTAACTAGCGCATGATCAATTAGTTAACTAGCCCATGATAATTAGTTAACTAGTCAATGTCAATCAGTTAACTAGTCCATGACAATTAGTTAACTAGCCCATGTCAATTAGTTAACTAGCCCATGATCAATAGTTAACTAGCCCATGATCAATTAGTTAACTAGCCCATGATCAATAGTAAACTAGCACATGATCAATAGTTAACTAACCCATGTCAATAGTTAACTAGCCCATGATCAATAGTTAACTAGTTGATGATCAATTAGTTAATTAGCCCATGTCAATTAGTTAACTTGCCCATGTCAATAGTTAACTAGCCCATGTCAAATAGTTAACTAGCCCATATCACTAGTTCACTAGCCCATATCAATAGTTACATAGCCCATATCAATTAGTTAACTAGCGCATGTCAATTAGTTAACTAGCCCATGAAAATTAGTTAGCTAGTTCATGATAAATTAGTTAACTAGCCCATGTCAATTAGTTAACTATCCCATATCAAATAGTTAACTAGTCCATGACAATTAGTTAAATAACTCATAATCAATTAGTTACCTAGTCCATGTCAATTAGTTAACTAGCCCATGAAAATTAGTTAACTAGCCCATGATCAATTAGTTAACTAGCTCATGATCAATTAGTTAATTAGTCCATATCAATTAGTTAACTAGCCTGTGATAAATTAGTTAACTATCCCATGTCAATTAGTTAATTAGATCATGATCAATAGTTAACTAGTCCATGATCAATTAGTTAACTAGCCTATGATCAATAGTTAACTAGCCCATAATCAATTAGTTAACTAGCCCATGATCAATAGTTAACTATCCGATGATGAATTAGTTAACTAGCCCATGATCGATAATTAACTAGCCCATGATCAATTAGTTAACTAGCCCATGTCAATTATTTAACTAGCCCATGTCAATTAGTTAACTAGGTCATAACAGTTAGTTAACTAGCCCATGTCAATTAGTTAACTAGCCCATGATCAATAATTAACCTGCCCATGTCAATTAGTTAACTAGTCCATGTCAATTAGTTAACTAGTCCATGATCAATAGTTAACTATCCCATGATAATTAGTTAATTAGCCCATGTCAATTAGTTAACTAGCCCATGATCAATAGTTAACTAGTCCATGTCAATTAGTTAAATAGCCCATGATTAGTATTTAATTAGCCTTTGTCAATTAGTTAACTTGCCCATGTCAATTAGTCAACTAGCCCATGACAATTATTTAACTAGCCCATGTCAATTAGTTAACTATCCCATGTCAATAGTTAACTAGCACATGGAAATTAGTTATCTAACCCATGATCAATAGTTAACTAGCCCATGATCAATGAGTTAACGAGCCCATGACAATTAGTTCACTAGCCGATGTCAATTGATTAACTAGTCGATGACAATTAGTTAACTAGCCAATTTTAATTAGTTAACTAGCCCATGTCAATTATTTAACTATCCCATGATCAGTAGTTAACTATCCCATATCAATTAGTTAACTAGCCCATGTCAATTAGTTAACTATCTCATGATCAATAGTTAACTAATGAATGCCAATTAGTTAACTTGTCCATTCCAATAGTTAACTGGCCCATGTCAAATAGTTCACTAGCCCATATTAATTGTTCACTAGCCAATGTCAATTAGTTAATTAACCCATATCAATAGTTAACTAGTCCATATCAATTAGTTAACTAGCCAATGATAATTAGTTAACTAGCCCATGTCAATTAGTTAACTAGCCCATGATAATTAGTTAGCTAACCCATCACAATTAGTTAACTATCCCATGCTAAATAGTTAACTAGCCCATGATCAATTATTTAACTAGGCCATGATCAATAGTTAATTAGCCTATGATCAATTACTTAACTAGCCCATGACAATTAGTTAACTAGCTCATGTCAAATAGTTAACTAGCACATCACAATTAATTAACTAGCCCATGTCAATTAGTTATCTAGCCCATGGCAATTAGTTAACTAGCCCATGATCAATAGTTAACTAGCCCATGCCAATTAGTTAACTAGCCCATGCCAATTACTTAACTAGCTCATATCAATTAGTTAACTAGCCCATGATAATTAGTTAACTAGCTCATGATCAATAGTTAACTAGCCCATGACAATTATTTAAATATCTCATAATCAATTAGTTACCTAGTCCATGTCAATTAGTTAACTACCCCATGACAATTAGTTAACTAGCCCATGATCAATTAGTTAACTAGTCCATGTCAATTAGTTAACTAGCTTGTGATAAATTAGTTAACTATCCCATGTCAATTAGTTAATTAGCTCATGATCAATAGTTAACTAGCCCATGGTCAATTAGTTAACTAGCCCATGATCAATTAGTTAATTGGCCCATGATCAATAGTTAACTAGCCAATGTCAATTAGTTAACTAGCCCATGACAATTAGTTAACTAGCCCATGATCAACTAATTAACTAGCTCATGATCAATAGTTAACTAGCCTATTATCAATTAGTTAACTTGTCCATGTCAATGGTTAACTAGCCCATGTCAAATAGTTAACTAGGCCATGCCAATTAGTTAACTAGCCCATGTCAATTAGTTAACGATCCCATGGTCAATAGTTAACTAGCTCATGTCAATTAGTTAACTAGCCCATGTCAATTAATTAACTAGCCCATGATCAATAGTTAACTATCCCATGTAAATTAGTTAACTTGCCCATGTCAATAATTAACTATCCCATGTCAAATAGTTAACTAGTCCATATAACTAGTTCACTAGCCCATATAAATAATTCACTAGCCCATATAAATAATTCACTAGCCCATATCAATTAGTTAACTAGCCCATATAAATAGTTAACTAGATAATGTCAAATTTTTAACTAGCCCGTGACAATTAGTTACCTATCCCATTTCAATAGTTAACTAGCCCATGATAATTAGTTAACTAGTCTATGTCAATTAGTTAACTAGCCCATAATCAATAGTTAAACAACCCATTTCAATTAGTTAACTACCCCATGTCAATTAGTTATACTATCCCATGATCAATAGTTAACTATCTCACGTAAATTAGTTAACTTGCCCATGTCAATAGTGAACTAGCCCATGTCAATTAGTTAACTAGTCCATGATCAAAAGTTAAATAGCCCAATATCAATTAGTTAATTAGCCCATGATTAAATAGTTAACTAGCCCATGATCAATTAGTTAACTAGCCCATGATCAATAGTTAACTAGCCCATGATCAATTAGTTAACTAGCCAATGACAATTAGTTAACTACTCCATGACAATTAGTTAACTAGCCCATATTAATAGTTAACTAGCTCATGTCAATTAGTTAACTAACCAATGTCAATTAATTGACTAGCCCATGATCAATAGTTAACTAGCCCATGATCAATAGTTAACTAGACCATGTCAATTAGTTAAGTAGCGCATGTCAATTAGTTAACTTGCTAATGCCAATAGTTAGCTAGTCCATGATCAATAGTTAACTAGCACATGATCAATTAGTTAATTAGGCCATAATTAAATTGTTAACTAGCCCATGATCAATTAGTTAACTAGTTAATGATCAATAGTTAACAAGACCATTATCAATAGTTAACTAGCCTATGTTCAATCAATTAACTAGCCCATGATCAATAGTTAATTAGCCTAAGGTCAATTAGTTAACTAGCACATGACAATTAGTTAACTAGATGTCAATTAGTTAACTAGCCCATGTCAATTAGTTAACTAGCGTATGACAATTAATTAACTATCCCATGTCAATTACTTAACTAGCCCATGACAATTAGTTAACTAGCCCCTGATCAATAGTTAACTAGCCTATATCAATTAGTTAACTAGCCCATGTCAATTAGATAACTAGCCCATATCAATTAGTTAACTAGCCCATGTCATTTCAATGCCAATTAGTTAACTAGCCCATGTCAATTAGTTAACTAGCCCATGGCAATTAGTTAACTAACCAATGATCAATAGTTAACTAGCCCATGTCAGTTAGTTAACTAGTCCATGTCAATTAGTTAAATAACCCATGTCAATTAGTTAACTTGTCTATGACAATTAGTTAACTAGCCCATGATCAATTAATTTACTAGCCCATGATCAATAGTTAACAAGCCAATGTCAATTAGTTAACTAGCCCATGAAAATTAGTTAACTAGCCTATGCCAATAGTCAATTAGTTAACTGCCCCATTTCAATTAGTTAACTAGCCCATGATCAATAGTTAACTAGCCAATGTCAATTAGTTAACTAGTCCATGCCAATTACTTAACTTGTCCATAACAATTAGTTAAGTAGCTCATGATCAATTAGTTATCTAGCCCATGATCAATAGTTAACTAGCCAATGTCAATTAGTTAACTGGCCTATGACAGTTAGTTAACTAGCCCATAGCGATAGTTAACTAGCCCATGACAATTAGTTAACTAGCCCATGTCAATTAGTTAACTAGCTCATGATCAATAGTTAACTATCTCATGATCAATAGTTAACTAACCCATGTCAATTAGTTAACTTTCTCATGTCAAATAGCTAGCTAGCCCATGTCAAATAGTTCACTAGCCCATATAAATAGTTCACAAGCCCATATCAATTAGTTGAATAGTTAACTAGACCATGATCAATAGTTACCTAGTACGTGATCAATTAGCTAACTAGCTCATGATCATTGGTTAATTAGCTTATGATCAATTAGTTAACTAGCCCATGTCAATTAGTTAACTAGTGCATGTCAATTAGTTTACTAGCCCTTGTCAATTAGTTAACTAGCCCATGGCAATTAGATAACTAGCCTATGATTATTTAGTTAACTAGCCCATGATCAATAGTTAACTAGCCAATGTCAATTAGTTAACTAGCCCAGTACAATTAGTTAACTAGCCCATGCCAATAGTTAACTAGCCTATAACAATTAGTTAACTAACCCATGTCAATTAGTTAACTAGTCCATGATCAATAGTTAACTATCTCATGTCAAATAGTTAACTAGTCCATGTCAAATAGTTAACTAGTCCATGTCAATTAGTTAACTAGCTCAGGATCAATATTTAACTAGCTCATGTCAATTAATTAATTTTTCCATGTCAATAGTTAACTATCTCATGATCAATTAGTTAACTAAACCATGATCAATAGTTAACTATGCCATACTCATTTAGTTAAATAGCCCATGATCAAATAGTTGACTAGTCGACAATCAATAGTTAACTAGCCCATGATCAATTAGTTAACTAGCCTATGATCAATTGTTAACAAGACCATTATCAATAGTTAACTAGCCCATGATCAATTAGTTAACTAGCCCATGATCAATAGTTAATTAGCTTAAGATCGATTAGTTAATTATTCTAAGATCAATTAGTTAACTAGCCAATGTCAATTAGTTAACTAGTGCATGACAATTAATTAACTAGCTCATGTCAATTAGTTAACTAGCCCATGGCAATTAGTTAACTAGACCATGATCAATGGTTAACTAAACCATGTCAATTAGTTAACTAACCCATGCCAATTAGTTAAATAGCCTATGTCAATTAGTTAACTAGCCCATTATCAATAGTTAACTAGCCCATTATTAATAGTTAACTAGCCCATGATCAATTAATTAACTATTCCATGATCAATTAGTTAAATAGCCCATGATAAATAGTTAACTAGCTGATGATCAATAGTTAACTAGCCCATGATCAATTAATTAACTAGTCTATGATCAATAGTTAACAAGACCATTATCAATAATTAGCTAGCCCATGGCAATTAGTTAACTAGCCCATGATCAATAAGTTAACTAGTGCATGACAGTTAGTTAACTAGCCCATGTCAATTAGTTAACTAGCCCATGACAACTATTTAATGAACCCATGATCAATAGTTAACTAGCCCATGTCAATTAGTTAACTAGCCATTGATCAATAGTTAACTAGTGCATGATCAATTTGTTAATTAGCCCATGATCAATTTGTTAACTAGCCCATGACAATTAATTAACTAGCCCATGACAATTATTTAATGAGCCCATGATCATTAGTTAACTAGCCCATGACAATTAGTTAACTAACCCATGTCAATTCCATGTGAATTAGTTAACTAACCCATGCCAATTAGTAAACTAGCCCATGTCAATTAGTTAACTAGCCCATGTCAATTCTATGTCAATTAGTCAACTAGCCCATGTCAATTAGTTAACTAGCCCATGACAGTTAGTTAACTATCCCATGCCAATTAGTTAACTAGCCCATGTCAATTAGTTCACTTTCTCATGATAAATTAGTTAACTAGTCAATGATCAATAGTTCACTAACCCATGTCAATTAGTTAACAAGCCCATGACAATTAGTTAACTATACCATGTCAATTAGTTAATTAGCACATGAAAATAGTTAACTAGCCTATGACAATTAGTTAATTAGCCAATGCCAATTAGTTAACTAGCCCATGGGAATTAGTTAACTAGCCCATGACTATTAGTTAACTAGCCCATCATCAATAGTTAACTAGCCCATCTCAATTAGTTAACTAGCCCATGTCAATTAGTTAACTAGTCCATGCCAATAGTTAACTAGTGCATGGCAATTAGTTAACTAGCCCAATTAGTTAACTAACCCATGATCAATAGTTAACTAGCTCATGATCAATTAGTTAACTATCCCATGACAATTAGTTAATTAGTCCATGACAATTATTTAGCTAGCCAATATAAATTAGTTAACTAGCTCATGACAATTAGTTAACTAACCCATGATCTAATATTTAACTAGCCCATGATCAATTAGTCAACTAGCCCATGATCAATAGTTAACTAGCCCATAATCTATTAATTAACTAGCCCATGTCAATAGTTAACTAGCTCGTGATCAATAGTTAACTAGCCCATGCCAATCAGTTGACTAGTTCATGTCAATTAGTTAACTAGCCCATGATCAATAGTTAACTAGCCAATTCCAATTAGTTAACTAGTCCATGTCAATTAGTTAACTAGCCCATGATCAATAGTTAACTAGCCCATGTCAATTAGTTAACTAGCCCATGACAATTACTTAGCTAGCCCATGTCAGTTAGTTAATTAGCCCATGTCAATAGTTAACTAGCACATGACAATGAGTTAAATAACCTATGTGAATTAGTTAACTAGCACATGTCAATTAGTTAACTAGCCTATGTCAAATAGTTAACTAGCCAATGCCAATAGTTAACTAACACATGATCAATAGTTAACTAGCCCATGATCAATAGCTAACTATCCCATTATTAGTTAGTTAACTAGCCCATGATCAATAGTTAACTAGCCCTTGATCAATTTGTTAGCTATCCCATGGTCAATAGTTAACTAGCCCATGATCGATTAGTTAACTAGCCCATGACAATTAGTTAACCAGCCAATGACAATTAGTTAATGAGCCCATGATCAATAGTTAACTATCTCATGTCAATTAGTTAACTAGTCCATGTCAATTCCATATCAATTAGTCAACTAACCCATGTCAATTAGTTAACTAGCCCATGACAGTTACTTAACTAGCCCATGTCAATTAGTTAACTAGCCCATACTAATTAGTTAACTTGCTCATGATAATTAGTTAACTAGCCCATGATCAATTAGTTAACTTGCCAATGATTAATAGTTAACTAGCCCATGTAATTTAGTTAACAAGCCCATGACAATTAGTTACCTATCCTATATCAATTATTTAACTATCCCATGTCAATTAGTTAACTATCCCATGTCAATAGTTAACTATCCCTTGAAAATTAGTTAATTATCCCATGTCAATTAGTTAACTAGCCCATGATCAATAGTTAACTAGCCCATGTCAATTAGTTAATTATCCCATGATCAATAGTTAACTAGCCCATGTCAATTAGTTAACTAGCCCATGAAAATTAGTTAACTAGCCCATGTCAATTAGTTAACTAGCCCATGTCAATAGTTAACTAGTGCATGGCAATTAGTTAACTAGCCCATGATCAATAGTTAACTAGCTCATGATCAATTAGTTAAATAGTCCATGACAATTAGTTAACTAGCCGATGTCAATTAGTTAACTAGTCCATGACAATTAGTTAACTAAACAATGTCAATTAGTTAACTAACCCATGATCAATTAGTTAACTAGCCCATCATCAAATAGTTAACTAGCCCATGATCAATAATTAACTAGCCCATAATCTATTAGTTAACTAGCCCATGATCAATAGTTAACTAGCCTGTGACAATTAGTTAACTAGTCCATGACAATTAGTTAACTAGCCCATATCAATTAGTTAACTAGCCCATGAAAATCAGTTAACTAGCCCATGTCAAGTAGTTAACTAGCCCATGACAATTAGTTAATGAGTGCATGATCAATAGTTAACTAGCCCATGTCAATTAGTTAACTAGCCCATGACAAATAGTTAACTAACCCATGACAAATAGTTAACTAACCCATGTCAATTAGTTAACTAGCCCATGACAATTAGTTAACTAGCCCATGATCAATAATTAGTTAGACCATGTCAATTAGTTAACTAGCTCATGAAAATTAGTTAACTAGCCCATTTCAATTAGTTAACTAGCCCATGTCAATATTTAACTAGCCCATGACAATTAGTTGACTAGCCTATGTCAATTAGTTAACTAGCTCATTATCAATTAGTTAACTAGTCCATGTTAATTAGTTAACTAGCCCATGTCAATAGTTAACTAGCCCATGAAAATTAGTTAACTAGCCCATGATCAATAGTTAACTAGCTCATTTCATTTAGTTAACTAGCCCATGACAATTATTTAACTAGTCCATGATTAATAGTTAACTAGCCCATGATCGAATAGTTAACTAGCCTATGATCAATAGTTAACTAGCCCGTGATCAATTAGTTCAGTAGCTCATGATCAAATAGTTAACTAGCCCATGATCAATAGTTAACTAGCTCATGATCAATTAGTTAACTTGTCCATGTCAATAGTTAACTAGCCCATGTCAATTATTTAAGTAGCTCATATCAATAGTTAACTAGCCCATGAAAATTAGTTAACTAGACCATGTCAATTATTTAACTAGCCCATGACAATTAGTTAACTAGCCCATGATCAATTAGTTAACTAGCCCATGACTAACTAGCCTATATCAAATAGTTAACTAGCCCATGACAATTAGTTAACTATCTCATAATCAATTAGTTAGCTAGCCCATGTCAATTAGTTAACTATCTCATAATCAATTAGTTAGCTAGCCTATGATCAATAGTTAACTAGCCCATGACTAACTAGCCTATATCAAATAGTTAACTAGCCCATGACAATTAGTTAACTATCTCATAATCAATTAGTTAGCTAGCCCATGACAATTAGTTAACTAGCCCATGATCAATTACTTAACTATTCCATGTCAATTAGTTAACTAGCCCATTATGCCTTGCATAACCACCCCATTTTAATTTTGGTCAAAATGGGTCTCCTTTTTTGTTTTCCTGTCCTTGGTGTTTTGTTCGAGACTTAGGAGTTGTTCTTCTTCCCCTAAGTTTTTGATTTTTTCTTTTGCTCTGGTGGAACTGGAACCAAAACGAAATTTGAATCTGGAACTTGTAAGGGTTCCTGGTCTGGATTTGGTTTTGATTATGATCCGGTTCATTTTCCTTGTATTTCTTTGTGTGTCAGTTTTGTTTCCTTTTGGCGGGATTGGATCCAAATCAGATCTTGAACTTGGAAATTTGCAAACTTCCAAGTTCAGTTCCCATTCCACCTCGGCCTCTACCCCTACCTTTACATTTTGTTCATTTGTTTTGTTTTGGGTTGGGTTCCTTTGGTCCCAATCTTGCCTTGTTGTCCTTTTTCGGTCCCTTTTGTTCTTTGTGTTTTTCTTCGTCTTTGGCGAGAGTGGAACCAAACCGAGAACCTTGCAAAAGGTTTCTTGTCTGATTTTAGTCTCAATCTTGCACTCGTCCCTTATTGTTTTCTTTCCCGCATTACTTTTGTTACACAAAAGTTATGTACCCGTTCCCGCTTTAATTTTGTGCCCAACCAACCGCATTAATAACATTAATTACAAGTCCTCCACACATGCGAAATTAAATTCAAAACCTTAATCAAGGTCAATTTGCTCATTACTATTATTGCTTAAGTTGTTTTAGCAAACCCAAGCCAAAAATTGAGAAGAGGAACACGATCTGGTCAAAGGGCAAGCATCTGTAAGAGGATTTTGATCGAGAATTCATCATGTTTGGTAGCATTTGAGGTGGGTGGGTTTTCCCATTTTGTTTCACATTTGTTTCCCATATTATTCTTCATTTTGTTCTTCACGCATTCGCAAGAAACTTTCTTGTGGATCTTCGCCCATTTTTGGTGTTGCTTTCAATTTCCCTTTTAATTTTTCTTTCCTTTTGTTTTATGTCTGCTTTTCATTTTTTTGTTTATTTTGGTTCCGCTGCTATCTTTTTCTTGTTTCAGTGTTGTCCATACTGTTGTGCCCTTGTTTTCTTTACGGTTTCATCTTTGACAGGTCTTGAGGGTTTTTAGAAGTTTCAAACTTATTTAAAGACCCGTCTGGTCTTAGTCGCGATTCGATTCAATGGTTTCCATGTCGAGTTTTTGATGCCCTAAATTCTTGAGTCGACAAATTGTGCAAACTAGGGTTTGTGTGCCATCTTTGCAATATTCTGCCCTAGTTGGCTTTGTCTTCCCATGGTCACATTAATGATGGATTTGTGCCTTTATTTTAAGCCTCCTCGACCCATCATATGACCTTGTTTTAAGTCATTATAGGTGCTTGATTAAGATTGTGCCATGCTTAATGATAACGGGTGAAAGCAAATCTAGGAATGGATTCGACCCATAAATATCTGTTTGAAAGTTTAGATCCGGTTCTGAGCCCGTTCCCGATGAGCTTTTGACTTTGTTCCACATCCATTACACTGGCAAAAGCGAAACCGGAATGGAGGCAAGATTTGGAACTTTGTAATGTTCTAGTTCTGGTTTTCGTTATGATCTTGGTCCCGACTCTGATGATTGATTTTGACCCCGATCCTGCCAGCACTAGAAGCTTTCTAATGCTAATTCCTTTCTTGGTTCCACCTCCGATGAGCTTGAAATTTCACTAATTCTAAAAGGCTACCTAGGGAAGGATAGAGTAATATGAAGGGTAAGTCTTCTAATGTTGATTGTCATGCTTTCTATAGATCTAATCGAAGGTTGTCTTGTAGGAATAAACAACGTCAAGGGCATCTGCAGAAATTTCACAAGTGGAAATCCAAGCTGCAGAGAGTTCAAAGCAAGTAAATCCTAAGAAGATCAAGGTAGATCAGCTCCCCTATACGTTGAGATACAAACACTAGAATGCTACTCCCACTGCTAGCAAGTTAGATTCGAAATGGGTTGATATCAAAGATACAAATTTAGGCTCATTCAACAGTGAGGAGCTGATTCTCGAGACTTCTATAGAATAAGTGACTGGGAGGACAGAAAGAATAGTCCAATCTAGGCTAGCACATGTCACACTTTTCCCTCTGTTAGTTCAATGCCTAGAGCTCATTTTGACTGCAGTAGGGGCTTATAATCCAGTGTCAAGGCAGTGCATGGACCAACAAGGGAATCTCATAATTGATATGTCCCCACAAATGATGAGGTTCATGTTCAATGCACCTACCCCAGATAATCAATTATCAATTCATCCATCTTATTCTTCTTATTCTTCTATCCTTACTAAAAATTATATCCAAGTATCAAATCTATGTGTATCAACATGAATTTGCACCCCTAACACAAATTCCCTTTTGACCCTTAACACTTTAGAAAATCAAAGGTGGAGGTTTAATTTCACTTAAGCTTGTTGCCTGTATTCCATTTGGCACTTGTTTTGTGTGTCGGTGAGGGCGTTTCTGTTGGGGATGCCTGTGCAGTGCGCAGACGTCCACGCGACACACTTACATCCCTGGCAGATTCCTGTTGCTGGAGACTATAAAGGCGTTACATTTTCAATTGGAAGTCGAAGAGTAACGTCCCTCTTCATTTGGTCGACCCGAATATGGTTGTTTTTCATCCATCTCTTCATAATCTTCACTCTCTCATCCATTCTCAAGTTTGGGAAGAGTTTGGCAAGATATTGAATCCATACCTTCACATTTTCTCCACCATTTTCAAGCATTCACAAGCTTTGTAGTAGCACCATTCACTCCATTGCAACAATCCACTACTCCATCACTCCAACAGGGTGAGCACATGATTGACACTATGGAAACATAGGCTTGAGTCCCACTTGTTCACTCCTCCACAAGCCTTGAGTGCTTTGGTCGGAGGCGATAAGCTCCTACAAATCTCTCCTTTTGCTTTTGATTGAGTAAGCACGTACTGTTTGTTGTGTTTTGTGTTTACGTAGCTTGTAATTTCTTTTCTTCATCATTTTCTACTATTCCAAACTTGGTTGTCTGTGGAGGTGGAAACACCAAGATGGGGGTCTGACTGATGCAGGCCCCTATATAGCCCCAACAATTTCTCCCTTTATTGTGTGCAGGTGGAGAGAGCTTGGAGCAATCTGGCAAGGAGAACATTGTACAAGATTGTCTTCATCACCTTGGTGGTAATTATTGAGAAACATGCCTCAAACTCATTGGAAAAGACCCTAGTTTTGTCCCCGAGCAGCAAAGATCTCAAGTGTTCTATTTTAAGTCATTACCGCCATACTACGGGTGACTGTTCACTAAGGCGCGGTAGCGCGGTTACCACTATACCACAGAGCCTCTTATTGGGCGCAACAGTTAAACAGTGGAACCACGATACCATGAGGAAATTCGAGACATGGTGTGGTGGCATGGTTACCATTATACCACGAGCAGTCGTTGTGTGAGCTACGGTGGCACGGTTACCGCTATACCACGAGCAGTCGTTGTGTGAGTTGCAGTGGCCCGGTTACCACTATACCACGAGCGGTCGTTGTGTGGGCGGCGGTGACACGGTGAACCCTCACGGTCTGGAAGTTGGACAATTCACCACCATACTGCGGGTAAGCATTGGTCTGTGAGCAGTGACACGATGAGCCTTGGCAGTCTATTCGACAGTTCACCACCATACAACGGGAAGCTTTAGATGATGGAGCGGTAGTGCGGGATGGTCACTGCTACACCGCGGGTGTCTTCGATCTGTCTAGCGGTAGTGAGGTAAATCGCTATATTGCAAGGACTAGTTGGTTGGCTCATGGTAGCGCGATATGAAGAGGAGAAAAGTTTTGACTCGTTGACTACTGATGTGTACGTCGACTAGTGGTCGTTTCCTGACTGGGCAGAGGTCGTTTGTGTGCTTGAGCAGATCGATGGTTGGAAGTTGAACTGAACCAGTTGCAGAGGAAAATGAATTGGTCGAAGGAGTTTCTATACATTGTAATGAGCAGGAACTTTGTTGGGTTGGATAGTTGGTTCAATGGTTCAGTAATTTAGAGTTTTTTGTTTTTTGTTGTTTTATGAATTTCATTGTATGCAAAAAGAGAGCATTGTAATAGTGAGAAATTTTGTACAAGAATAATCTGGAATTTGATGTTGTAGTTATATTGTCATCAGAAAGGGAGTCTGTAACTTGTATGTAATTTGATTATTGTAATACAAGGGATCTTTCTTTGGTGTGGTGGGCTTTTCTCCCGTAAGGGTTTTCCCACGTAAATCTGGTGTCTAAGTGTGTTTGAATTTATTTCTCAGTTCTGTTATTTATTTCATGTGTGTCTTAGTGAACTGTAATTGTGAAATTTAAAGGCATATCTCTCTTCTCCTCTAAGTCTTGGCATTAGGAAAATTTGTTCTACAATCAAATTTTTCCTAACAAGTGGTATCAGAGCCTGACCATTTGTGTTATCCTTGTGGGTAGGTTGGTTTTTTGTGTCAATTTTTGTTCAATGGGAGGTTTGTAGAAGTCTTGAAATTTGTCTAATTATAGATTGATATGGAAATGACAAGTACGTCTGGAAGGATTGAAATTGAGAAATTCAATGGCAGCAATTTTGAGTTGTGGAAACTTAAAATGGAAGACCTATTGGTGGATCGTGATCTTTGGATTGTTGTGTTTGGAACGAAACCTACAACCATGAAGCAAGAAGATTGATAAGACTTTGTTTGGTAGACTCTGTTCTCCTGAACGTTCGTGAAGAGAAGACTACCTCTTCATTGTGGAAAATATTGGGAGGTATTTATCAGGGAAAATCCTTGGTAAATAAGTTGTTCTTGAGGAATAAGTTGTACTCTTTGAAGATGGAGGGAGGAACATCTATTGTTGATCATTTAAATACCTTTAACATGTTGATTACTCAGTTAACATCTATAGGTGTGAAGATTGAAGAAGAAGATCGTTGTATGCTCTTGTTATGTTCTTTACCAAACTCTTGGGATCACTTGGTGATGGCTATTGGGAGAAAGACAACCACTTTCAATATGGAGGATGTGGTTGCTTCTTTTTTATCAGAAGAGATGAGAAGGAAATCTTCTGAGATGGCGAAGGAGGCTCTTGTGGTTCGAGGCAGATCAAAAGAAAAAGGCAAGAAAAAGGTTAAGAAGTCCAAATCAAAATTAGAAGGGAGATCAAAGTCTCTTGGAAAGAACTCCAAGGTGAAGTGTTGGAACTGTGGGAAATCTGGTCATGTCTGAAAGGATTGAAAAGAGGAGAAAAAGAAGTGGAAGAATAATTCTTCTAACAATGATTCTTCTCAGAGTGATGCAAATGCCTTTATTGCAGCCTTGGCAACTCAGGCATCAGATGATGTCTAGATGATTGATTCTGAAGCATCATTCCACATGACATCTCATAGAGACTGGTTTACTAAGTATGAATATTGTGATGGTGGAAAGGTGTATCTGGCAAGTGATTCATCTCTAGAGATAGTTGGTCATGGAAGAGTCAGAATTCAGTTTCCTGATGGAAGAGTTAAGGGAATTGATGGTGTAATGCATATACTAGGTCTGGCTCAAAATTTAGTTTTTGTAAGCAAGTTGAATGATGTTGGAGTGCAAGTCTCATTCTCTAGCAATGGTTGTAAAATGACTAGAGGCTCGATGGTGCTGGCTAGGGGTGCCCGAATTGGTACTCTGTCCAAGTTGGATGCATTGGTTGTTCAATGCAATAGTGTCTCTGCAAAGTCACAGAAGTTTGTTCGTGAAGAAAAGAATGAAAATGTTCCTATTGGAGCAAATTCCTTGGAAGTTAAACTTCCTACAAAAAAGAATATGCTTTGGCATCAAAGGCTCGATCACATTAGTGAAAAAGGTTTGAAAGCCTTGAAAAATAAAAGCCTAGTTGAGGGGCTTGATGATTGTAACCTTGAATTTGAATTATGTGAACATTGTATATATGGGAAACAACACCATGTTTCATTCTACTCTAGTCCTCATAAGTCTTCTGGTGTTCTGGATTATATTCATTCTGATGTGTGTGGTCCAATGGATGTTCCTTCGTTATCGAAGTCTAAATGTTATGTTTCTTTTATTGATGATTATTCAAGAAGGGAATTTGTGTACTTTAAAAAAAGTAAATCAGAAGTGTTCAATCATTTTAAAGAATTTAAAAACCTTGTGGAAAATCAAACTAGAAGAAAAATAAAGTGTCTAAGGACTGACAATGGCAGTGAGTTTTTCTCTGATGAGTTCGAAGGGTATTGCAAATACCATGGGATTAAGAGGCATAAAATAACACCTTACACTCCACAACAAAATGGATTTGTTGAAAGGTTGAACAGGACGTTGATGGAGAAGGCAAGAATTATGTTGAGCAATGTTGGTCTGGAGCAGACGTCTTGGGCTGAGGTTGTGGCTACAACATGTTACTTATTGAATCGATCACCTTCTTCAACACTTTTTGATATAATGCCTATGGAAGCTTGGTCTGATAAGAAGCCCTCTCTCAAAAATATTTGTGTCTTTGGCTGCAACGCATATGTTTATGTGCCAAATGTGAAGAGATCTAAATTGGACAACAAAGCTGAAAAATGTATCTTCATTGGGTATGGACTTGGTGTGAAAGGATACAAGCTTTGGAATCCTGTGACTAAAAAGGTATTGTAGATTAGAAGTGTAATCTTTCAAGAACTGAAACCTTCTTCAATGGATTTGTAGTCAGAGATGAAAGAAAAAGAAGAAAAGAATGATGTTGTTGAGATACCTCTAAATCCTGAAAAAGAGGAACAACACATTGATAGTGTACCTAAAACTGAGGAGAGTTTGAGTAGCTCTGAGAGTTCTGAACAAGAACAAGAACCATAACCTCAGCCTCTGCCTACGAGGAGGTTTACACATGAAAAGAAACAACCAGATAGGTATGGCTTCTCTATGATAGATTCTAGTTGTGCCTATGCTTTGTGTACTAATACTGATGAGCCTAAGACTATAAAAGAGGTAGTTGAAATGTTTGATTCAGATTCCTGGTTGGAAGCCATGAATGAAGAAATGGCATCATTAAGGAAAAATGAAACTTGGGATCTGGGATCTGGTTCCATTTCCTGAAGGGAGAAAGCCTGTGGGCTACAAATGGGTGTTTAAAAAGAAAATTGGTCTAGATGGTAGTACTGAGAAGTATAAAGCGAGATTGGTTGCAAAGGGATATTCCCAAGTAGAGGGAATTGATTATGGTGAAATTTTTTCTCCAGTAGAAAAGTTGAAATCTATTAGATTTCTCTATCACTTGCAGCAGCATATGATTTGTAGATTGAACAAATGGATGTGAAGACAAGGTTTCTTCATGGTGATCTTGAAGAAGAAATTTATATGTCCCAGCCTGAGCACTTTGTGAAAAAAGGTAAAGAAAGTTTGGTTTTCAAGTTGAAAAAATCTCTGTATGGTTTGAAGAAATCACCTAGGATGTGGTACCAAAAATTTGACACATTTGTATTGTCATTGAGATTTGTAAGATCAAAATCAGATCATTGTGTGTACTATAAGATTGAAAATGATCGGGTTCTTATTATTGCCCTTTATGTTGATGATATGTTGTTCATAGGAAATAGTAAGTTAATGATTTCTGATCTAAAATCTTAGTTGTCTACAAAGTTTGAAATGAAAGATCTTTGTGCAGCTAGGTATATTCTGGGTATGAAAATAAACAAGGAGAGAAAGAGAAAAAATTTATGGCTCAGCCAGAGTAAGTATGTTAACACTATTTTGGAGAGATTTGGTATGAATGATTGCAAGCAACTATTTGTTCAAGTTTTGTAGGGAACAAAGCTATATGTTGAAGAGTGTCTGAAATCTCCTATTGAGATGGAGGACATGACTAGAGTGCCTTATGCTAGTGTGATTGGTAGTTTAATGTATGCAATGGTCTGTACAAGGCCAGAAATTGCCCAAGCAGTGGGACTTCTTAGCAAATTTATGGAAAATCCAGGAAGGACACATTCAAATGTTGTGAAAAGAGTGTTTAGATATTTGAGGGGCACTTCAGGATATGCTCTATGTTACCATGGTAGTTTGGTTGGATCATAGAGGACTCTCAACATTCGTGGATATGTATATTCTGATTGGGTAGGGGATATTGACAATAGAAGGTCCATTAGTGGATATTTTTTCATGATGAATGGTGGTGTAGTTAGTTGGATGATCAAGTGGCAGGCTGTAGTCACTTTATCTACTACACAGGCTAAGTACATGGCAACAACTCACACCTGTAAGGAAGCCATTTGGCTTAGAAGACTATGTTCTGATATTGGTTTTGATGGAGGGTAGATTTTTATTAATTGTGATAGTCAGAGTGTTATTTGTCTAGAAAAAAATCCAACTTTCCATGCTAGGACAAAACATATCGATGTGCAGTATCACTTTGTGCGAGATATGGTGGAGGTTGGAAAGGTCAGTTTAGATAAGGTTGATACTCTGAAGAATATTGTTGATGCATTGAAAAATCCAGTGAGCACGGAAAAGTTCAAATGGTGTGCGAGTTCGATGGGCCTTGGGGTCCAGAATGTTCAGTGACTTCAGGTATTGAAGAGGGTTTAGTGAGTTCTTTGTCAAGTGGGAGATTGTTGAGAAACGTGCCTCAAACTCACTGGAAAAGACCCTAGTTCTATCCCTGAGCAGCAAAGTTCTTAAGTGTTCTATTTTAAGTCCTTACCGCCATACCGTGGGTGACTGTTCACTGAGGCACGGTAGTGTGGTTACCGCTATACCGCGGAGCCTCTTCTTAGGCGTAGCGGTGGAATCGCGATACCACAAGGAAATTCGAGACATGGTGTGGTGGTGCAGTTACTGTTATAACACAAGCGGTCATTATGTGAGCTGTGGTGGCATGGTTACCGTTATACTGCGAGCAATCATTGTGTGAGTTTTAGTGGTATGGTTACCACTATATCGTGAGTGGTCATTGTGTGAGCGGCGATGACACGGTGAACCCTCACGGTCTGGAAATTGGATAGTGCATCGCCATACCGCAAGTAAGCATTATTCTATGAGCAGTGATGCAGTGAGCAATGGTAGTCTGTTTGGTAGTTCACTGCCATACCGTGGGAAGCTTTGGACGATGGAGCGGTAGTGCAGGATGGTCACCACTACACCACGGGTGTCTTCGGTCTGTCTAGCGGTAGCGAGGTAAACCGCTATACTGTGGGGATTTTGACTAGCTCACGGTAGTGCAGTATGAAGAGGAGAAAAGTTTTGACTCATTGACTGCTTGTGTGTACGTCGACTAGTGGTCGTTTGCTGACTGGGCAAAGGTCGTTTGGGTGCTTGAGCAGTTCGACGATTGGAAGTTGAACTGAATCGGTTGCAGAGGAAAATGAATCGGTCGAAGGAGTTGCTATACATTGTAATGAGCAGGAACTTTGTTGGGTTGGATAGTTGGTTTGATGGTTCGATAATTCAGAGTTTTTTGTTTTATGTTGTTCTGTGAATTTCATTGTATGTAGAAAGAGAGCATTGTAACAGTGAGATATTTTTTACAAGAACAATCTGGAATTTGTTGGTGTATTTATATTGTCATCAGAAAGGGAGTATGTAACTTGTATGTAATTCAATTATTGTAACACAAGGGATCTTTCTTTGGTGTGGTGGATTTTTCTCTCGTAAGGGTTTTCCCATGTAAATCTGGTGTCTAAGTGTGTTTGAATTTTTTTATCAGTTCTATTATTTCTTTCATGTGTGTCTTAGTGAACTGTAATTGTGAAATTTAAAGGCATATCTCTCTTCTCCTTTGAGTCTTGGCATTAGGAAAATTTGTTCCGCAATCAAAATTTTCCTAACAGTAATACATTTCCTTTATCATATTTGTATCTACATTTCTCTTTACTTAATCTTGTTTTATCACTTTAAACACCTCTAGACTAGGTTGATAGTCTCTCCTTTTGAGTTTGAGTCTTGTCTTCTCGATTCTCTGGTCGTACATACGCCAACTCACCTGTGAGATGCCAGCGCACCGCACTGTCATCCTGGAATTGCGCTTTCGTCCTCAGATAGAGAGCTACCTAAGAGATAGATCTAACTCTAAAGGTCAACTCATCTAGTCTCCTTCCAACATTCAGGATTGCAGAGTGATCGAAGGACACATAATCCTCATCATTCTCATCCTCATCATCCTAACTTCCCCTTAAATTAAGGTGGGTTAGGGCAGCCTTTTCGCTCTTGGCCTTTTGTAACCTAGGGCCTTGCAATGGGTGGTCCCCCTCTCTTGCATTTTTGGTGAACTCGACATGAACCAACGTATATCCATTTGTCGGCATCCTAAATTTTTTTCTCATATACCTCTTGGTCGTTGTACCCTGGTGTGTTGTGAAATTTTATGAGCTTCACAACCCAGTCTACGACCTTTGGGCATATTGTTAGAAGAATTTTGTGACACCTTCCAATGGACAAGATGAAGGTCTCCTCTAACTTCACTACTAACCTTTTCTTTGGGTTTGCGGTTGGTTTGTCTACACAGGAGCACATAGCGCGAGGTGAATCTAAATTTCTTGATGAAACTAATCACATCCCTACTCCTCCTGGGTCACCGACCTCCTCATCCGTAGATGAGCATGAGGTCATTTGTGTCCCTTCTAAGTATGTCATTAGTCTTGACAAGGGGTTAGGTGCATTAGAAAATCACCTGGAAGGCAACCCGAAGTTGGCTAGAGCTGTTAAGGTGATCGGTGAAATAAGATACATGGTGGAAAAGGACTGGATAAGTGTAGAACTCTTGGCTAGTCTTGCCGGTCTGGCCGAAGCATGTGACCCCTCAAGCTTTGGTCACTTGATATGAGGTGGCCTCTTCGAGGAACACGAGAGGCAGCTAAAGATGTTAATGCCTCCTATATCCGTGTATATGACTAACACAGTTCCCTTAGTCAATATACCATCTACTTCTGAAAGTTTGGATACTGTCAAAGTAAACAGAAACCCTTTGGGTTTCCACTTCACCCCTTATGTAGCCTTCGATGGTGGAGTATTTGGTAGAATGATGGGTGGAGGCTTTGGTAGTAGGAACTTCGGAAGTGGAGGTAGCATTGGCGAAGGCAATGCCGGTGGAAGTCATGGTGGTGGCTTCGACTTTGGCGGTGGCTCCAATAGAAGTCACACTAGTGGCGGCGGTATCGGTGGTGGCTCTAGTGGTGACCATGGTGGTGGCCCTGGTGTAAATCATATCGGTGGTGGTAGTATTGGTGGCAGTTCTAGCAGTCGCCCTAGAGGTGGTTCCAGCGGTCCTATGTCTTCTAATGACCCTATTCTGAATACCCTTCTTCAAAATATGGGGAAGATGCAGAACCAGCTGGAAAACCTTTCCTAGGCCTCGACCCAGCCTATCTTACATCCCTTCTTCCAACACAGTCTATTGTCGGTTGTAATCCTAAACACTCCTTTCCCGCAAGGGATGGAGATTTCAAAATTTGAGAAATATGGTGGTAAAGGGGACCCACAGACACATGTGTCCACCTTTCACACCTTGTGCATAGAATTTTTCCATCACAATGCATTGATGGCTAAACTATTTCCCCGATCCCTCAAAGATACAACACTGGATTGGTACTCTTCTTTGCCCGATAATTCCATCTTCACGTTCGATCAACTTGTGAACTAGTTCTTGCAACACCTCCAAGCAAATATCAGACCGAAGATGACCTTCTCAGACATTGTTAGATGTAAACAAGGGGACAATGAGAAGATTACAGACTTTATAGCATGGTACCAAGCACTCCTCTCATAGATCTCGTATCTGTTATCTAATTCTAATGTACAAAAGGTCTTCATAGGGAACTTACAAAGGCCTTGGAAAGAGAAGTTCACCCTCATGAAGTATCCTTCTTTTGCACATTTGTGTGTGGCTTTATGAGAGTACCAGTAAATGGTGGTTCAGTTTGGGGGTTCTCCCTCGCACTCTTGTTATGAAGGAAGATCTATCATATCGATCTCGGGAAGAGGTAAAACTGTTGTGAGTGTAGTAGCCGCTATGGATAACAATGACCTCAGATGCAACCAAAAGTTTATGAAGCTATTAGAGTCTTATTCTTCTATCTTACAAAAGTTGGTGAAGGATAAGATCCTTACCTTTCCACCTCCTAAACTAGTTAGAGAGCCATACCCTAGCTGGTATGAAGAAAACACTTATTGTTAGTACCATCGAGTTAACGAACATGATACCAAACGTTGTATGCGCCTGCATCATGAGATACAAGAGTGCATCGAGGATGGTAGTATCCATCTTGATGGAGGAAAACAAAACACAAACAAATATGTGGTGAAAGCTAATAGTGAGTTGAAAATATACATGGACCCATTTCCATCACATTCTACTAACATGATTATCGATCCCACTGATTCTACTTCTCACCCTGAGGCATATGTTAACATGGTTACTGTTACTCCCTCTACTCATCCTATGACCGGCTCACCAGATGTAACATTTACCTCGCAAGACGTTCCAGCAAACAACAAACCTTCTCCGCTTTATATTCATGCTCGCCTCAATGGCAATATTGTGACAAGGGTCCCAGTCAACCCCATAGGTGGAGTGAATTTCATCACGGAGGAGACGTTACTCTTAAAATTCATACAAAGGGAGGAATACGACAAAATAAAGTCTGTCATCTGCACACATGATGGACTTTCTCTTAAACCCTATGGATTGATAATGTTGTCCATCCTAGCTGGACCTAGGAGTGTAGACACGGTCTTCGATGTCATCCCTGAGTCAGACCTATTCAGAGTGAAGCTAGGCATACCTTGGCTAGCTTCCATGAATGGAATCACCTCCGTGATTCATAAGTGCCTTAAGTTTTCCCATGAAGGTGTCGTGCATGTAATACATGACACTGGATATCAGTCTGTGGTGTCCCATGGAGGATATTCGTTGGACCACTTTTGGCCCACTCCAGTTGGTCCACTCCCATAGAGAACGAACCTACTTTACAAAAAATATGTGAAGTACAAAACTGGGGATAAGGGACAGTCAAAGTTGACCCTTCCTATGGTAGAGCAGCCAACTACCTCTTCCTCTCGAAAAGGAAAGGAGAAGATCGCTCCCTCTCGAGTTGATTCATCCACTCCCTTCTCTTGGGAAGAGTTTTGGATGAACAAGCTCGGGTTCTACTTGCTAAGTCCGATGATGCCTCCTTGGCGAAAGCCCAAAGTCAAGATATCGGATCTCCCTAACAGGTCCCCGGGACCCTAGTACTATTTTTACGACAAAAAGAAAGGTTTGCGGAGAGAGTTCGCCCCTCGGCCTAATCCTGTTCCCCCGAATAAAAAAGGATCCACCTCTAAGGTTGTAGATTCAACTCCTCCCACTATTTCTGAGCCTGCCCCTCCTCCTTCCATTAAGGAGTTTTCCCTTCCATAGGAGATAGTTGTGGACGATATTCCCATGGTTGAGCAAGATCCTTATGTCCCTTCACAAGTTCTGACTTCTGGTGCGAAGAGTCGTAGAAACTGCCTTGTGCATGAGCGCAAACACCGATGAAAGGCTCTCCTAGCCAAGCAAGCCTCCTTACAGAAGAAGGAGGAAGAGAAGACTGCGTCTCCTGTTGTGTCCTTTTTCCCTCCTTCTATCCCTGAATCTCTTTTGGCTCCCGTTGTGAGCACACATGTACTCAGAAGGGTGCAAATGTTCATCGCTCCTTCGGTGGAGCCACCCTTGTTGAATTTTGTCCTGAATGTCTTTCCTTTCCCAAAGCTCATGGACATGGTTAACACTTTAGTTGTGTCCACTATGGTTATTTCCTCTTCTTCCTCGCCACTCCTTGTTTCATCTGTGGGGATTTCACCTCCCCCGGTGAAGATGAAGGTAGAGCATGGCCCCTCCAACAATGGGGGACGTAAGAAGAGCCCGCCTTCTCTGAAAGGTGGCCCCAAACTGACTTGTTTTGTCTTAGTAATGAAACCGATCCTAGCCTCCCCCGAGTTTGTCACTGCTCCCAAGTCTCTCGGAGAGCCTAGCAGTGAACCTCGAGTGCAAACTCCTCCATCCACCAAGGTGAAACATGGCACTCCTGTTATGTGCATGTTTAACTTGGTGGACAAATTTCTGACCCTGTCAGTGATCTTCGCTAGGTTGTTGACCCTAGACCCAGAAGAGCTAAGCGATGAAGACCTTATAGGTCCCTCTACCTTGGACCTTTTTGTGGGAGGATGGGAAGATCCTCCCCTTAACATCACACCATTGCAGGTCGTCTTCCTTCCTTCAATGATCTAGAGTGGGAAGCTGACAACCTCGTGGTCAACCAGTGTTAGGTGGAGACCCTCTCCTTGATCTTTAGATTAGATAGTATGTGTATCATGACATGTGCTTCCCCCATGATCATGCTACATGTACCTGGATGACCCTCATCACCCTTGTTGGTGCGTGGATACAGGTGTGGTGTTTTTTGTTGTAAACCTTCCTCTATATGTGTCATCATTCTTCCATATTTGTGATTAACTTTCAGTAAATTGGGGACGATGCAAAGTGTCAAGAGCATTTAGGCCTCCTACCATGTTGACCCAATTTTTTATTTTACTTTGTCTTTCGTACTTTCTTCTTGATCTATTTGGGGATTGATGATCGTTCACCTCTTACCATAGCTACCTAATATCTATATAAATAAAGGAAGATCTAACCTCGCGTAACCAGATCCCCCTGTGCCCTCTGTGCATGATCTATTTTCTTTAACTTTTCACTTTATATTTCTCTCGTCTTTGCTTGAGTTGTCCCTTTCATGTGTGACAACGCATCTTCTACATTACTTAGCCTTTATAAAATGCATTCATTTCCAAGCAAATATTTTCTCGAAGACCCTTCACACACTTCCTTGATAGAATTGTATTCTCAACTTGAAACCCTAACGGAACATGTTTCCTTCATCAGGGGTTCATAAAGAAAGGACTTGGAAATCCTCCTCTGAAACAGGAACGGTCTTAGTCTTACCCTCGTATGAGCACATCTCCTACCTTTCGAATTCCTTGATGAAGTGAACATCTTTCAAAAGGATTCCTTGATGACAAATCGATTCGAGAAGGAAGACATTAAGCTTTTTGAAGAGCGTGTCCCTTGAGTGGACCCCACCTCTTCACGTTGAGTTCCCAAGGGACCCCTTTGAAATTTTTCAACAAATTTCTATGGCGTCTAGCTTGGGGGTAGCCCAACTAGACCTGTTTCACATCTTGACATCTAGTCCGGGGGTAGCCTGACTGGACTGTTTTTGCATCTTCACATCTAGTCTAGGGGCAGCCTGACTAGACCTTACCTTTCAAACAATGCGTCCCTTGAGTGGACCCTCCTTCCTTTTGAAGGGTTCCCAAGGGACCCCTTTGAATGTCTTACAACTTAGTGATGGTCTACATGACTCTCTATTCACTGGCCTGCATGGCCACTTCCTGATGTGTTTTATCTACGAGTAAGCATGTTGCCATCTCTGACTCTACGAAGTCCCTTCACTCGGTCTCCCTCATGTGATATTTTTTGGGGGATACCTTCCTTGCAGGTTTGCGGGTTTGTAAGGTGCTTTTCTTGGTTTCCTTCATGTGAGAGTTCTTGAAGGATACCACCCTTGCAGGACCGTGAGCCTATAAGGTAATTTTGTACTTCATCTTTGTAGTTCTGCAGAACTATGAAGTCCTTTCTTGCACTTCTGAGTTTTCCGGACCATGCTTTGCTTCCTTGTCAGTTCAAGTATACATCTCTTACTCTATTACTTCTTTACTACTCTACTTTATCAAAGCACTCATCAGTACTCATGCTCACTAAAGAGGGGGAAAAATGTATCAACATGAATTTGTACCCCTAACGCAAATTCCCTTTTGACCCTTAACACTTTAGAAAATCAAAGGCAGAGGTTTAATTCAACTTAAGCCCACTGCATGCATTCCACTTGGCACCTATTTTGTGTGTCGGTGGGGGCGTTTCTGTTGAGGATGCCAACGCGGCGTGTAGACATCCCTAGCAGATTCCTACGACTGGAGACTGCAGAGACGTTACATTTTTTATTGGAAGTCAAAGAGTAACGTCCCTCTTCGGCTAGCCGACTCGAATACGGTCGTTTTTCATCCATCTCTTCATAATCTTCACTCTCTCATCCATTCTCAAGTTTGGATAGATTTTGGCAAGATATTGAATCCATACCTTCACATTTTCTCCACCATTTTAAAGCATTCACAAGCTTTGTAGCAACACCATTCACTCCATTGCAACAATCCACTACTCCATCACTCCAACAAGGCGAGCACAGGACAAACATAATGGCAACAAAGGATTGAGTCCCTCTCATTCACTCTTTCACAAGCCTTGAGTGCTTTGGACGGAGGCGGTAAGCTCCTACAAATATCTCCTTTTTCTTTCGATTAAGTAAGCACGTACTACTTGTTATGTTTTGTGTTTATGTAGCTTGTAATTTCTTTTCTTCATCATTTTCTACTATTCCAAACTTGGTTGTCCATGGAGGTGGAAACACCAAGATGGGGGATTGAGTGAGGCAGGCCCCTATACAACCCCAACAATTTCTCCCTTTATTGTGTGCAAGTGGAGAGAGCTTGGAGCAAGCTGGTGAGGAGAGCATTGTACGAGATTGTCTTTGTCATCTTGATGGTAATACATTTCCCTTATCATATTTGTATCTACATTTTTCTTTACTTAATCTCGTTTTATCACCTTAAACACTTCTAGACTAGGTTGATAGTCTCTCCTTCTGAGTTAGAGTTTTATCTTTTTGGTTCTCTGGTCGTATGAACACCAATGCACCTATGAGATGCCAGTGTGCCGCGCTGTCATCCTGGAACTGCGCTTCTGTCCTCAGAAAGAGAGCTACCTGAGACACAAATTTGACTCTAAAGGTTGACTCAGCTAGTCTCCTTCCAACATTCAGGATTGTAGAGTGGTCGAAGGATGCATAATCCTCATCTTTCTCATCCTCGTCATCCTAACTTCCCCTTAAACTGAGGTGGGTTAGGGCAGCCTTTCCGCTCTTGGCCTTCCGTGACTTGGGGCCTTGTAGTGGGTGGTTCCCCTCTCTCACACTATGATATATCAAAATATACATGAGGCTACCCATAGCCGATGACTGTCTATACATCCTAAAATTTGTCTACATCAATATCTGAGATAGCATGCCAACAATCCCTCTTCCATTGGGGTAGAGTGGGGCATCTATATCATCTTAATCTCAACAATCTGAAAATTTACAGCTCTTTGATTCAAAAGCAACCTAAAATCTCAAGCATCTCAAGCATAATTCTAATTTTTACCTATTGTGAGCCCGATCAGAACACTTTATTCTCTGATCAATCTCTCGAGGGGGCAACCAACCATCTTTTGATCATATCGATATCAAATCATCTAACAAAATTTTTTCCTAGCCTTGCAAGCAAATCTTGATCAAATTATCAAATCAATCATCATTGGGATATATCTTTTCCTACCAATCCTCATGTTATTCAACACAATCCTTGCTTTATTATGAATCCTCAACAATGTTATCAATCAATCAATCAGATCAATCAACTTTAGCTTGGCTATCAACATCTCAAAGAGATTATCGATATTTGTTTCTGCATCATCATCAACATCAGTCTTTGAACCGAAGCAGCAGGTAACTCGCTTCAAAGAGGGGCAAAATGTAGACAATAAAAAATGTCACAAATGATATCATACACTCGAATCAGGTATACTAACATCATTTCCTCTCAAAGCCCATCCTCTTTTTGCTTAATTAATTATATTAGCCTAGCTATTTAATTAATTGCATCATTTGCATCTATTAACCTAATTCATCAAATCAGATTAATTCACCCCCTTTCACGCTAACATTTCATCTCATTAAATTAAATAGATCAAAGTATTCAATTTAATTCCCTAAGTCTTCCTATTTAATTAAATGCCATTTCACCTTTTTTCCCTTTCATTAAATTGTTTAATTTAATGAATATCACTTAATTCTTCTAATCCCCTAATTGCATGATTGAAACATTGTTTAATTAGCAATTATCTAATTAATCCAATTCCTCCCACTTGCAAGGGAATATTCCCTCCCCTTTTTCATAATTAAATTTTGGTTTAATTAGCAAAATATCATTTTCCTCACCCATGAATATTCCAAGGAATGTTATTTCTCCTCCAATCATTTAAGAAAGGGAATATTCTCACTTAGCTTCAAGTGCAAGTTACCTTGTAGCTTCTTATG
This sequence comes from Sequoiadendron giganteum, assembly GCA_007115665.2. Taxonomy (NCBI): domain Eukaryota; kingdom Viridiplantae; phylum Streptophyta; class Pinopsida; order Cupressales; family Cupressaceae; genus Sequoiadendron; species Sequoiadendron giganteum. The sequence goes on along the minus strand of CM021100.1, from coordinate 827,925,831 downwards.
CAAGTTAAATTTTGACCTCTTGTACAGGTCAAAAGTGTGCTTGTTTGGAAGGATTGAGAACCCTTGATTAAATTTCATCTTGCATTCTCATCCGTTGATGAGAATTCATGATCCATGCCTCCTATTTCCTCCATTCTTGACCATTGATTGGCTTTTTCAATCTCAACCCTCCATTTTTCATTTGTTTTCCTATAAATTGGTCACTATTTGGAGACAAATGGATCCATCTCTCAACGTCAAACTGATTCTATTGAAATCACTCACACTCACACTCATACTTTTCATACATTTAGCATATTTTAGTTTAAATTAGTTGCATAATAGCTTAGCTTCCATTAATGGCTTCCATGCATCCATTTAACTAATTAGAGAACTAGGGTTTGAATATTTTTAGTTTAAATCTCATTTAGATTAGCTTAGCATTTGTATATCTAAATCATTTTAGCATAAATCATTCTAGATTAGCTTTTGCATCATGTTAATTTAGATTAAAATCATGTTTTTATACACATCTCATCACGGTTTCATAAGTTTTCTTCAATAAAATTGGGTGAAACAAGCTCATTTATCCACGAGATTGGGAAAGGGTCATCGTTCCACATCAATGCGACACCTCTCCCACAACGAGATAAGTTTTGAATGGATTAGAGTAGACATTTCAAAACTTTTGTAGTTTAGAATTCTTTACTTTAATGAATGTCTAGTTTAACTTCAATTTGATTGATCATGTTGAGATTGGCGTTAGTGGCCTTGTATGCTTTGATTCTTCATGGATCGAGCATAATCAACCGATACTAATCTTCCTATCACAGTAGGAATTAGGTAGCCCCCCCATAAATTGTAGTGCGCTCGATAAACTTTTTCACATGACTGATGACATTGGCGTGACATGCCCTCTGATACCACGGGGATGGGGGAGACTAGACCTCGTGACCTCTTGCCTGCAATAAGATGCTTTAGAACATAAAAAATATTTTAATATTCAACATAAGAATCATTTAAATTCCTACTATTTCATTTGTGAAAAACATAGAATTTAAACCATTAATTAACTAGGCATTCATAACATAGTGATTCTGGAATAATTCTTAACTTGGGTCTGGGTTCATATAGGGTCAAACATGAGTGTTGAACACCCGAAATACTGAGAGGGGGCGGGGGGGTGAATCGGTATTCTTAGCAACTTAAAAATTAATTCATTGTATCACATTAAACTTGCAATAATGGAAAGGAACATAGAAAGCATGCATTGCATCAAAGAACACAAGAACACCAAATTTACGTGGAAAACCCAAACAGGGAAAAACCACAGTGAGGATTAGCTCAATATAAATATTGTAATCGATTACAAATTTTGATATAATTGGTGGACTCACTATCCAAAAGAAGAAAGGCTCATTGTCGATGGTTCATTGCCAAAGGGCTCACTACCTAGAATAGAAAGAGATAGAAGAAATGGTGGCTCACTATCAAATATGAATTGCTAATAATGCATATGATTTATATTGAAGATACGATTCCACTAAAGCTCAAAATATTGACTTAACACACTTCATTCTTCACCTCAAAACCAATTCGCACTTCTTTGCTCTGAATCTCATGCACACACACACTTAATTATCTCACATCTCATCTATGCCACACAAGGAATTAACCTTTTATATATATCACAACTAAATAAAACATCAATTAGATCGACCCAAAACATGTACTATGCAACAAATCAATGTCAGCTCAAAACTCAACCATCCATGCCTTGCAGAAGAAACCAAAGTATATAATACATTAGGATAGGTTGACATGACATAATTATTCCCATAATATTGCTCCATACTTTACTCATCTTTGCACAACCCAAAATACTTAGGTCAACACCATAGGTGAATTAATAATAGAATGAACCATCTGGTCACTCACAACTTGACATGTTGTCAACCAAAACACTTGCCACTTGGATAAAACATACTATAAGAATCATCAAATACTTTTGAAAATTTGCATACCAAAATGTTCATTTGTGGTGGAATGCAAAACATTCAAATTATACACTCTATCATAGTTACATTGGCATTTCTAGACCGATACTCTGTCACTATTATCTTTGATTGCAAAAGAAATTATATTTTGAAACTTTAGATTTAGTCTTCTAGAGCATACCAAAATTACCTCAAAAATGCATAACCAAATTCTTCATGGTGGAGCAATGCAGACCAAAAGACTGGTTCTTTGAACACTAGAACTACATTTTGAACAGTCAAATATCCAATCATTTGATATTTATTATACCAACACTTCTGCATCTCTTGCCATATATTGCTATCAATAATGGGTAGCCATAAATGACAACACCATATAACATCATATTCTCATCAATCTCTCCATTAAACTCATCTTGCCAACACACAATCTTCAATGAAAAAGCTCCAACAATCTCTCCCAACAAGTCAGGTTTCTAACAATATCCCCCTTTGTCATTGATGGAAACACTACAAAAATTTCTCCAATATTCTCCTTCTTTGACGTCAAGGGCAAAGGATCCTTAATACCAAACTTTTTAGATTTCTACAATTCCCCCCCTTTGAAGATATATATTTGTATGTACATGGGAATAACAACTCTCACCTTTACTGCTTCACTCATACACTCATCTCTTCTCCAACAAAATTAACCAAAAATGTATTGCTTGAAACTCTCTAATACATCTACATATGTACATTGCAATCTAGAAAGCTATTTATACAAAACAAAAATGTACAACTTAGCTTGTGCAGGGAAAATTGCCTTGATTAGGCACCCTTAATTTCAAAAGGTGTGCCTCTAGATCCTTCTTAGCGAAGGCAAGCATTCCACACCGATTCTCAAACTTCAAATATACCTCTTCACCTTCATTCAAAGAGTTGTGTACCAAATTCTGTTGTAGCATCTTATTTACATCAACTAATATTGTAGTAAGAGATGTAAGCCTTGCACTTACTAGGTCTGGTGACAATATTGCATTATTATCTTCTCTTTCTGCTCCTATAGCTGGAAAAATTGACCATGCAAATTATCTATTGCAATCCTTGTAGCACCATTTGTATCACTAAATAGATCATAGACTTCAGAGGCTTGAGAAATCTGAGACTCAATTGAGTCCATCTGGTCCTTTATGCTCTTGGTAGAAACATGCCATTTTAAATAAACTTGAAACAAAACTTTTGCTTCCTCAACCCAATTTCCAATATCATTTAAGTTGCTCAATAACTTACAATGTGAAATAACACATTTATTAGAGGCATCTGAAACTCTTATCATTTATCTTCTTATTCACTTCCTTTTCCAATTTCTCCTCTAAGATGACAGAATATTCCTTAAAGGAATCAAGGAGGATACTTAGTTGTTGTACACTGGATAAGGAGTTGTCAACTTTTGCACTGGGGAAGCTATCTTGTAGTACTTTCACCTCCTCATCTATCATCTTAACACTCTTCTAGTGAGTGTAAAATCTCCTTTCTCATGGAGGCCTGAAATACATCACCAAGTTGCAACTTATGCAAGGGAGATATTTTTTCCATGTCAACCTGCCCTAATTGCATAAGAATCTATAGAAACATTGCTAACACCACTAGTTGGAATTGAAGCTACATGTCCAATAAGTTCTTCAAGGAATACCTAAATGCTTTGGAGGATTCACCATCCATTTGAGTGCTTCCCTCTTTCTTTTTCTCCTTTTCCTCTCTTTCCCTTCATTGTCGGAGCGGTCTTTTGCACTCTTCTTTTCCTTAGCAACTTTCTCACCATATAGATGAGGCAAGTTTTCATCTTTCTACACCTCAAATTTCTTCAGGATCTCTTTTTTTTCTCCTTCCTTTTGCTTTGCATTATTTTGCACATTCATGAGAGGCCATTCTTGTTCTACTCGAGCTTCTTCCTTCTTTGAGAATCATTATTCTTTTCTTCCTCAACAATATTCTCTATAATCAGAGGGGCATTATTTTTTATTATGACTTCCTAATCACCCTTAAGTACAGGCACATGTTCATTTTCACCATCTTTAGTTTCACCAACATGTTCATTGATCTCTAGAGCATATGCATCTTGCCGCATTTTAGTCTCATCATCTAGAGACATACCTAACTCATTCACCAGATTTGCAAACCTTTTACAATGTTTCATCCTTCAACCTCTCTATGTCTTCTTTATCCTTGCTCATCAGGGTGCTAACTCTCTGCTTTGTTCTGAATTCGCCATTGTAAACTTGAGCCAATCTCGCCATGTATTCATCCATGAGAGAAGAACCAATCTTCTCCAAGGAAATAGTCCCGATCTTTCCATCTTCATTGAATGCCTCTTTCCTTCTTGCATTTAAAACACCTTGTAAGTCATCCAAAAGATGATTTTTAATTTCACTCAAACTGGTGTTAAAAGTAATCATATATTTTACAATGGCCTCTCCAATTGTGGCCTTATTTTCATTATTTTCATCTAGATACATCTGTGCAATTCTTCCAACATACTTAAATTTTTAATTCCATTAAATAAAGCATCTAGTTTTAGAGGGATATGCTCCCTTTCCGGAGGGGATTTTTCCCTTAGGAGACCTTTCCCCTTCATTGAATATCTTTTCTCCCTTCCGAATGAAATAAGATTTCTTCTACTTCTCTACTTCTTCACTTTTTATGTCCACAATATAGACCTTGACTTTATTTTCACTTGTGTCTACTTGAGAGACACTTGATTTTATTTTTCAAACCAACTTAGGTCCTTCTTCTTCTTCATCATTAAATCATCATAGCCTACATATCTCTCTCTTGTGTCTTTTTCTTTTCTTCTCCTCTATGGAGGCTTCTGCCTTGCTACAGGTGCACTAGATGTTGCTTTCTTCTTCAAACCTATCTATAGTAGGGTCTCTTGGTTTTCTCAACATGAGATCTACAAGACCTATGATTATATCTTGTATCACTTCATAACCCATTTTTGGAATCCAGACTATTCTAGGTTCTGCTTCCATAATGCATTCATCTCTAGTAACCATAAAGGTTATGTCCTTATATTTCTCAACAACACATGAATATTTTATCTTTCTTGCATCTTCCCTTAGAAGGTCTTGAAGAAACCTCATAACATACTATTCTGTGTTTCTATTCTTTCAAACCATACAATAGGAATGCCATCCAGCCATACAATATTCTTTGCACCAGGAAATTCTTTGAGAAAGTAAAACAACAAACATATGATAAGGGTACCATATTAGAAATGGTATCGAGACTCTTTTGTCTTTTGAAGGTTCTTCATCCTGTTGTCTCAGGAGCTCATGTAGATCTACGTACAAACCCTATTTCACCATCTGGTGAGTAGTATGAATAGTCATTGCCAACACAAAATTTACTTTGTTAGTGTAGTATATCTTGTAACCGATCATCATGGATGCATATTTAATTGTCGGATTATCTATATCCTTCACTGTGAGGGCACACTTATTTAATTTTTCTCTGATGAGCTTCATAACCATCTCATTTTTCATGACCTTCATCATTAGAATGGGTCCTTCAGAACACAAGCCTATAACCACTTTGATAGCTTGTTTTTTGATTAGATGTGGCATATCTAGCCACATAAACTTGTCATAGATTCTGCTCAGTGAGTACTTAACCCATGCATTCTCATAACAAAAGTTTGGAAAGTTTTTCCATACATCCAACTTCTTCTTTTTCAAACTTTTAAATTATGGTTTCAACTCAAAATCATCTCTAGTGAGCTCATTAACCCAAAGTTATCCCAACTTTGCATGATCATGCTCTTCATTTTTCACATGAATGTAGATTCTCACATCCTCAGTATGCATTACACCATACAAAACCTTTGAAAATGCACCATCTGGATCTGTTTCCATGGATTTAAAGGGGTGTTTCTTGAATTTAGGTCTTGGTTGTTCTCAGACATCAACCACTTTAGAATTATACATTATGAACCACTTTTAAAACTAGGGTTTAATATAAAATGATCAATACCTTTGAATTCTTCTATTAATACGGTTTCACACAACAATTTGGAAACACTTCACTTTGCCTCTACCTGCTCTTCACTTCTTCAAATTCTCGATTTTAATGACTTAAATAAATGTGAAATTACATATAAATGCTTTTTTTGAAAACCTAAAGTGCATTAATTATAGTGATTAATGTTAGGTCAAAAAGTTGGTAAACCCTAACTGTGTAGTTATAGTCATCTTCCATCACTCCGCAAATCTCCACTTTAAGAGATTTTTCACTTGTGCTTTCTCCAACAGTTCAAGCATCTCAAACTACATTTGTATCTATGTGTTGAATGCATCAACACCATATGTTTTGTAGGGGATTAAATATCTTCTATTAAAATTCCCCCCTAAGCCAAAGTTTTCCATCTAGTTTTCGAACGAAACATTTGTACCAGGGGCTAGCACAAACTCATTCTTTACCTCACTCTCTTCTTTCTTTTTCCAAATCTTATTCATTTCCTTCTTCATCTCAACCGGATCCACATTCTTTGTTGGATTAGCCTTCTTTTGTGAAACTGGGGGTTTCACATTCTTTCTTCTATAAAACTTTGCTATATGTCCTTGTTTGTTGCATTTGTGACATGTGACACCTTTTTGAACAAGCTTACTTCCACCCAGGATCTACACTAATTAGCATTATGCCTGAATCCATTGCATGCATAACAATAGCCATTAAAAGATTGAAACACCATACCATTATTATGACTAATTATCATCTGATTTTTGCATTCACTAGCTCTATGATCATATCTATTGCATGCATAACACTGATCAAGAATAATTGAACAATCTAATTCATTCTGCTTCTATATTCTACAACCTTATGCCCAAACTTATTGCAGGAATAACAATAACCACTAAAATATGAATACCTCTATGTAGCAGGTTGTCTGATAGGTGGTCTCTTGATGTTTTTCCTTTGGTTCTAGATCTGTCTGACATTTCCCTTCTTGGAATTCTTCCTTTCAACATTTTTTGGGGTCTGATCTATCTTTGAACTTTCACCTTTCTCAAACCCTAATCCTTCTTTGTCTTTAGAGGCCTTGTGATTTGTAATCATCTCATCAAGCATTGTGGAACTCTTCTTGAATCTTTGCTTTCTCTAGATCCGATCTCAGAGTTACAACCTCCTTTTCAAGCTTTGAACATTCTTTAAATTTGTCTTTCAGTTTGGCATTCACACAGTCTTCAACTCTTTTACCTTCTTTAAGATTAGTGATAGTCTCATTAGATTGCTTAAGCTTCTCATTTTTTCTTTGAATATTTATGTAGCTTTCTCGAGTTTCACTCTTAGCTTCTTAATACACTCATATGCATCACTAAGATCCTTTTTTAGATCTCTATTCTTAGCTTATTCTTTATCCAAATCATCAAGAGTTGATTTAAGTTCTCCTTCCATGTCAACTATGCAATCTTCTTTAGTGAATCCTTTAAGAATAATCTCTTTTGGAGGAATAGGACACTTCCTTGTAGCCATGTGTTTGACTCCAAAATCTACCTCAACGATCAAGCCAATTGAAGGAACCAAGCTCTAATACCAATTGTTGAAAACTTGAAATACTGAGAGGGGGTGAATCAATATTCTTAACAACTTAAACATTCATCCAATGTATCACATTAAACTTGCAATAATGGAAAGGAACATAAAAATAATTCATCACATCAAAGAACATAAGAACACTAGATTTACGTGAAAAAATCCAAAAAGAGAAAAACTACGATGAGGATTAGCTCACAATATACATATTGTAACCCATTATAAAGTTTGATATAGTTGGTGGACTCACTATCTAAAAGAAGAAAGGCTCACTATTGGTGGCTTATTGCCAAAGGGCTCATTACCCAAAATATAAAGAGATAGAAGAAAGGGTGGCTCACTACCAAATATGAACTGCTAACAATGCATCTGACTTATGTTGAAGATGCATTTCCATTGAAGCTCAAAATATTGACTTAACACACTTTATTCTTCACCTCAAACCTAATTCACACTTCTTTGCTCTGAATCTCGCATACACGCTTAATTATCTCGCATCTCATCTATGCCACATAAGGAATTAACCTTGTATATATATTGCAACCAACCAAAAAATCAATTAGGTCAACCCAAAACATGTATCGTGCAACACATCATCTTATCGGCTCAAAACTCAATGATACATGCCTTGCAAAAGAAACCAAAGAATATAATACATTAGGATAGGTTGGCATGACCTAAATAATCATTTCCATAATTCTACTCCATACTTTACTCATCTCTGCACAACCCGAAATACTTAGGTCGACACCATAGGTGAAGTAATAATAGAACGAACCATTTGTTCACTCACAACTTGACATGCGATCAACCAAAACACTTGCCACTTGGAGAAAACATACTACAAACATCCTCAATTTTTTTTCAAATTTGCATACCAAAATTTTCATCTGCGCATTCCAATCATACACTTTATCATAGTTATAGTGACATTTCCAAATTGATACTCTATCACTATTATCTTTGACTGCAGAAGACATCAGATCATGGAACTTTGGATTTAGAGTCTTCTAGAACGTACCAACATTACCTCAAAAACACATAACCATATTCTTCATGGTGGAGCAATACGAACCAAAAGACTAGTTGTTTGAAAACTAGAACTGCATTCCAGACTTAGTCAAATATTCAATCATCTAATCTTTACTGGACCAACACTTCTACATCTTTGCCATGGATTTCCATCAGTAATAGGTAGTCATCAATGAAAACACCATATAACATCATATGCTCATTAATCTCTCCATTCAGATCATGTTGCCAACACACAATCTTCAATGACAAACTTCCAACAATCTCTCCCAACAAGTCAGGTTTCTAACAATGAGACATATCATACTCAATTCAAGTATGATTAGGGAATAGATAGGAAGACCCAATGTGACATCTCCAAATTAATCACCATTGGTAAATAATGTAGATTTGATTAGCTAGGTGGAGAAATAAACTTGTACTTGTAACCATTTAATGCATGTCAAGGGTACATGATCAATGTATATATATGGTCGAAGCATGACATAATCACTCAGCTGGGTTCAATAACATAAAGCATAAAGTAACATTTGTCATATAAATCATTCCTCGAACCTCAATAACCACGTTCACACTTAATCACAACATATACAATGCACATCATTGAATTGAAACATATTGATAAACCAAACATATAAATATATAAAATACCAACAACCAACATGTTGAGGAACCTCACTGAACATGCAGTGGTTCATATACACTATTTAGAGCCATAAAAAAATCAACACAAAAATCATGAGGAAACAATGAAGTTGAACCACCGATCCCACAATCACGTTACAAATAGGAGGGCACTACAAAGCTCCAACATGGGAAATGTCTATAGATATGAATGCTACTAAATAAAATTTCTCTTAATAATTCAAATAAATATTGTCTTACAAAAGCATATACCAAATATGACGACATTTGAAACTTTTTCATTTGCTCAAACTTTATTAACTTCCTATAAATGTAATTGTTGATTAAATGGTCCAATTCAAATAATTTTGTTCTTTATATATTGCACTTGTGATATAGAACATCCATGGCTTGAACATTCTTGCTTCATCTTACCTTTTCACTCAATTAAGCAAAGTGATCATGATTACAAGCTCTTCCTTGAACTCATTTCTCCCAAAAAAAATTAGGAGACATAGCAAGCGATGTTTATTGGCATGTAGTTAACATTTAAAGATTTTTGTATTCCATACTTTCTTACATTTCTCCAAGTCAATTCTTTAGTTTGTTCATACAATAGTAATTTAAAAATAATTTCAATGGGTGTCAAGTTTGCAAAGGACTTGACCACTTATCAATCATATTTCCCTCTTCTTAGAGTCATAATGTTTAATGCAAGCAATAATGAATTCTTGACATTACCTAAAAAATGGAAGAGGCTAGGTCAATGAGATTGTTGTCTCAAAGTTTTTTTGCAATTTTTTTCTCTCAAGGCATTCATCTAACTTCAACTCTTTGCACATTGACATGCCCTATCTCAATTTCCTTGATCTTTGGATATTCATACACTAACTTTGGAGGAGAATTGACCATTTTGAAAATTCTATTACATGGTGAAACCCTAGGTATGAAATTACTATTGTTGTAAAGTGTTGAAAACCCTCTTTCATCAATTTTTATGCCAAGGCCTCACCATACTTAAAGCAAATTTGTAACTTAGATTCTTTTTAAAACCCTAGGACATGCAAATAAGTTGTTATTTTGTGTTTTAATTATGAAAAAGCTATTGATACACATATCACAAACCCTCACAATCTCTTTTGTGAAAAATAATAATTGAAGATTGTTACAACTTTTTAAAAATAAAAATCCATAATAAAAACATACAATAAAAACTTGAAACTCATTGTTTTGCTATTGTAAATCCACATCCACACCCTAGAAAGTCTATACCAATCTACTATTTTGTTAGAAATTTTTTCTATGTATTTATTAAATATTTGTCACCTCATGGAATATGCTATGCTTAGCAATAATAAAAAGACTGCTATGAACAACAAAGTTGCCATATGAACACTTGTGTAATGACCAAAATATTTGAGAAATACTTACCTCACGTTGATGAATGGTATGCTTTCAAATCACTTAGATGCTACAAAATCTCAACGACTCTTTACTTTAAATCCATACTATAAAAAACACTTTTTTAAGATTAGAGTGCTTTTCTTTTTAGTTCACTTTTGCCCTATTTTTTTATCTTACACTTTAAAACTTGCATAGGTAAACAATTTCCTTTATGTTTTCACTTTGAAACCTGTTCACAATACCTCTCATCACTTAACGTACTTCTCTTGTTCAAAATTTGCAATATTCTCGACACCTCTAGGATGCGCAAGGACGGTGAGCCCGGGTATTCTTGCACTGTAATAATCAACGTTTTTAATATATATGGACATTTTGAAAAAAGTTTTTAACTAGTTAGATTGTATATACAATTATGGAGTTTCTATTTCTGAGCGGCCGCTTCTTCATTACTGTAACAATGACATGTTACTTGGTAGCCTTCGTCCATGGCACCATTGAGTAATCCTTTGTTTGCAATATACCCTAGCAAGACAGAAAAGCCACTTGAACTGAAAAAAATTCAAATAAATCTTTAAGAAAAAATTGCTAACAAGAATGCCGCGAACACAATATTTATAAAGCAGAATTGGGGGCAATTTGAATCAGGACAGCAGACCTGTTCAGAATTCTGAAGTGAGGCTTATACTTTTACAGGAGAATGTTTATGTGATCGGATGTGTCAGGCTGAGAAGAGGCTTAATGCAATACCTAACCAAACGAAAATAAAGAAAGCATAACTGTTACGAAAACAGTTGAACCAGTCTCTTGAAATTACCATTCTGACTTGGGTATCGAAGGTTTTCAGGTCCACCGAAATATTAAGGGCACCACCATGGCCTCTGTGGGATCAAACCCACCTCGAGGTATTACTCGTACAACTTTCCAAATCATTTTCCTCTTTTTTTTTTTGTTTTTGTTTTTGTTGGAAAATATTGTAAACAATTACTCAAGGTGGAGTTTGTTATTAACAAATGCAGATGATGTGAGTCTGGTGATGGTGCTAATGGATACCAATCCCTTCTTTTGGGCTGGCCAATCACCACCCCTCACCTTTACCCTATTTTTGCAGCATGTAAGTCATTTATTACCCTTTTTAATGGACTAGACTATACTTCATTTTTGTTGTTTTTCTTTTTAAACTTCAGGGGATATCTGTGATGTACTATTATACCCAAGTCTATGAAATGGGCCCATTTCATGCATTCCAACGGTTGGACTTGAGAATCCAACTTAGGCCAGCCTCTAGTGTAAACGGGTTTTGAAACCAGTTGCTTTTCAGCCGCTAGTTTAGTGCTTGGTTATTTTCAAAACATCTATTCGAATGCATCTGTGTTGAATTCACTTTTACATAATTTGTTGTTTATCTCTGCCGTTTTAAAACAATCAATATTGAGGGTTGCATACTTGGGTTTAGTACACAAAGTAAAGTAGCGCTTGAACATTGTATCATTAGACTTGAAGAAACCCGCTTGAACATTGTAGGTAGACTTGAAGAAACCCGATAATATCATATTTTCTTTGGAATGAGTCATTTTGAGTCCCTGCATTTTGCTACTTGTAAACAGGACAGAAGTTATAGTTGGGGTTATAATTGTTTTGTTTTCTAGGCATGGTTACGAATCACCTTTAACACATGTGGGATTGTTGGATTGCACACTTAAGATTTTCAAACATTGGTCATGCTCTCATTCTTAAAATCTGCAAACATTGGTCACGTTGCCATTCTTAAAAATTGCAAACAAGGGTTGCACTCAAATGTACGCGGAACAATTACATGACAATTTCAACCTTGCCACATGTCAACAGCAGTACCTGGGTTGCACTTAAATGTACCCATAATCATTGCACGACAACCTCAACATTGTCATATGCCCATAATGGTTATGTGCCACGTTCTTGCAACAAGGAGTTTATGAATCCCCATCATTGCTATTATACCACAATCCTTTTGACATTTTGATTGGTTAGTTGTTAAGGTTCATTGCCACAAGTTTTTGATCAAGGGTATCCATTATCATATTTTCTAGTTCTACCCAATTGCTAAAAGTTGGAATCTGTAATTGTCATGTATTACTTAGGAGGATCTGTTTTCAAGCATAAAAAGATTGCGATAACAATGTAGGACTTCAGATATCCTGATCATGAATTGGTTGTGATATCTCAGGTACTTGCATTTTTCAATTCCATTCTCTTGCTCCATCAAATGAATCAATTGGTGGTGATTTGCACTGGTATGAATTCATGTGAACTTATTTATGACTCGTTTAACTCTGACTACAAGAAGAACAAAGGAATTAAAGGACCACAGGAAAATGCGATTCCTTCAACAATAATAGTGCAACAACTGGAGGATTTTATGACAAGGGACCAGGCCTTGTGTAAAGACAATAATGCTGCAATGAATGGCCACTCTCTATTGTCAGGATCCCTATCAATGGCTTTGTGTTGTATCCCTTTCTGTCTATTTTCCTAGTTTGCTCTCTGGTATTCACTTTGTGCCATTTATAACAGTCATTTGCGCAGTGCTATTTATTGTTTCAGATGGAGAAGTTGCATTCGTGCAGAGGAATCTTTTTGGGGCTGTTTTCTTTAACTATTTTATAGATATTCAAAGAATCCTACGAGGCGGACCATCTCATCCCCAACCAAGGGTGAGTGATCCTGTTGTCAATGTATTTGATTTTGGTAACATTTTTACATTTTTATATCTCTTACAGTACATAATAGATTAGCTTAAGCAAGATGGTGCAAAACTTACAAGTGTTTTCTTGGTAATTAAAACTCTATTTAATTCATTTTTCAAAAACTATTGTTGTGCAAATTATGTGATGAAAACGAATCTTTCCAATGATTGATTAACTACGTGTTCTCCCTAATAATTCTTACAAACATTGTACTGAGTGTTTGTGCACCTTGTCCGTCTTGTACCCAGTAGGTATTAGAAATTTGTAAAAAACAGGGCATAAGTATTGGAGATATTGTCCAGAAGATAGATGTTTCTCTCTTGATATTAAGTGATATATTATATAAGAAAAGAGGCTTACAAAAATGAGTTCAAAGAACCAGAGTGATTATTTATGGGTTTTATATATAAACAGAGAGAATTGGTCTGATATTAGCTATCAAATGCATCATAACTATACCCATTGATTAGCATACTATTCTGATCTATGATGTTAGTACTGAAATGACTGGTATATTCGACTATACATACCTAAAAGTCACTTCATAAAAAAAACCACAACACTATACAACTATAGATGAAAAGACTGGAACAGTAATACCACAAAACCAGTGATCAAACTTACAAGCAGCAGAAGTCAGATCAGTGTGGCATCTTCCAGACAGCTGGAGCAGATGTCTTCCAAAAGCATGGAGTCTCTTCTTCAGGGCTACCAAATCGCTGAGAACATGCCCAACCCTTCCATGAGCATTGCTAGAGACCTGAAGAGCCATTCTATTCTTGATTCCTTAGGTCATTTCCTGGAATTTCAGCCAAGGCATTTTTTTTCTGAAGATTATTGCACAGATGAAAAAAATCAACAGAGACAGTTCTCCATGACATTCAGCTTGTATCTGACCTCCTGAACTTGCCATTGATTGTGTTCCATTTCAACAATTATACCATGCTCTGCTATCCTGAAGCAGGATCTAGTCCTACTATTAAATCAGATGATTCAACTTGACTCTGAGCTGTTAGGTGGACAGATATCACATGTTACAACCTATTCTTTTGCATCTCGATAAAGATGGTGGCTACCAAATATCCGACAGAAGCGCTTTTGTTGCAGTTCCATCTGATCCTGAAAAAATCATCTTATAGTTGGTCTTCTGAACCTTGCCATTGATTGTCTTCCATATCAACAGTTGTAGCATTCCCTGCTGTTCTGAAGCAGGATCCATTTATAAACTAGATTCTTCAGCCTGATCCTGAGCTTTTATATGGACAAGTGTTATGGGCCGCAACCTACTCTTTTGCCTCTCAAAATAGGGTGGGCTACCAATGTCATGTCCCTGCTCATGACTAGTCACTTTTTGAAATTGGCGGGAAAACGGTGTTCCTTAACACCACATAATATTATAATAATATTAAATTTAAATTGTTAATTAATAATATTTAAATTTATATTCTTCTTTTATGGCCGACGACCTTTCAAGAAGGCATTTAGATGCTGTGGCCAACCCCCTTTTAGGAAGGCGTTTAGATCCTTATTTATACTAGCTCATTTCTCTTTGGTTGATATGACGAATTTGGACATGGCTGTCATAGTGATCTGTTTAGGGACGAAATCCCCTTGGTGATCAATATTAGGTAGGGACGCCCCCCTCTACTTGCGAATTCGTTCCTTGTTGTTACTCCGCATTAAACTCAGCTTACTCCTTTTCTTACCAAGGCGAAGTCACTCATATTGCAGGATAGAGAAGGAATTCAAATAGCCATCCACATTGTGGGCTTGCTAAGGAAGTGCGATTTACACCTCGTGGCCAAGCATCCTGCTCTCGCCACGAACATCCATCATTTCCGTGCTGCAGATCGCGAGCTTGCACAACAATCAGTTATACCAGAATCTGCGAGGTGGCGGCGGTTAAATTTGACGAGAGATCTAAGAGGGAATTGGCGCCATCGTAGGGGCGCCATCATCGCACTTGAATCGATATCACCAACTCGGTCGACACTTTATCTCTGTCTGGAGTTATCAAGGGAAGCGACAAACATTATCACCGATTGATTTTACTACCACCAAGCGGATGCAATCTGTGTGGATCATTTTTCTCAGGATCAGAGTTACCAGACGGGAGGACTCCCTAAATTGCCCACTCCATCTGAGCCGCCTGCCAACACGACATCATTTACAAGATTACTCTAGGGGTCATTATTTCCAGATCAATCTCCAAAATCGTCACGGGTCAGTGATCCCCTCATAGTATTGTAACCGTCTGAGAACTTAGCATCGAATGCTCATATCTGGAACTGTACTATGTAATGCTGATTGCAATTTTGATTGTGTCTCTAGTTTGCTGATTTTTGAAGTCTATATCGAACTTTACATTACAAAACTATATATTGTTACTGTGTTAATCAGATCTCAAGTGTGGTTGTTTCCTTTTTCTAAATTTTTGTATTAGAATAGAGTGCTCTTTAGTTGACAATTTTAAACAGAGGCAGGTATATTACAACCAAAAACCTAGGAGATTTTTTTTTTTCTTATAGTTGAATTTGGCCCCACACCCCACTAGGGGGGGTCTTGTGCATCTTGGAATATCCCTTGGATCTTCTTAATGTATGTGGCCTTAACACTTTATGTGTCCCTATTTAGGAAAACAACACTTTCATGAGTTGGTTTGCCCTTTACTCCAGTTTATCTCCTCACTCCATTTTTCTCATGTCTTCCAAAAAGCTATTCTTCAATAGGAATTTTTTGGTGCTTTCCTAACATGATGGGAACACGACCACAGGGAACAATTGGAAGTATGGAAAGGCATTTGATACTTAGTCATGTTGCTCACATGACTTTTCCCTTGACAATTGCTTGACCATCAAATGGTGCTTACTTAGCCTTACAATGATCTTCCCTATGAACTTTTGGAGTAGGTACTATCTACTTGTGTCCCTAGATCATTAGCTCGTTTGTTAAACACGTCAAATATTGATGTTCGACATAGAAGATGAAAGGTTTTGCTACCATACAAAGGCAATACTTTCTGATAACATATACCTTCCCAATTGCTTCCCTTCTAATTGAATCGTAGTGTGTCTCCTCCGCCTTAGAAAATAATTTGCTTGCAAAGTGGACAACGTGATGAAGCTCAATGATCACCTTATCATGCCAACAAACATCTATCACAAAGTTGGATGTGTTATGTGGAAGTGAAATTCCTTGCTTCAATCTAGACATGGAAGTATTGAAGCATTTGTTTATTTAAGCTTTAACTATGCAGCACATTTTTTGTTGATTTTTTCTTGAAAGGAAGGCTACTCCTTTTTGTATCAAAATGTCAAATGGTGAGAAATCTGTAATGCACCCTTCTTTGGCCTAGTCAATTTGGTGACTGTTAGCTTATTTCTTGAGTTCCCGTAGGCTAATAGGTATTGGTAAGGGGATTCCAAAGATCTTGGAGAGCACAGGTTTGGGTTTTCTTGGCATTGAGCTCAGTTGGCGTTATGGATTGCACTGATGCTTTCAAAAGCATTTTTGGCCTCCTAAGGTGTTCTCTAAACTTTTTGGAGAGCACATCTATTTTTAGCAGGTCTTTGAGTTGGCACCTGTCATCATCCTATTGCTTCAGTTACTCTTTGGCATGATCAAATTTGGTTTTCGTTGCATTGGCAGTGCTTTCCACAACTTAGGTGGCATATTTAAAATATACACTTAAGTTTTTGATGTTTAATATTTAATTATTTATTTAAGTGTTATATTTTATAATGTTGATTTATTTCCCCTCAAAAGTGGATTCCTAGGGAAAAGTGAAGGGGGACTTGCACATGAAAGTCATTTTAATAATTCGAAACAACTTTTTGGTGGGAAATGAATTATTTTATATCATCAAATTAGCTTTTTTCCCTCCAAAGTTATAAAAGGAGGTTGGAGGTTTCATTTGTTCACAAGTAGAAGAAATCCTATATTGCTATGTTGCCAGATTGAACTTGCGAGTTCTTTCATGATCTCGTGAGGATGAAAACCCTCTTTGGATTTCTAGTTTTGGGTTTGAGAGATAATCCCTGTAAGCCGACGTGTGTAGTCGGTCTTAGCGTAGTCGGCCTTAGTGTAGTCGGCCGGTGGTTTTGGTAATAAAACATTAGTTGTAGCGGGAATAAGTAAGTATGGTTAATGTCATGTAACGAAGTTCTGATTAGTTATGGTTATGAAGCGGCATGACGGTTGGTTGCTCAACCACCGCTGAACGCTATATGTACTGGGATCATGTAGTCAAAGGGGGTGTTATGTGGATTTACTAATACTATGACAGTTAGATCGTATATGTTATAACTGCAATGAATGAATAGAAGTGTTGATGATTCAATTGTATTATGTTCTTTGATCTGTGTGTTACATGTACTCAGTTTACTTCTTATGTACGTAATACGTCGATAGACACTCTGAAAGGCAAACATTTGGCGCCGTTGCTTAAGCGGACCAGGGAAGCACTCGGTGTAATGGCAGCGTAATGGGCCGACCAGCGAATGAACCCATAGTAACGAATGAAGAAAGAGAGGACGATTTGACACGAGATCTAACAAATCTCTGAAACATATCTCTACGAGACCACGTACGGAGGCAAGCCCTCCGACGAGAAGTCCCTGAGGCAGTTATTTGGGATCGCCTCGAAGTAAACGACGAGGTTGATCACCTCCTCCACTGCATGCCCAGATTGTTGGCCCGTCATTCCATCATCCTACAAGAACTTCGGGCGGAGGAGGAACAAGAACGCCGAAGGCAGCAAATCTTGCAGCGGTACGAGGAACGAACCAAACGGGAAGAGGAAGAAAGGGACACTAGTTGGAGACGTACCCCTGGCAACCAGCAATGATCGCGTGAAAGACTTGTAAATGCTCGTACGGCCGAACAAAGACAAGAACCGAGTACCAGTCGGGCAAGAAGCGGAGGAGGAAAGAATTAGGCGATCATTAAGAATACAAGAGCAAGAAAACTGGCAGCGGAGATTTAACAAATCACAACAACATCCTGAAGAAGAGAACCACGAGGAACCATTTGACACCCCGTACGTAGAAAAACATAAAAACCAAGAAAATGAGGAAGACTTGAGCGGTGAACTTGAAAATAGTATCCAACGCTTTCGGGAGTTGTCCATATTGGACGACGACGAAGGGTTGAGGACAGGGAGATCTGAGCCCAAGACCCCTTGGCAGAGGGAGCACCGGAGTGGGACCCAGGAAACCCAAGGTGTAGAGGACGCTGACAGGGGACAAAAGGGTGACTCGGACGTGGCCGAGAGTGCAAGTGACGCACTGGAACGTACCGAAACCAGTCTAGTCAGGTGCAATACATGGGGAGGACAACGGGGCAGGATGGTGACTCCAAAACGACAAAAGTTGCCGAAGTTTACGGGGAATGGGTCAGAGGATCCAGTACGACACTGTAAAACATGTGAGACAATTTGGACAGCGAGCGGAGAAGACGACCAGGATAACTGGTTGAAAGCATTCCGGACGACACTCCGAGATAGTGCCATTGATTGGTACTCGGAGTTGGACCGAACACAAAAAGCTTCATGGAGGTTGTTGAAACAGGCATTTCAAGACGAATTTAAACTGTTGAGGGACGACAGTGAAATTGTGGCCGAGATTTACAACACCAAACAAGGGAAAAACGAAAGCGTACGAACTTACAACCGGAAATTAAAAGACCTGCTGGGGAAACTAGAATCACAGCCAGCAGATGGTTTAAAGAAGAGATGGTTTATCGAAGGGCTGCTTCCCTCGCTACGTAAGAACATGAAGGTAGTACCTCCATCCTCGTACATTGAAGCATACAACCGTGCGATGGATATTGAAAACGAGAACAAAACATCCTCTAGAGGGAAGAAACATGATGATGAAGAAAGCGCGGGGGAAAGTGAGGATGAATCAAAAATTGTACAAGTACTCCGTGGCGACATGCTAAGGATGATGAAGGAACTAAAAGCAGACAAGGAAGGGTCAAAGGAACCGACCGAACTATGGTGTACGAAATGTAAAATGGAAGGCCATACAAAAGCAAACTGCCCAAAGAAGATGTTCTGTGACATCTGCCAAGTTATGGGACACTCGGTCAAAGAATGCCCGTACAATTTGAAAACACGAAGTGCGCAAGTGTTCTTCACACAAGGGGAACAATCTACCCCTCCGACCACACCACCGAAATATCAGAATAACAATGCATCCCCTGGCAGCTATCACAATAATCGGAGAAACACCACACCAAGAAGCAAAATCCAATATGACAGCAAAGGTCGGCCCATGATCCAATGCCGGAGATGCAGTGAATGGGGCCACTTTGCCAGAGAATGCCAGAGTAGCTAAGGCGTCGGAGGGAAGCTATGCAAGTGGTGCGGTCCGGGCGATCATGAAGATACCGACTGCCCCAAGCAGAAAGGTATCAACATACTGGAGGTAGCCGACGAAGAAGTCCTGGCACTTACAAGGGCTCAGACAAAAAAAGCTAACTACTCGGACCCTCGTACGGAGAAAGCACGGCTCTGAGAAGCCAGGGCGGAAGTAGAAGAAGCAATGGCAAACGAACGGAGAACTACTAAAGTTGCTAGTACGCCGTTACAATCAGAGTTGGAAAAGAACATCGTACGACAAGTACTTCACACGACCATACCAGTCAAGGTAACAGACTTGCTGCAAACCATGCCGCAATTAAGAGTAGCACTCACAAATATCATGACAGACAACGCACAAATAGGTCCGATCGAAGACACCAGAGGACCAACAGGAGCAACCACGGATCCAACGCTACTCGCAATAAGCGGCGGGAGGAAACCGACCGTCGTACAGATGGAAATCCTAGGGATGAAATTCTCTAATACCATCGTCGACGGAGGATTGGGAGTTAACGTACTACCCGAGGATATATGGAAGAGCCTCGGGAAACCCACACTTTGGCCACCAACATTTCAACTGGTAGGTGCCAATCAACACAATATCAAACCAATAGGTACGTTGATGGCACAAAAAGTGGTGATAGGTACGCAAGAATTCCTATTGGATTTTGTCGTCATCCCACTAGAGAGAAAAGCGTACGATGCATTACTCGGACGCGGATGGCTGATTGCCGCCAAGGCAAACCATAACTGGAAGAAGAATACTCTCTCCATCGAGAGCCATGGGAAGAGGTGTATCATCAACTTAAAAAATCAGGCGGTTAGTGAGGACCTAGTGTCTTCAGAATCTGACGAGGGATCAGATGGCGATGAAGAAAGGGGAACCATGGAGCCAAACGAGGAAGGCGTTCTAGAAATTGGAAGTTGTTCAGAAGATGAAACTAGTTCACTGAACGGGTTATTTCACTGGCAGATGGAGGATTATGAAGTCTTCCACCTAGATTGCAACATGCTGTAGATCAAGGAAGGAGAAGAAGGCAAAGATAAGGGTTCCACCAGTGAGACATTTTCGCCAGAGTATGGGGAATATAAGGAAGGCATGGCAGAGTTAGACGAGACACCAACCCATAAGCTTGAACAAGATAAACCCATCAAGTACGAGGAACCAACAATCAAAAGAGTGAATTTGGGAGAACAAGAGAAGCCTAGGGAGATCCTCGTCGGTGATGACTGGGACCCAGTATTGAAGGCGACGACATTCAAAATATTCATGGAATACAAGGACACCTTCGCTTGGACGTACAAGGACTTGAAGGGGGTACCACCAGAGCTGTGTGCGCATAGGATTCCGCTCGTACCAGGAGCCCAACCCGTACGAAAGAGACCGTATAGAATGAATAAGAACTATGCCACAAAAGTACAAAAGGAGATCGAGAAGATGTTGGAGGCTGGAATCATTTTCAAAGTAAATGTGAGCGAGTGGGTGTCACCAATTGTCATTTCCTTAAAGAAAGAATCGGAGCAAATCCGGATATGTGTCGACTTTTGATGTTTGAACGCAGTAACAGTGAAGGACCCGTTCCCAATTCCCTTCACCGACACCATCTTGGAGGAGGTCGCCGGACATGAAATTTACTCGTTCCTGGACGGGTTTTCCGGATATAACCAAATTTGTATTGCAGAAGAAGACAAGTTGAAGACAACTTTTGTGGTCGAAGACGGAGTATACGCGTACCGCCGGATGCCATTTGGGTTGTGTAACGCATCGGCCACATTCCAAAGGATAATTTTACACATATTTGACAAGATGTTGATGGGCAACTTCAGAGCATTTCTAGACGACTGGTCTATTTTTAGTGACAAGGAAAAACATCTCAAAGCCCTTGGTGAATGCATGGAAAGATGCCGAGCAGCACGTCTAGCATTGAACCCAAAGAAATGTAGGTTCATGGTACCACAGGGGAAGTTACTAGGCCATATTGTATGCAAAGCAGGGCTAAAGACCGATCCTGACAAAATAAGGGTCGTCGTACATATGGAGGCTCCAGAAAATGTCACGGGAGTGAAATCCTTCCTCGACCATGTCGGTTATTAGCGGAGATTCATTAAGAATTTTGCACAAGTATCATACCCGCTTGACTTATTAACAAGGAAGGGACAACCTTTCCTATGGACAGAAGAACAAGAAAAAGCATTCAAGGAACTAAAGGATCGGCTAATCAGTTCCCCCATCCTAGTGTACCCGGACTGGGACAAAGAATTCCACGTACATGTGGATGCCTCAAACTTTGCCATAGGGGCAACACTAGCACAAATTGGAGCACATGGGTTGGACCAACCGGTATTCTTTGCTAGTCGGCTACTCTTGAAGGCAGAGAAGAACTACAACACGACCGAGCGAGAAGCATTAGGGATGGTGTACTCCGTACAGAAATTTAGGCACTACTTGCTAGCAACACCATTCACCTTCTACGTGGACCATCAAGCTCTGATGTACTTAGTAAACAAGCCCATAATCCAAGGCAGAGTAAGTAGATGGCTGCTACTACTGCAGGAGTTCACATTCACCATCATAGTGCGGCCGAGGAAGAGTCATGTGATTGCCGATCAGTTGTCAAGAATACGGTCAGGTGAACTTTCGGAAGGAGGCGTGAACGAAGATTTCCCCGATGCACACCTGTTTCAGATTGCAATACTTCCGTCATGGTACGAAAAGATAGGAGAGTACTTGTCCACCTCCTCATTCCCCAAGGAAATGGCACCAGCGGAGAGAAGAAAGCTCGTACTAAAAAGCAAAACTTTCTAGCTCATTAACGGCTTGCTATACAAGATGGGGTCAGACCAGATCCTTCGAAGATGTGTTATAGAAGAGGAGATACCAGGGGTACTGAAGGAAGCACATGAGGGTTTGGTTGGCGGGCATATGGGACCAGATGCCACGGCGAGGAAAATCCTATTGGCAGGGCTATGGTGGCCGACGATGCACACAGACGCACGGGAGTGGGTGATAGGATGTGATACCTGCCAGAGAGTAGGAAAACCTCTGAAGCGAGACTTTATGCCACTCTATCCATCCCAGCCTCAGGAATTGTTCGAGCGATGGGGACTGGACTTCATCGGACCATTGAAAGTGAGTCACCTACACCGGTGTCGATACATCGTGGTGGCGACAGAATATCTCACGAAGTGGGCTGAAGCACGAGCATTGCCAGATAACATAGCCCATAGCACAACCAGATTCATCTACGAACAGATAGTGACATGGTATGGGATTCCTATCCAAATTACAAGTGATCGAGGAGGACACTTTGTGAATCACGTCATCCGACTGATGACAACGGAGTTTCAGATATTCCACAACCTATCTAGCCCGTACTACCCCCGAGCCAACAATCAAGCAGAATCAACGAATAAGGTACTAGTGGCAATTATTCACAAATCTTGTGGTATAGAGGAAGCCGATTGGGAGGAGAGGTTACCGGCCGTTTTGTGGGCATACCGTACGACATACAAAGTAACAACAGGACACACACCCTTCCAGCTGATGTACGGCCAAGAAGTAGTAGTACCCATGGAATACATGGTACCCAGCCTGCGGATAGCCATCGAGAATCGGTTAGGGGATACAGAGAGTTTGAAAGAATGGTTGTACGAACTCAACAAACTGGACGAGCGGAGAGTGATGGTGCAATGGGTCACAAAAAATATGCAATGAAGAAGGAAACATTGGCACGATAAACACCTTCGACGATGAACTTCCGACTAGGACAATTGGTTTTAAAATATAACGGCCGTAACGAGATCAAACCTGGAAAGTTCAGAGTAAGGTGGTTAGGACCGTTCAAAATCAAGGAGATATATGACAACGGATCTATAAAAATCGAGAATTTGGATGGATCACCCCTACCAAGTGCAATCAACGGATCGAAGCTGAAGATATATCAAGAAAGAAAAGAGAAGGCACACACCATAGCAATCAACATGCTAGGATATGCCACTAAAGAAGATTGGCCTGTGCAAACAGAGACACCTCGAGAACAGGACTGGGGTTTGGGAGGCCCCGGATATGCAGGAGAGGAAATCTGGGTAGGCAGGAGCCAAATAATGGAAGAGAGATTGGTAGAGAAAAAAGTGGAAGGAATCGCAGTGCCACGAATAAATAAACACCTAACCAATGCAGTGTTCGGGACACCTGCTCTTTGGAAACGAATGGGTGGGCACTGGAGCTATGTCGCACCATACGAAGGCATACGAAAAGGATATTTCGCCAAAGAAATAGATAAAGAGGCACAAAAGGAGAAGGAAGAACAGTTGACAAGAGAACCCGACCCTGAAGAGAATGATGAAGAAAGGGAAGATTGGGACGATGACCAATGGGAAGAATACTTTGAAAAAATGGCCCCTTGCCTCAAAACAGTGATTATGACAGAGGACAAGTTCCTATCGCATGTGGACGGGTATACAGAGGAAATACTACAACTAATGAGAAGAGACAGAAGAAAGGTGCCGAGGGTAAGGAAGATCGCAACAAAAGACGGACTCTGGAAAATAATACCAAACCTAGCCGAACCTCCCACAGTAGAAGGAGAAGAAGTTACATGGTACCAACAGTACGGAGGAAGGTATGTCGACGACCAATATAAAGGTACTGGCCCTGCCCCGTTACTTGACAAATGGTTTGACATTCAATACATAGGGACTTATTGTGAAGAGGAATGTTACAAACGAGTCCTGTATACCTGTAAATGGTATTATGCATCCAAATTAAAAGTGAGACAAGATGATGGAGTACGAGGGAAAAAGAGACAAAGAAACAATCAAGAGAGAAGATTATGAAAATGAAAAAGTATTTAAAATATTAAAAAGAGAAAAAAATAAAGAGAGTAGATTGAAGAGAGAGGAGAGAGGAAATCAAAAAGAAAAGGAGACGGTAGAATTAAAAAATGAGAGAAATAGCATAATGGAAAGAAAGAAAGATAAGAAAAGGGAATTAGGTGTAATAAATAAAAATAGTAAAGTATTAAAAAAATTAATAATAATACAAACAAAGGGGCGACCTAAAGGAAACTTATTTAATACAAAGATTGCAAAGACTTTTTATTTGTATTCCAGACAGCAAGGGTTGAAGACATAGGCCGTACGACAGAAGAGAGGAAACCACCAGGAGACAAGGAAGCCCGTACGGATTTGCAAGAGGGAACTGGTATGCCATTCACTGAAAGAGAAGTTTGTACGCTTGAAGGTGAAATCCGTACGCTGCAATCAGAAACCCGTACACTACAAGGCGAAGTCCGCACCCTGCCAATCAAAATCCGTACGGCCAAGCAAGCAAATTTCCGTACGCCAAAAGGAACAGATTTCCGTATGCCAAGGTGGGAAGGAGTCCGTACGTTGGCATGTGAAGTCCGTACGCTGCCAGCAGAAAGCAATACGCCAAAGTGGGAGGAAATCCGTACGTTGGCAGGTGAAGTCCGTATGCAGCCAGTAGAAAGCCGTACGCCAAGGTGAGAAGAAGTCCGTACGCTGTGATCAAAAGTACGTACATGTTAAGCAAAAAACAGCACGCCATCAGCAAGAAGAGTCCGTACAACAAGGAAAATCCGTACGGCTGCAACAGAAAAAGGTAACTGTCGTACCAGGGTACACATCAAGGATTAAATTAAAATTAATTGGAGTAGTCGCTGTCAATTATTTTCAGTTCCGTAAACAAAAGACAATGGATGCCAGCACGAGCGCCAAGGGCAAGAAAATAATACTCAGACCCAAGGTGGCTGGGAATAAAGCAGATAAGGGGAAAACAGACAACGTGATAGCAGATTCATTAACATGGGAAAGCCTCACAGGCATAGACTGCAAAACCTGGTGGCAAGAGACAGCTTCTGATCACTCGACGAAGCAAGCACTAGCAATGGCATAGGTTGACAAGGTAATACAATGCCCATTTTTCAACTCCAGAGACTTCGAGGACTATCTAAAAGATATTGTGGCCAATTACAATCAGCATGGGCATCGGAGCACAGTTGAGTACCAAGGAGTTCCAGTGACGGTGGCTTTCTCACCAGCCGACTTTAGTCGAGTCTTTGGCATACCTGCGTCTGGCAAGGTGGTTGCCAAACCAACCATAAAGATGACTGCCCAACAAAAAGAAATGATTATTAAACGCATTTGCAGGCCTGATATCACAGAAAAAGAGAAAGAAATGGTGTGGAGTTCAGGAGCGAGGGGACCGCGGAAAAACATGCTGATAAGTCCGGAGTGGAAATGCATCATGGACCTCATCAAATGCAAGTTGACAGGTGCTAGTCGAGCCTCAGACATAGCAACTTGGATGGTGGATTTCATGTTTGGGTTGAGTGTAGGACGGATTTACAATTGGGCGCTCTACCTGTCAGAAAGGGTTAGAGAATTTCTAGAATGCAAACATAAAGCATTCTACATGACCCAGCATCTGATGGCACTGTTTCTGGATGTCGTCTATAATTAGGTACCGCAAGGCAAACTGGGGAAACTAGAGCCAACCAGGGATTATGACTCTTCTTGGCCGACAGTATTCCGATGGACAACTTTAGAGGCAGGCAGCACAGCAGAGGAACCCAAGACGACAAGGAGAAAAAGGAAGCAGCTAGCTAGTGATGAATATGATCAGTTAGCACTTTCCTCCTCAGCGGACAGCATTGCACCAGCTGGTGTTTATTCAGTAGAGGTGAATCCCCGAGCAGTAGCACCTATCGAACAAGAGTTGAGAGAGGAAGTTGACATGGCTGGGAAAGTTGAGGGTGAGCTAGACATAGCACCCCTGACTGGAGGCGTATCAGACGAACAGGTGAAAGTAGAGAGTACAGCCATAGACAACACAATGGGTGAGGACGCACCTTCAGGAGAGGTACTCCATGTAGACGGATGGTTGAAGGAAATGGGCTCTCCCATTAGGGAAGAAGATATTTCCCCCATACATTCACCGGGCCTGCAGGAGATGGAGGGCGTACCTACAGGAAGCACACAACTGGCGGCTCACATACCAGTAGTCCAGCAGACAGAGATAGAACAACTAAAAGGAGGAGTGCGAGAAGTGGTACCACAGGTAATACATATTCTATCAGATGGAGAGACTTCGAGAGCAGAACAGCCAGCCGTACCGGCAACTGCGAGCACCGACAGGGAATCTAGTGGGGATGTGTCTGAAGGGATTGCTGTGGTAATTCCCAAGCCTGATAGAGACGATCCAATCGGCACAATCGAAAGGTACATACACAGCCTGGAGCCTATTGCGTTGGTTATTAAGGAAGTGTTGGACATTGCCAAGACACTGAATAGAAATTACTCACCCATAGCGGAATAGGAGGCTAAATGGATAATTTAGTTCATGACCTCAGGGAGTGAAACAGAGTTCAACAGGATATTCACAGGTGAATGGGTGGGCAGAACGACACCTGAGATGATGGCAGCGTGGTATCCTAAGAGGCCGTCTTTCCGTGGGAAGGACGATAAGCTGGTGGCCCAACTCTTTGAGATGGAGGCAGCATACAGGTCCTTGTTCCTAGCCTACGAGGAGTTTGAGATGAAGGTAGGCCAAATGGAGACGAAGGCGGACCAGGCAATCACACTCTCCCAAAACATTCATGCCAAGGCAGAATCTATCGAGAGACAAAGGCTGGAGCTCTCTCACCTATTAGAGGAGGAAAACAAGAAGGTGACTGACCGAGATAACACCATACTGGAGATGGAAAGAAGAATGAAGATGCGAGAAGAAGAAATGGCTGAACAAGTAGCAAGGAAAGACGAAGAACTGGCGAAGGCCAACAAAAAGTTGAAGGAGGCAGTGCATTTGGTGAAGACCACTAGAGAGAAGGAATTGAAGGCCACTCGCCACCTGCAACAACGTACTGAAGAGGTGTACTGGCTGCGTCAACTCACCACTTCGACAACCACTTCTTCAGTCCCTCAGCCGCCAGGGATGTCTTCTCAACCCTCTTCTCAATAAATCTGTTTTGTAAATTGGCTCCCAGTTTTTGTTAGTCGTTTGGGAAGCCGGCTTCTTTTTGGGGGGGGATGATGTAAGCCGACGTGTGTAGTCGGTCTTAGCGTAGTCGGCCGGTGGTTTTGGTAATAAAACATTAGTTGTAGCGGGAATAAGTAAGTATGGTTAATGTCATGTAACGAAGTTCTGATTAGTTATGGTTATGAAGCGGCACGACGGTTGGTTGCTCAACCACTGCCGAACACTATATGTACTGGGATCATGTAGTCAGAGGGGGTGTTATGTGGATTTACTAATACTATGACAGTCATATCGTATATGTTATAACTGCAATGAATGAATAGAAGTGTTGATGATTCAATCGTATTATGTTCTTTTATCTGTGTGTTACATGTACTCAGTTTACTTCTTATGTACGTAATACGTCGATAGACACTCTAAAAGGCAAACGATCCCTAGCTAGATTAGAGTGGTTTCATTTTAGGCTTCACCATTGTGTAAATTGAAGTTTCTAGTTTTTGGGGGTTCTAGCCATGAAGGTTTTTGATATTGTAACTTGCATATTTTTGGGGATGTTTAGCATTTTATTTTAGATATTTTTGGTGTGTGTTGAAGTGATTCCAGACAAGGTCTTTTCCTGGCCATACAACATTCTTGGAGTGGGCCGTACCAACCCTATTTGCTGGTGAACTTGTTTATAATTTTGAAAATTGATTGAAATCTAATGTATGGTGTGATTTACTTGACATGGCAACTCTATTAAGAAGGTTTTATTGGACCTGCATTTCATACCAGCTGGGCCTGGAGCTAGGTGTGGGAATAAAGGAACCCAAGTGCTGCATTTTGTAGGCTCATTTATTGCTCATTTGAGGCACTTGATCTCTAAAAACATTTACTATCACTCTGGGGTTGCACTTTGAAGTTTGGAAGCCACATAAGGGGCTGTACAGTTTGCTGGGTTGACTGTATTGTTAAAATTTGTCGTCATTTATGTCAAAGGAAGTCAAAGGTTAAATGGTGTCATTAAGATTGTTGAGGAGGGAGTTCGTTGATGCTGATTGGCAGCCTTGCATGAAGGAAGCTAATTAAATAATATTTTGGGCCAACCTCCTAGTCTTTGGCGCCTTGTTTTGAAGAATAAAAAATTAAATTAAATTATTGCTCGCTAGGGCTGACCCCCCTCTTTTTGGTGCCCCATTTTGAGAATTTTTTTTAGAAAATAAAAAATATTTAATTAAATATAGGGGCCGACCCCTATAGGAGCGCCCAAGGTTGTGTGAAGAGGTGCACTAAAAAACAGAAGTTGTATCAGTTGGTAAGTGACACATTCTTTCTTGTAGTCGCTCCTCTTCGTCAAGATATAAGGTGTGCTTGCAAAGTGGTTTAGAAGGTAAGAATTCTATTAAATATCATTCATATGAAGAGCAGATTAAAAAGTGTATGAGCAGATTTTGATGACTTCATGAGCGGATCAATGAGAGATACTTGATCTATGAGCAAATTTATGGTAGATTTTTGTAAGATTTTTAGAGCAGATCTATTTTATGGCAGATTTTTGTAAGAGTTTTAAAACAGATTTGTAAGCAAGTTTTTGAGCAGCATATTGGAGCAGATCTGAGAAGAAGTCTCAAATAATTCTCATATTGTTCATTTGAAGGTTGGTGCCTCCCAACCAAGGAGATCGGGAGGTGGGTGCCTGTCATTAGAAGAGATTGGTGTCTCTTGCTGAGTTGGTGCTCAGTTGAGGAAATTGGTGTTTCACATGGGTTGGTGCCTATGAAAGAAGCTTTGTAGATGAAGTAGGTTGATGCCTACAAGAAGATCTATATAAGCAATATTTTGTCATGGTTTTCTCCCTCAAGGGTTTCCACGTAAATTGTGTGTTTGTCTTGTGTTGCTTATTGCTAGATCTTGCATGTGTGTTATTGCTTTGGATGATTAGATTGTGCAGTATTATTGTTGTGGTTGTTTAAGATTTGAAAAGTAGAAGATCGTTGTTATATTGATTCATCCCCCCCTCTTAGTATAACTAAGTGCTGTTCATGTATTTGCTGGTTCAAAAGTATGACAGACTTGGTGTTGTTTTAAAGTCATTTCCAGGCTTAAAAATCCCTTTGTTGGAGTGAATTTACGAGTTGGGTGGTGAATGATTTTCAGTTTAGGCTCGTTTGAAGTGTTGGGTTGGTGAATGTGCCTCCTTTCAGAATTTCCCAAAACTATACCAACGTTGATCTTAGTCTGATATACAACAGTAAACACGTCAATCCCTAGCCTTCTTTAGAACAATAGACTCCAAAGTTTGGATCTTGTTCTTGGTTGTAAGCAATTTTGCAAGCTGCCATTTGAGAATGTCATTTTGGATGTTTGTAGCTTTACACAAATCATTAACTTTGTTGCACAAAGAAACACAATCCTTGCAAGGGTTTTGAGAGGCCTAGGGATCATCAGTTGTGGCCCAAGTATGCATCTCCTCGTTCCAAGGAGAGGGAAGGGGGCTACAGAGATGCAGTGGTATGGAGGAGAGTTGGCAGGGGAGTCATCAGAGGTGACATTAGGGGATGGGGACCATGAAGACCTTGAATTATCATTAGAAATCAAAATATGAGGGGAGTCCACAAAAGAAACCTTTTTCCTTCCAAAAGAAGTCAAGGAATTAGTAGCAATGGCTTTGCCTTTAGAGGAACAAGGGGGGTGATTTTAGCAGCCAAGGAAGGGGTTCCAATATTTTTAGTAGAGTTGTCCAAATTCATGCCCTTTTGGACAAGGAAAGGGTTAGTAATATGAGGAAGCGAGGACACAACCAGGGTGAGGGCCAAATTGTACTAGTAGAGCCTATAGATTAAGCTTTGATGGAGTGACAAGGACTTACCTTTGTTTAGAACAACTTTAACAGATTGCTCCAGCAAAGAATGTATCTAGAAAGAAAAGTTAATTTTCACATTCTGCCTAAAATGATGAAGAAAAGAAACAATTGAGAGTGAAATCTTTTGTACTGGCCTTTTTAGGGTACATACCTCATAAGAACCTTTTCAATTTTCTTCTAGACCCTAGGAAGGTCCTCTCTGTTAAATCCATTTTGTAGACAGTTAATCTTCTCACCCCTTTTCAAGAAATTATCCATCCTTCTGGTAGTTTCCCTTAGGCTTTTTGGGGAAGTTCGCTCCTTCAAGGGAAAGACCAGTAGTTGTCGAGATCATCTCAATAGTGACCGAGAAGGAGAGTTCCCTAACTTCAACTAATCCGTCCTTCCAAGAATTAGCGAACTCAACCAAAAGGGTAGGATCATGGCCTTTCATGATTTCAATATAGGAGGTTAACTTGTTGTTTTTAAGAATAGACCAGACTTCTTGGTCATTCTTCAAAGACTCACAATTTTTAGGCTCTTCGTAAACCAAATCACCACCCATAGCAGATGACGAAGTAGCGAGAGAGTAGCAACTAAAAACCAGAAAAATGATGATTCTAGAAACTTTTGGCACACAACAAAGAGGCAAGATGAAAAAAGAACTTACTAAACTGAAAGCGAGAAGATTTCATAGCTCCCCATGCAAATGGGGGGTACGTGTAATCCTTACTTGAAATATTTTCATATCAGTTTCTGACATGGCATGTGCTAAGAGAGTAAGCTTCATTAATGATAGTAGTTCTCACATGCTCCCGAAGTAGGTTCATATCATTCCAAACTTTAATAGTTTGGACAAATGACCCTAAGTTTGCCATCACATCCGTAGAGGTATTTCCTTCATGAAAAATGTGCATTAATTTGAACTGCTTGAAGCTCATCATGTCCTTGCGAGAGGCCTCAATGAGATCTCAGAGAGACTAGTTGGGCGTGGCTTCCCCATTCAACATCATGATAGCATTTTTGGAGTCTCCTTCAATAATCACTTTAGTTAGTCCTCTTTGTTTAGTCAGTAGGATGCCATGAAAAGTAGACACCACCTTAGCAAAGTTTGATGATTGGGTGCACAAACTGACAACATATGCAAAGATCAATATTCCCCTATGATCCCTTAGGATGCTACCCCTCCTTCCTGACCCGGGTTCCCTTTTGTAGAACCATCAAAGTTGAGTTTAACCCAACCAAGGTTGGGGGGTGGGGGGACCAAGAGGTAGTCTTTCTAGTAGAGGGAATTTTAGAGCTCATATTATTGAGGATGCCAATAATATCCTAGGTAAGAGGAAGGAAGAATATGAGTACAACATTTGAGAACCCTAGCTATCCTGAGTTGCAAAAGAGGAGGCACATGCAAGAAGAAAATAGTATTTTTTCCAAATTAATGTTTTGCCTTGAAGTAAGGGAAAAATCAGAAAGAATGCTAACCCAACACCTTGCTTTCGCAATGGCGGCTTCCCCGAGGAGAATGTTGTCGTCTACAAATTGTTGATGGGAGACCGACTGCAGAGAAGAGGAAGGAGAGAAACCTTTGAGACTTCCTCTCTTGATCCTTTCGTCTATATTCCTTCCCAAAACATTCGCAAGAATGATGAATAGATAGGGGGAGAGAGGATCCCCTTGTCTGAGCCCATTGTAGACAGCAAAGTGACCATGAGGAGAGCCATTGATGAGAATCGATAACAATGGAGTAGAAACACAAGTTTCTAACAGTCTGAGAATCTTACCTTTGAATCGGAACCTTTGGAGGACTTTGAATAGAAAACTCCAAGAAACCTTGTCATAAGCTTTAGAGATGTCCAACTTGAGGACCATGCTTTCCTTATTACTTTTGTCCATGGAAAGGCGAGTTTCATGAACCAAAAGGATGGCATTTGTGATTTGTCTACCAGGTACAAAAACTTTTGTTTCCTATGTTTCATATTATCCAAAAAAGGTTTAATGCGATTGACCATCAATTTGGAGAAGATCTTATAAGTGTTGCAAAGATTGATAGGTCTAAATTTAGACATCCCATTTGCTCCAGGTCTTTTAGGGATAAGGACAATGAAAGTGGTTAATTTCCTTGAGAAGGCCAATAGAGGACTGAAATTCCCTAACCGCCTGAACAACATCCTTTCGTACGATGTCTTGATATTTTTGGAAAAACCGGAGGAAACCCATCCAAACTAGGAGCTTTGTAGGGGTTTAGAGAGAACACAATGTCTTTAACTTCTTCCATCAAGGCACACCTTTCCATAACAACCAAATTAGAAGTGGAAAGAGAATTTGGGATAACCTGCAAGAGTTGGTTAGTGTTGAGGTCTAGTTAGGGGTTGTAATTTGGATGAGGCTTAAGGAGGTCATTGAAGAATCCGATTACCTTCTAATGGATTTCTTCTTCCCTAGAGAAGTGTGTACTGTCGTTAACACAAATAAGTTCAATTATTTTGTTCATTTTTCTGTGCTTAATAGCCTATTGTGGAAAAAACTTGGTGTTTCTGTCTCCTTTTATGTAATGTTCCCCTTTTGCAAGGCGAGATGCTAACATATGGTGGAGTGCTAGATTAACTGAAAGTAAACTTCTTCTGCAAATGTAGGCATCCTCAAGCGGTGGGAATACTCCACTTATTTCGTGGGTGTGATTATTACAAACATTTATAGGCGGCAAGCCAGCCAATTAACCTCACTTCCACTTAAACTGTGGGGGGTATACAATCCACACAACCACTTTATTACGTGGGGGGAATTACAAACAAATAAATTGCAGCAACAAACAAATTGCTGTTAGTACTACTAAACAACTTACAAATGATTAATAAACAGCTGCAATATGACAACCAAGAATTCCCAAAATGTCCAATGGTTAGAGTAGCACTTCCTCTAACATTTCACAATGCCAAATTGATATAGAAAGAACTTAGAACAGCATTATAATCAATTCGAACTAATCTGATCAGAAACAGTAAATACAGAAAATCAGATCAGCAGGGATAAAATTCACCTAATTGGACGTATCTTTCCTGAAACAACTCAGAAAGCTCCCAAACCACAACCCAACAATAACTAGGAGATGTGCGCCCAAACTTCAAGGAGAAAACGAGCCAAATACAGTAGCAATAGGAGACACGTTTCCCAATGCAGCCAAGTGAGATGGTACGACCTTCCAAGAGGGTCGACCTTCTCTCAAAAATTCCACACTCAACCAAAAATCATGAAACTTTCCAGAAAGGGGCGCCCTTCACAGTAGGACAGCATGGACGATCACCCAGAATGAGACAAAAATCTGACTAGAAGCTATGAACAGGAAACAGCTTCAGCCAGGCCAAATCAACAACTTGTAAAAACAGGTTTTACATCAGCAACCTATTCGATTCCAACAATTGAAGCTCCATCTATATTTCAAAGTGAAATACAACCACGATGATCCACCTAGGAAGCCATGGTTGCAGGCCCGAAGGATGGAGTGAATTTGCTAAGCTTCCCCTTAGCTAGGTTCTGGTTTCAAATCAGCAGCATAACACTACTTTCCAATTTTCAAAGATACAATACAAAGAGCAAGGCATCAATATATAAGCTTCAAATGGCAAATGAAGCAATCTGTAACTTCCAATCAAGAAACTATTCAATTCCTCCAAGGGATGCCATTTCTCAATAGTCACTTTATTTTTGATTTTAAATAACTATTAATCCTCACCTTTTGGCGTTCAACTTTAAGTTGCACAATAACATTTAAAAATAACATTTAAGTGCATATGAAAAATCGACCCCCTTATGTCCCCTTCATTAAGACAACTTAAAGTCATCAAGCCTAGGCACGGGGTACAACTTCAAGATATGAAAATTGACTAAGTCTGGGACTCAGTCCAAGGAGGGATAGAAGCCAAAACCCAAAGCCAACATTCAAACTGATTCTGTCAGAAATAGAATGATGACCTGAACAAAATTGCTGATGGTGCCACTGCCACAAATAGACTTACTAAAAATAGCCAATGCCAAAAATAGTAAGTTAACTTCAAAAACCTTCAAAAAACCAACTGAACAGCCACACTGCCCAAAACGTGAATTGTAGATGATTGAGCTGCTGCTAGAAGGATATTGCTATAAATAAACTTACCAAAAATAGCAACTGCTATAAATAGTAAGTTTGCAAAACATTATCTGAACATTGACTAAGCAGTAATCATGACTTACTATAAATAGTAAGTGTTTCCAAACGCCTTTTGAGCACACATCGGAAAGCCAACATGACTTACTATAAATAGTAAGTGTCTGGAAAGGTTATCAGATGGAGATGCATGTTACACCATTTTGAAGCTCTCTAAAAACCCAGAAAACCCCTAGAAACACACTTCCAAACTCCTGCATGCAAGCCTTCAAAAATGCATCTGAAACCTCCTATAAAATAGGGAACCCTAATTTTCATTTTGCTTAGCCTACGAATTTCCGGAAATAGGCTAAAACCTCAAGAAGGGCGTAGGGCTAAAATGGGGACATTACATGTGGTCTTTCCTCAATATTT
The DNA here is from genome assembly GCA_007115665.2 of Sequoiadendron giganteum. Taxonomy (NCBI): domain Eukaryota; kingdom Viridiplantae; phylum Streptophyta; class Pinopsida; order Cupressales; family Cupressaceae; genus Sequoiadendron; species Sequoiadendron giganteum. The sequence continues at coordinate 827,890,756 of CM021100.1, read as the reverse complement.
ACTATTTATAGTAAATACTATTTTTGGCAGTTAACAGTTATCAGTCTTCAGTTCATCATGTCCACTGGAGCAGTTATTCAGAATTAAGCCTTGGCCTTTTGAAAATATTACTTTAATGAAATTCTTCATTAAATGGCAAATTGTTCTAATTTTCAATTGACCCCTTGGCCTAAGGTGTTAACTTTAAGTTGTGTTTAAAGAGGGACTTAAAGGGTGGCGCCTCATGAAGGAAATTAAAATGTTTTAATTAATTCTCCCTTGTCTCAAGTGGGACGCCTTTTTGAGGGAATTATATCTTTTTTGAAAAAAAAATGTGAGATGGCTTTTGGCATACCATCTGAGGGAATTGAACAGTCATCCCTCTTTCTTTAAAAGTGTGGCTTTGCTCCAACATTTGGTTATCTCATGTTATGCTAAACTTATGCTGTCGAAATGAATTCTCATTTTGCACTTCGAGGAATGCTGACCTCCTAGTACCTTTCTCAATTTCGTGTTTGCAAGATAACACCTAATTGAATTATTGCTGCTTCTCAATCAGACTAGCAGATAGAAATAAAAGATGAATTTTTGGAGAGATTTACCAGTTTTGCAGTTGCTGTTTGCACATAGCTGAAAGTCGAATTTACTTATAGCTGAGTGAGTGAATTTTGTTTTGTTCTGGGCAGTTTTCCAAATCATTCCTAAGGTCTGGGCGACCATTTCTACCAGTTTGCAGATTTAATTTTGGTGTGTGGATTTTTTATGAGCAAAATCGCCCCTCAAGGAGGGCCGTACATTTTAGCTTGCATTGGGAATTGTGCCATAAATAATTAATGGTGTTTTGAGACTATTTCTTCATCTCAGCAGGGGCGCCTATCTTCTAGTTGATCATTGCACTTGGAATCATGCAATTTGGAGGTAATTCGATTGAGTTATGAGCATTTGATAATTTTCTGTAGTTGCTGATTTGACATTTCTAGAATTGCAGTTTGCTGAAACATAATTAAATCATTTGCTGTTTCCATCTTTCTTCTTCTTTTCTCATTATATTCTGACATGGAAACAATGTATAACTTGGTGCTTGAAAATTGGTGAAAACATTGTAATTTGCAACTTTCTTATTTGTACAAACTGTTAATAGTAGTATTGTTTCAGTTTTTAATATTGCTGCATTATTTAATTAGTTTCACACTAAGCACCCCTGGATGGTATACCACCAGTGAGGATAAATTGAATTGTAACTCTCTTGCATACCCACTTTCAAGTGGCGAATCCCCACTCTTCAGTGGATGCCTGCTGCTGCAAAAGAAGTATTTTAAATTGTAATCTTTTCCCCCCACGGTTTGGTGGTAGCGTGGAAAGTCCCTTTGGCTGGTTATCCGCCTTTGTTACATTTCAATTCAGCATTAGTAGTCCGCCATATGTTAGCACCTCGCCTGTCAAAGGATTTTGAGTGCACATTCTTGGTGTCGAGTTTAATTTCTCATATTCAGTGTAATCTTTATAATATTTGATTCAGTAGATCCTAGGGATCCTCTGACCATATGCCCGCCCCTCCTCCTTAAGTGGTTTTAGGGCGCATTCTTGGTTAGAGTTCTTTCATGCACGTTTTGGGTTATGCTAACCTTAACGGGTGCTTGGTTACATTGTAAATGCTCACTAAAAATCAAGAAAAAATTGAGAGAGTATATTTCATAGCTCCATCTCTTTCCATGTCCACTTGAACTTTCATCAATTGGCCCTTGATTTTAGATTTTTGGGAGAAAATGTTGCCTAAAGAAGTCTTATTTGAGACTTTCACATTTCATTTGATGATTTTAAGTTTGAGGGCAATTTGAAACATAGTAGTTCCATGAACATTGGCACGCCACCATTGATGAAGGAGCCTTTTAAGGTCAGGGTGATGAGTCCACATAAAAATTTGAAAGGATAGCAAGCTCTAGATTGGGGAAAATATCACTTTAGGAGCAAAGGGGAATGATCAGAACCAAATCTTAACTGGGAGGATAGGAACAATGGTTTGCAACATCCCAATTAGTCGAAACAAGACACTTGTTGAGTCTAACTTGAATAAGATTAGCTCCCATTCTTTTATTAGACCAAAAAAACTGGCGTCCTTCAAGATCAAGGTCAATAAGATTGCCATTGACCAGTAGGTTGTTAAGGTCCATCATGCTATCAGATAGGTCCAATGACCCCCCCCATCTTTTTAGAAGGGTAGAGGGGAGTTAAAGTCTCCAAACAACAACTAGTGGGAACTCTTAAAGGAAGCTCTACTGCTAAAAAAATTGGACCAAGTCTCTCAACGAAGGACTATGTTTTTCGCAGCATAGATATTAGAGAGGACCTAGTTAGATTGCTTGTGAATATTGGTGAAAAGAACATTAAGAAAGTTTTTCTCCATAGATTTTAGGGAACCATTATAATGGGGTCTCCACAAAGTAGTTAAACCACCAAGGCACCATCCACATCCACAACAATAGAAAGGGCAAAAGGCCAAATGTACTTACAAGTTTTTTCAAAAGCGACAATGCTCATTTTGGTTTCATGGATGAGCAAAATGTCAAGCTTGAAATCTTTGATGAGGTTCTTGACTATGTTTTGCTTGTGGGGGCTATTGAGTTCCCTTACATTCCAGGAGAGAATAATCACTTTTTAGTTCTTTTGGAGCTTGGATGCTCCATAGTACTTTGACATCCATTTGCACATCTTTGGTTGTGTTCCTTTGTCTGTTTTCTTTGGTAGATTTCCTCCTAGGTTTAGAATTTTTTCCACATTGGCCGTCTTTCTTAGCCTCGGGATTGTTTTAGAAGATGGGGTGGATGTGTTGATGTTCAAGTAGCGTCAGGCTGCTACTTCCAATGCTCTTCAAAGGCAATTCAAATGATAGCCTTAACGGCTATTTGAATTGCAAGATTATATTTAATTTATGTGGATAACAGTTATGAGGAGGCGCCTTATTTATTTAATCTATTTTATTGAGATACACGATGTGAAGAGTCACATCTCTTGTAAACTAATAATGTTTATTAATATTTATGTATTGAGGCCGACTTTCTTCTAATCGACGATCTACTTGAAGAGACACATACTTCATTAAGGCCGACCATTCACCTTGAGGAATTGCGTCCTTTGAAGACCTCCTCATCGAATAGTATATATTGGATATATTATTCTATCATTGAAATATATTCCTTTTTTTTTCTCATTCCATATTCATATCAAGTTCATTCTTCATAGCTTGCACATCTGGAAGAAGTTTGCACTTACAGGGGAGCATAATTTTGTAGCAGCAGATTGACTGTAAGGAAGAAACATATTCATTGTATTTTGCATCTAAGAGAGGTGTCATTATTCTTTGTATCAATTCGGCATTGTGTTATGCCTGAGCTGTATGCAGATCTCTGCTCTTATTCTAACAATATATAGGAGATATATTGGCTGGGTTTTTCTCCCTCAAGAGGAGGGTTTTCCTAGGGTATCTGGTTGTGTTCATTGTCTCATGTGTTGCATTTTTTGATTACTTTCTTTTTTGATCCTAAATCTAACATGGTATCAGAGCCAGGTTAGAAAAAGATCTAATCAGATTCGTAGAAAGCAATACTAGAGAAATTCAAGTCAAATAAGACAAGAGCATCGTTTAATGGTTCACTCCGTCGTTGTGTAGCCTTCGGCTCTCGCCACTCACCATTGGAATCTTTCTCTACCATCGGATATGAGTTCTAGCGACACCATTTGGAAATGAAAGTTGGTCATGCTGTCGGGTCTACATCTGCAATTGGAGCTTGAGGGATGGACTCTCTTAAGGAAGCGATGAATGCGTGTTCTGTAGTCGTTTGAATGCTTGCCTTACTTGCTGGGACCATTCCTTGTACACTCTCGTATATCTCTCGAGGGGCATTGGTTGGTGTCGTCTGTTTCATGTATCTGGTGCAAGGAGTCGAGGAGATCGGCAGAATCTGTATATCTCTTATGAAAGTAGATATTTGCTATTCCCGTGAAGTCATGATGTTATCAGATGAATTCAAATATTAGTGGAAGTGTATTTTCTGAGTCTTAGCTGGGCGCACATGAAGTAAAATGCAAGTGCGGACTGTCATTGGGGTGAACACCAGAACAAATCTTCATTTGCAAGAAGCGACTTACCTTTCATTGACGGCATTGGTAAATCCGTTAAATGTCATTGGCATGTCGTTTGCTTTCTCTGGCGACTTGGAAAATGCACGCACTCTTTTGTGACGGGAATCAAGTAAATTCAATAGTGTATACCGAACGACTTCATCTTGGCAGAGCTCCTCTATCATCATCTTGATAAAGTCGCCCAGGCGTATGCAACCTTGATATTTTGAACCTTCATTATATTATGTTGAAGGTTGAGCTTTATCCATGAAGTGCAAATTTTGGGTGAAATTATTTTATTCTGTTTATTGAGTTTGCGTTTTGATAAGATCATTGTATTGAGCTTTGGAAGTCTCGGAAAAGTATGAAGTTGCCGTTGGGATAATTGTGTATCTCTCGGTTGATGCAATCTTCAGTTGGTATCCACTGTGCGTGCGATCTACCTTATGCCAACACAACATCTATGTTCTCACTAATTTATGACATCCTGGGAGATTGATAGACTTTGTCAGAGATCGGAGCTGCTGATATATGTATCAATGTTTAGCCAAGATTCGATATTGATGGTATTTACCATATTGGTTGACTAAATATTGATGACGACAGATCTTTCATACCAAATGATGGTGGTGGAGTTGACACGGATCTGTGATCGTTGGTTTTTTGAAGTCGTCTCCTTGGCGCCTGCTAGAGCCTATGGCTCTGCCTGGACGACAGATGTAATCTCCACCTCCCAATGTGTACATGTATGCCAGGTTGGCCGAGTTGATTACCAGGAATTTCGGCTCTATATGAAGAGATAAGTATTCCATGCTTAATGTTCATGAATTTTATATAGTTACTAATTCATGCTAAAACATTGAGATAGTTCCAACATTGGCATTTCTCTTAAGAATAGTTGAGTTATATGAACTATTAGTAATCTCTTCTTAATGCTTTCAGGACGGATCAAGAAGCATAAGAGATTGCTTTCAAGAAGAGCTTGATGCATTCTGTAGGTTGAAGAATAGAGACACTGCTTGCAGCCATGAGACTGAGTGAATAACTGAAGACATCTCTTCAAAGAGGAAGAATTAACCTTCATAGGGAGTTCTATGACTCACTGAGAATAAGTAAGGGTTGCAGTGTTGCAAGGCCAGATGCTAGATCCTTGAAGTACCTCTTCAACAGTTGAGATCAGAATTGCTCAAGTCAGTCAACCTGGATTTAACATTGGTAGCTCCGCAAACCTATTCAGAATAGAGTGATCTAGGATGAGGTCGAAGAGGACAGCCCTGAATCTCTACAGAGGTGTGTGTTGGAAACCATTTCTCTAAGGCAAGCGTTGCAAGCAATCTTGGATGATGAGGTCAGGAGGTTGATGCAAGTGCTTGAAGATTCAGAGGGAGCCTATTGAACCTAAAGAAGATGGTTGTGTTGCTGATTGGAAGAGTACCTCTGGATGTTGTTTCAGTTTGGGGTCTGCAATGATATCTTGGTGTAGCAAGAAGCAGTCTTCTGTGGCACTGAGTACAACAGAGTCCGAGTACATTACAACTTGTGTGGCAGCTCGAGAAGCAGTGTGGCTTCGGAAGCTCCTTGCAGGATTGTTTGGACAATCATTGGAGCCGACTGTCATCCATTGTGATAATCAAAGCTTTGAGAAGCCTTCTGTCATTCTAGCGTTTCATGACAAAACTAAGCATACCACTATATCAGAGATATGGTATTGAGGAAACCTATTCAGTTGAGGTATATCAGCACTGATGAGCAGACGACAGACATTCTCACCAAGCCTCTCTCCAGGATAAAGTTTGTATACCTTCGAGACAAGCTTGGTATGGTGGAGAATCAAGCCCTAGCCGAGAAGGAGTCTCAGTATCAATGATCCTCTTTAATGCATTTCTCTTTGAGAGAGATTTGAGGTGCAAGCCCTTGTTAATGCATTTCTCTTTAAGAGAGATTTGAGGTGCAAGCCCTTGTTAATGCATTTCTCTTTGAGATTTAAGGTGAAAGCCTTTGTTTCCACCCTCTGGGAGAGCCATGGTGGATGTCATGTGTGTGACTCCATGGCAACATCACGTGAGAGAGTCCGTGATGATTTTCTTGTACTTGTGTTTCACCCTCTGGGAGAGCCATGGTGAATGTCACAATGAGGTGACAACATCACGTTAAGTGATGAACACTTGTACATACCATACATGGGTGTAACCATGATGGTTGATATCACGATGAGGTGATATCTTCTTTTTTCCACACATAGGTGTAGCCATTGTGGTAGACATCACGATGAGGTGGTATGTCTTGTGTAGCTGGAAGTATCCTCCCTAGCTGAGAGGGAGTGTTGATGTTCAAGCAGCGTCGGGCTGCTACTTCCAGCGCTCTTCAAAGGCAATTCAAATGATAGCCTTAACGGCTATTTGAATTGCAAGATTATATTTAATTTATGTGGATAACAGTTATGAGGAGGCGCCTCATTTATTTAATCTATTTTATTGAGATACACGATGTGAAGAGTCACATCTCTTGTAAACTAAATAATGTTTATTAATATTTATGTATTGAGTCCAACTTCCTTCTAATCAGCAATCTACTTGAAGAGACACATACTTCATTAAGGCCGACCATTCACCTTGAGGAATCACGTCCTTTGAAGACCTCATCGAATAGTATATATTGGAGATACTATTCGATCATTGAAATATATTCCGTTTTTTTTCATTCCATATTCATATCAAGTTCATTCTTCATAGCTTGCACATTTAGAAGAAGTTTGCACTTACAGGGGAGCATAATTTTGTAGCGGCAGATTGACTGTAAGGAAGAAATATATTCATTGTATTTTGCATCTAAGAGGTGTCATTATTCTTTGTATCAATTTGGCATTGTGTTATGCCTGAGCTGTATGCAGATCTCTGCTCTTATTCTAACAATATATAGGAGATATATTGGCTGGGTTTTCCTAGGGTATCTGGTTGTGTTCATTGTCTCATGTGTTGCATTTTCTGATTACTTTCTTTTCTGATCCTAAATCTAACAGGATGGAGAACTCAAGAGTCTAGAGCTAGACCCTTGTGAGGATTTGGGAAGTAGGGGGAGGTAAGCAACGGGACCACAACAAAAGACTCTGAGATCACAATCACTTGGTTTGCCACTATAAGATGGGAAGGGGCAACAATGTCCTTCATAGAGCAATCTGGTTGAGAGACAACTAAGTCCTTAGGTGAACCAAAGGGAGGATAGTCTCCTACATTCTCCTGAGCAAGCCGAGGGGGAGAAGGGGGAGCAGCGATATTCTTCGTAGAAGGTTCACTTAAAAGACTTGAACTAGCCGAATCACCTCTAATAGACTTAGTCTGTTGCAAAAGTCCTAATAGAGGAGAGGGAAAGGCTCTAGCGTAGAGAGGACTTCCAAGAGGGGGATCCCCAATAGGAGACTTCGCACCTTCAATAGGGGGATCAAACTTCTACTCCATCTTTTTCATCGAGACCAAAAGCTCAAAGCTCAAACGAGCAGGAGTTGTCAAAATACCCTTATCTTTCGAAGGAGTGGAAAGGTCTTGCTCTTCAACTCTCCTTTTAGACAAACATCATAGAGGTGGCTTGTTGAGGGGCAGATTTGACAAAAGAGAGCTAAGTTTTCATATTCAATATTCTGAGACCATTTTCCAAGCTTGGATTCCAAAATTATGGAGGTTGGTAGGACTTTATTCGGTTCAAGGTTAACATTGAATATAGCAAAGATGAGTCTAGACCTGGCCTTAGTGACATGGTCGTGTGCCTTTGTTTTTTATGCTTGTGAGGAATTAATTGTAGATCTTGGAGTTATCATTTTAATTCTTGTATCATTTTGTTCAATACTAATTGATATCATATTGGGGACTTGCTAGACTCCCAACTCTCTATGGTGTATCTTTCTTGTTTATGTTTGGGGGGAGTTAATTGTAGATCAGGGAACTTGTTTGTAAATTTTGACAAAGTATGAGGTACGAGGGAGTTAATCTCCTAAGCATTGTTCCAAGCTCTTGGAATTAGGTATTTGACATCATTAGGAAGATCATGATTGTAATTGTACCACTTGCAAACTATCATCTGAACAGGAAGGACTTCATTTGCTTTATCAAGGTTGGATCTAGAGTTGGGGGTTATCTTGGAATTGTTTCCATCATCTTGTTTTTGCTTTGTAATTTGTTACAATTGCTTATTGGTAAGATTCTTGGGAGGCTATGGTGTGGAGGATTTCTTGCAACTCTCATTTCGGCTTCAAATTTTGCAAGTTGAAGCTCTTCCACAAATCTCATGATCTCAAGCGAATAGTTGAAATTTTCAGATCTGTTGCATATTTGGATTCTATGCAAAAAAAAGTTAGCTATGTTGATTGTTTTGTGGTTTTTCCATTCCAATCATTCTATCCCATACAATCATGGTTGAAATTCAGTCAAAACTAGGTTCGAAGCGTAAAATTTGAATTTTTCAAGTTCAAGATGTTAGTGTTTTAATGATCAGATAATGCAAACTGAAAGCACTCAGAAACTGCAACACATAAGACAATAAACACAGCATGATACCTTGGGAAAACCCTCCTCTTGAGGGAGAAAAAACCAACAAATATGTCTCTTATATAATGGAGGAATAAGAGCAGAAATCTGCTTACAACTCAGGCCCAGCACATGGCCAAATTTAATACAATGAATACTAGCACCTCTCCTAGATGCGAATATGTTTCTCCTTGAAATCGGCTTGCTGCTGCAAGATGAATAGCTGCTGCTCAAGTGCGAACTTCTGCTTGAATGCGAATTATGCTTGAATGAACTTGATGTAGAATGAACAAACATGACCTTGTATTTATACAAAATGAGGTGACTCAACAAGGAGGTCGACCTCCCTTAATAAATAATTAAATTACAAAATACAAAGTAAGGTTGGCCCAAATCAAATGATATAAGATCATCAGTTATTTACATAAGGTCGGCCTCCTTATAACTCGAAGTCTCAAGCATATATAAAATTGAATAGCCATAAGGCTACATTCAATTTTTCATTCTCTTCTTGTAAATCGTGCAGCGCTGGAAGTATAATCCAGACGTTGCAAAACATCAACACTCCCTCTCAGCTAGGGAGGATACTTCCAGCTGCATAAGATGTATCACCTCATCGTGATGTCAACCACAATGGCTACTTCCATATGTGGAAAGAAAAGAGCTTATCACCTCATTGTGATAGCATATATGATATCACCTGATTGTGATATCAACCATCATGGCTACCTCCATAGATGGTATGTACAAGTGCTCATCACTCAATGTGATGTTGTCACCTCACCATGACTTTCACCATGGCTCTCCCAGAGGGTGAAACACAAGTACAAGAAAATCATCGCGGACTCCCTCACGTGATGTTGTCATGGAGTCACACACATGACATCCACCATGGCTCTCCCAGAGGGTGGAAACAAGGGATTTCACCTCAAACTTCTCCTGGAAGAAGAACTCATTACCAAGGGATTTCACCTCGAACTTCTCTCACATAGAAGAACTCATTAAAGAGGATCACTGATACTGAGACTCCTTCTCAGTCAAGGCTGCATTCTCCACCATACCAAGCTTTTCTTGAAAGCTGAACTGTATAGCTTTCTTCAATACCATATCTCTGATATAATGGTACTTGATCTCAACATGCTTTGTTTTGTCATGAAACACGGGATTGACAAAAAGCTTCACACAACTCTAGTTATCACAATAAATGATAGTAGGCTCCATTGATTATCCAAACAATCTTGCAAGGAGCTTACGAAGCCACACTGCTTCACGAGCTGCCACACAAGTTGCAATATACTCTGCCTTGGTTGTACTTAATGCTATTGAAGACTGCTTCCTGCTGCATTAGGATATCATGGCAGATCCCAAACTGATGCAACAACCAGAGGTACTCTTTCGATCTGTGACACACCCTGCTCAGTCAGAATTAGTAAAACCATGCAACTCCAAATCCACACCTGTAGAATATCTCAACCCATATCCAACTGTGCCACACAAGTATCTTAGGATATGTTTTAGCTGCAACAAGATGTATTTGCCTTGGTTCACACATAACCTGGCTAATTACACTCACTCCATAACAGATGTCTGGTCTATTGTTAACTAGATACATCAATGAACCAATCAGCAGTCTATACATCGTAGAATCCACTAGTTCTGAACTAGCTGCAGCCTCTTTCAGCTTCTGAAAGTTGGTCTCCATAGGTGTAAACATGGATTTGCAATCCATCATACCAAAACTTATCTTCTTCAAGTTTAGTAGGCTCCCTCTGAATCTTCAAGTACTTACATTAACCTTCTGACCTCTTTGTCCAAGATAGCCTGCAACACTTGCCTTAGATAAATGTTTTCCAGCACACACCTCTGGTACTGTAGAGAGTTCAGGGTTGATCTCTTCAACCTCATTGGAGATCACTATATTTTGAATAGGTTTGCAGAGCTACCAATATCAAATCCAGATGACTGTCTTGAGCAATTTTGATCTCAGCAGTTGAAGGGATCCTCTAAGGATTTAGCACTTAGCCTTGCAATACAGTAATCTTCACTTCTTCTCAGTGAGTTACAAAACTCCCTCATGATCCTTGCTTCAGAGATTGCAAATAAGACTTCTAGAAGTGAACTCCCTCTAGCCACCAACTCAATCCCATGGCTGCAAGTTGCTTGATCATTTCTTTGGTCGGGATGACTTCCTCGCAAGATACCTCAAGCTTTTCATCACTAAGCAATCTCTCATCACCACCTTGCTCCTAGATCTGTCCTAGAAGTATTTTAGAGAGAGATTACTAACAGTTTATAACTATCCAAGGAAATATCAAGGCTAGAATCATGCAAGGTTTACTATGACAAGTTATAGCATAAACACATAAGAGTATTAAAGCATGAATAAATCAACCTATAAGTAAATATGTAACAAATATCAAAAGATCAGAATGAAGGGATAAAGAAACTTATCTTTATTGAATTCTGATATAACTTTTTCTTCCATCTTTTACTCCTCTCGAGGGTGCTAAGCTCAGCACAATAAAAAACAATCTGCACAACTACAGATTTCTTGAATGCATTATGCAGTTAGCATGTGGAACCAACCCTCTCCAAGAGTCAAGGCTCTAACATATTTCATGCATTAGAGAATGATATCGATGTTACCAACTAATCACCATCGAAATTTCATTTCTCTTTTTATCTTAGAGTCACACTCAGAGATCTTCACAACGAAATGCAATGAATGATTGACATCTCCAAGGGATCTTATGCCAGCGATATTTATCACGAACTTTACCAATCACACATGATTCAAGTAAACAAAGTTAGACCTGCACAACTCAGCAAACTAAGAAATTTAGCCTAGAAGGAAAAAAATGATTGCAAGAGTACAAACAACAAATACTTCCCTCTTTTTGTTGGTACACCACAAAAAAATGTTTCTCCTCTCAAAGGCTTTAACTCAGAATCTGTAGTGGTGGTTGATTAAATTTTGAATAGGTCTATGACCATTCAAATTTATCGAAGCACTCCAACTGCGATCCACCTAGAAATTGTTCAAGAAGGCATAGGCCCAATGTTCCCACGATAGAAATAACTCAGAGTCATTTATATTTGTATTATGCCTTCAAAAATGCCATCGCCCAATTAACAGAGAGTTGCATAAATGGCTTCTCTTTCTCCCATATCCGCTTCAATCCAAGGAAGTTTCTGCTGTGATATGTAAGCCAACTTCTGGTAGCAGACTTCTGGCTACAACTGATAATGGAATTTACGGCCGATGATTCCCGTCACTATACTAGCACAAGCCAATCCGAGCATCAAACATTCTTCATTTCTTTTGACATAGATTTCTGTCATATCTGATCAGATCTTTCTAAGACCCGCTCTGATACCATGTTAGTGTTTTTATGATCAGATAATGCAAACTGAAAGCACTTAGAAAATGCAACACATAAGACAATAAACACAGCAAGATACCCTGGGAAAACCCTCCTCTTGAGGGAGAAAAACCCAGCAAATATGTCTCTTATATAATGAAAGAATAAGAGCAGAAATATGCTTACAACTCAAGCCCAACACATGGCCGAATTTAATACAATGAATACTAGCACCTCTCCTAGATGCGAATATGTTTCTCCTTGAAATCGGCCTGCTGCTGCAAGATGAATAGCTGCTGTTCAAGTGCGAACTTCTGCTTGAATGCGAATTATGCTTGAATGAACTTGATGTAGAATGAACAAACATGACCTTGTATTTATACAAAATGAGGTGACTCAACAAGGAGGTTGACCTCCCTTAATAAATAATTAAATTACAAAATACAAAGTAAGGTCGGCCCAAATCAAATGATACAAGATCATCAATTATTTACATAAGGTCAGCCTCCTTATAACTCGAAGTCTCAAGCATATATAAAATTGAATAGCCATAAGGCTACATTCAATTTTTCATTCTCTTCTTGTAAATCGTGCAGGGCTGGAAGTATAATCCAGACGCTGCAAAACATCAACACAAGAGGTAAAATCTGAATTTTTCAAGCCCAGTGCCAAATGTTGTTAATTTCTTATTATCATGCCATGTGTTGCACCATGGTTGGGTAGTAGCAAAGGTGGAGGCGTAGTGGCAGATTACTCGCTGAATAGTGAAAATATTAGGTGACAACGATGATTTTTGTTGTATGAGCAACTAAGGTGGCCCTTGGTATCTAAATGTGTAAGTGGCAAATGGGTGGCACCTATGCACTTATACCTTTTTGAGCAGTTGCGACACAATCTGAAATGCGAAGGTGATAACCATTTGATACCCACTCCTCTTTTATTCTTGAGGGATGCTATTGGCATAACAACTTGGTTACAGACCCTTAACACAAGAGGTTGTGGTCCCTAATTTGTTGCTTGTTCCAGGCTCGGATTAGCTCATGCAATGTGAGTTGACTATACCTATCAACATCATCATCCCAGTGGCATTCTATGAATGACATATGCTAGGTCCCAATTGGACCAATCAAGAGACAACAAGTTTCATTTGCTAATTGGCCATGTGTTTGAAAATTTAAAATTACAATGCAACAAGTGACGCATCTAGGTTCATGCACTCTTTTAAAAAAAATGATTTTGAAAACTTCATTTTTTCTTCCTTGGTGTTTGTTGAAAGCTCTTTCTAAACTTTAGGTAGCAATGGCAAAGTTTTTAGTGTTTGCTGAATTTTGAAACCTTGTTAAGAGCTCTTGGAGGCTCAAGTATTGGTCTGTAATTGACATGGATATTCCATAACATGATTCCTTATTCAACACTTTGTTTGTAACACGTTTGATGCTTAATAGTTAATTGTTCACCATTCAAGACTCCAAATTATGATGTTCTTACAACTCTATTACTGATTTCTAACAACGTGCATTCATCATGCAAGATAGAATGTTTCCATAATCTACTTGTGCTATAGATGCTGTCTACTTGCAACAGAAAACCTAAGCAAGTAAATGAGGTCAACATCAAATGAAAAAGAAAGATTTACCCTAGAGAAATTCAATTAGGTAAAAAATGCTAGCAAGAATCCACTACCAATCTGAAAGATACCCTCTCAATTTTTTTGATTTCAATGACAATTACAATGTAATCATGCACCCGTTAAGGCTAGCTTCAAACCAAAACGATGCGGAAAAGAACTCTTAACCAAGAATGCACCCTAAAACCACCTAAGGAGGAGGGGCGGGCATATGGTTAGAGGATCCCTAGGATCTAATTAATCAATAACTGAAAAGATTACAATTGAGAGAGAGGAATTAAACTCAACGCCAAGAATGCACACTCAATCCCAATGAAGGAGAGGTGTTGTCATATGGCGGAGAAAACTAAGCAAATATTGAAATGAAGTTACAATTGAAAGAGCAATATTAAACTCAACGCCAAGAATGTTCACCAAGGTCCTTGGAAGGCAAGGTGATAGCATATGGCGTAGTACTTATTACAAAACTAAGATGAACTTAGGCGGATAACCAGCCATGAGAGATTTTCCACGCTTCCACTAAATCAGTGGGGGGAATGAAATACAAATCAAACAATTCATTCGCTACGGCAGACATCCATGAAGGAGTGGGGATTCACCATTTGACAGTGGGTACAAAGATAGATTTAACCATTCATTCTCCACACTGGCGGTATACCATCCAGGGGTGCTTAATGTGAAATTAAATGAAATAATTGCAGCAATAAAGGACTGAAACAGTACTATTGTTTACAGTCTTACAAAATGAAGAAGAGCTGCAAAATTAAATTAGAACTACAATAGCTTCGAAGCACATTGAAACTGGATAATCCCACAATAGATAATCCAACTTATTGAAGAGAGAACTGAAAACTCAAACTAAAACAAGTTTGATATGAAAATCTGCAAACTGAAAATGAATTACCGGCAAACTGTAGCACACCAAAATGTTCATAACTTCATCATATCTTCACCAATTGACATGGAGTCAATTGCAACAGCTTCTAGGAGTAAAGGCACCCTTGTTCAAACACAAAAACTGCACCCAAGTCTCCATATTTATTAATGCACACATTCCAATGTCATTTTGGAAATGTACGACCTTCAAGAGAGGTGAATTTCTCTTTAAAAATCAGAAACACATTAATAAAATTTGAAACCTCTTGGAGAGGGTCGCCCAAGGCTTAGAAACACATAGATAAAATACCCATAACAGAAATAAATTCATGAAAAGAGCTGCAAGCAAAATCACCAATCAACCATGTCAACACCAACAATTCCAGAGCTGAAACTATCACCAAAAAACTTCAATTGTGAGGCTCAATCTGCTAGTCTGGATGAGAAGCAGCAATAAAGACCAACTAGGTGTTATCTTTCAAACACGAAATTGGATTGTAACTAGGAGGTCAACATTCCTCGAAGTAAGAATCAAGTTGTCATTTTGATAGCATAACAATAGCATAAACATTGGATGCCAAAAGCTGGAGCAAAACTTCTCTTTTATAAGAAAGGAGGTGACTTTTCAAATTGCTTAGAAACACATAGATAAAATACCTATAACAAAAATAAATTCATGAAGAGAGCTGCAAGCAAAATCACCAATCGACCATGTCAACACCAGCAACTCCAAAGCTGAAACTATCACCAAAAAACTTTAATTGTGAGGCTCAATCTGCTAGTCTGGATGAGAAGCAACAATAAAGACCAACTAGGTGTTATTTTTCAAACACGAAATTGGATTGTAATTAGGAGGTCAGCATTCCTCGAAGTAAGAATCAAGTTGTCATTTTGACAGCATAATAATAGCATAAACATTGGATGACAAAAGTTGGAGCAAAACTTCTCTTTTATAAGAAAGGAGGTGACTTTTCAAATTCCCAAAACTCCTCCAAGAATGGAACGCCAAAAGCTCCTTTTTGAAATATTTTAAAATTCAAAAATATTAATTCTTCCTTTAAAATGGCGTCCACTTCAAGGCACAATTGAACTTTATTAAATGTTTAATAATTCCTTTATGAAGGCGTCCCCCTTCATGACCACCTTTTAAACACAACTTAAAGTTAATGAGCTAGGCCAAGGGGTCAACTTGAAATTAAAACATTAATGCCTTGAAATACATTATTTCACCAAAATGCTTTTAAAAAGCCAAAAATCAAACCCAAGCAACTGCTCCAACTGAAGATGACTTACTGAAGTGCTGACAACTGTTCACTGCCAATAATAGAATTTACTAAAAATAGTAAATTCCGAGAAATACCAAAAAAACCTCCAAACAAAGAAACCCTGATTTCACCTCAACGAGCCTATGGGCTTTTGGAATAGGTTGAAGAGCACAAAAGAGCGTATGGCTAAAAATGGGGACATTACACAATCAGTTGTACAGGCTTGCTCCCTTTGTCTTGCCATTAAGAACACCAACAATATAGCATACTTTGACTTGTGCCTAACTTAGCTAACTTGATGACTAATTACAATCATACATTCTCTAGAAACATGGTGATGAACTGCAACCTTTATTTACCAAACATTTCAATTCTCATATCAGCTCCTATCTCTCTATTCTTCAATGCAAACTTGTGCATACTGCAATGAGTGTATTTATACTAAAAGATGAGCATAAGAGTTGACAACAGGAATTGAAAGTCTATAATGTTCCCATATGAAGAGCTGGAAGGAGAACTGATTAAACTCCTTTGATGAGATTTGGCTTTGCTATTTTCTTGTAGATGGAATGATTTTGCTTGTTGTTGAATTGGTTTAATGCTGTGTTCCACGGCGTTTCGGGGACGGGGGGACGACTGGGGATGCGTTTCCAGGACGTTACCTTGGGGGCCATTTTTAGGAGACGACATACATATATATATATATATATATGATTTTTTCAAAATTTATTAATATATTATAGACAAAGAGAGGGAAAGAGAGAGATATGCCAATAAATTAATAATTGATAACAACAATATCAATATGTAAATAAATCATGAGAGTAGTAGTATAACAACATAATAAATGTCATTAAAGCATTATAGAAGGATCTACAACATATTTATTGAGGATCTACAACATATTTATTTTTTATATTATATGGTTAGACTTCCACATTTTAGATACTTAATCTTGTCAAGTATTAATTGGCATTTAAAACAATTATTAAGAAAGAAAGAAGGAAATAAGGAAAATTTATAATCTGCATAAATGACCAAAAATAGATCAGCAGTACTGGAACATACAACAGGTGCAATAGAAAAGGACTAGGACAAAAGAGGAGGCCCTAGACATTAAGAGATGCAGATACTTCACTAGGTGGTACTCTGGAATTAGATTTTATTGCTACGATTGCCTAGTAGTTGTAACTAGTAATCAGAGCTTGAGTTTGATAAAATTTATTTGTTAAAGCTTTGCAAAAGTCCATGTTAATAGTTGGTCAAATTTACTTCTAAAGCATCCTGCTCCTACTTCTATTTTGTTTGTTTTGGAGATCCATAAATTTTTTCTGTACGTCATACTGTTGGAAAATAGTGTTTGATAATGATAGCAGATGTCTTGAGTTGGAAAGTGGAAGGCTGTGGTAAAATATTGGGCTGTATCTGATTGGACCAGAGCCTTGAATTTGTGGGCCCCGCATGACCTCAAAAAGGTGAAATATATTTTTAAAAAATTGATTTTTTTAATGTTTTCAGCCTTTAGAAAGCTCCCAGTCTGCAGGGGATGGCTAGCCGTCCCTAGTACGACGAGGGATGCTTCTAATGTCCCCAATCTATACTAGGGACGGGGAATCTTCCCCAATCGGTTGGAAACATTTCCTGCAGTTTCCTTCAAATTTGCTTGATTTGGGGACGGTAGGGGACCATCCCCTTTGCGTCCCCCTGTCTTGGGGACGGTTGGGGACGGGGATAGTGGGCTTTGGGGCAGGGGCGTCCTCGTGTAACATAGGTTTAATGGCATTGTTCCCTTCATGATGTTTTTTACTCCCGCCAAAATGATCCATTGTTAAATACATTTTTATTAGATATGAATTTCCTCTTCTTCCACCTTTCTGATTTGGCTTTGTTTTGGAACTCACTCACTAGATGGTTGATCACTTAGCCAACTAAAATTTTAATGTTTATGTGATCAAATTTGGATCACACTTCCCAGATTAGGGAGAGTTTAACTCACAGAGTCCTACAAGGATTCAATCTCATCTTTTCCAAAAAGGAAACCTTTTTCTTTTTGGGAGTGTTCTTCAACCATCTTCATTGCAAAACAGATTGTGATACAGATTGTGATGGGGTCTGCAACTCCCACAATCTGTTTAATTTTGATAAGCTTATATTTTTGGCCTCTACTTAACTTACAGAATATTGTGGCCCTAGCTAAATATCTCAACTTGGACTTCTTTTTAATCTATAACTTTGTTTTGATTTCATTTCTGCAACTTTTGCATGCTAAACAACATTCTATCCATGAACTTAAAAATGGATCTTTCCATTGCCCTCCTCAAGATGAATGAGGATTCCTTGTAGCTTTTCTTCTTCATTTTCTACTACTTTCTCTTTGGGTGCATGAACAACTTCTTGCTTCTCATCTAGAGATGCCTTTTCCTTATAATCCACTTGCTCTTTTCCTTTGGGTGAAGTTGCGGATTGAGTATCTAGCATTTAAGCATTTAGGCTTTAGCATGCCAATGGACACTCATGTTGCAATGAGTACAATCTTGCTTATTGCCTTGGACAACATCTTCTGGCCTTTCTCTTCACTCGAAGAGTGGTCTTTAAATTTTATGACTTTTGCTTCTTTCATCTTTAACCCCCCTTGAGAGTGTTACGAATTTCTAGCCTTCTTCGTGAAGTGCTTGGGTTACCATATGGTGGACTTTACCTTCTAACATATTTCTGCACATTGGTCACTCTTCCCAATAAACATACATGGGTGAAGGTATTGACATTCTTGTGCAATATGGGCCTTATTTTTGCAATATACAAAAACAATGAAAGACTTTTATATTGGCCCTAACACTTTCTTGCATAAAATTTTCCAATGAGTTGTTCCTCTTTCGATGACCCTCTTTGAGATGGTGTCATGCTACTTTTCGTCTTTTTAGAAATTTGTTCATGCATTGTAGGTTTCAAAATGCCATTATATTTCATGAAGTTAAGTGATGATCATAGGCTATTTTTTCTTTTTCTATTGGCTTGGGCAAGTGAGAAATAATTGGGGTTAGATAGTGAAAAACTAATTAGTTGGTTCAGGTACAAGTTTGGGTATGGGTTTAGTGTTTGATACCGCTAGGTTTGACTATTATATATATACTCATAATAAGTATAAATATATCAAAGACAAATAAATATAAATATATAACAATAAGTTTAATATATAAATATGAAATAAATTAAGAATAAATAAATAAATTATAAATAATATATTTATTTTTTATATATAAATAATATTAAATATATTATAATTTATATTATAAATCAATTTATATATAAAACATAATATATATTAGATACTCATGAATTAGTTGACTAATGTCTTGAATCAATAACTATGACGATCTAGTATAGGGCAAGCCATTGTAACTTGGGAAGAGCGTGGTAGCACCAAGCCACGCCCCATGGGTTAATTAGGGATTTGAACTCGAGACCCAGTTAGGAGCAAGGCCTTATCAATGCTTACTCCACCACTTGAACCAAAACCTAGGATAATATTGTCAATATATTATATATATACTAAATAAATTAATATATACACATAATTTAATATTAAATATTGTTAATAAATTATATAAATCATAGTTACAAGACTTGCACTCGCCACAGACTCGGCAAACTGATTTTGGACTTGGACTCAAACTCAACGCAAAATCTTGGCAAATTGAAAAACCCAAGAAATTCAAAGATTTTTAAGGATATAAAACTTGTTTTGATGCACCCTTTATTAAATAAACCTTAATGACACAATAACATCATCAAGTAGAAGCTAATGTGATTACTACACAAGTATACATCGATCACAAGGATAAATACAAATTGTAGCTGAAAGAAATATTAATAACACACTTAGATGTATCAAATTATAAATATTGTCAAATGTATACAAAAACTCATGGAATATGAAATCCATGGCATCAAAATTTCCAAACAAATATCAAAAGTAAAACTAGAAGTCTATGGCTCAAAGGAGCTGCATCCTTCCCACGAAGGTGTATAAGGTAGGTCTTGGATGATGTTGCAGCCATAATCTCTGCCTTTGTCTCCGTGCCACACACACCAACATCAATTGTGTCTACATGTGCTCTATCCTCCTCCTTTGCCATGGCTACAACCTCAACCTCTCTATCCACTTGGTCAACCCAATTAGCGTCCTCATCACTAAAGATAGGATCCTCAGCTTCAGTGATCCACTCAGATTGTGGATTGACCTCTAGCGTGATGGGGGTTGAGTCAGTGCCCAAAATCTGTTTGTGGTGAAGACAAAGGTTATAATGAACATAGAAAAGATCATTCAACCTCTCCACAAACAATCTATTGCGCTTCTTAGAGTGTATGTGCTCAAACATACTCCAATTGCGCTCACAACCTGAAGCACTACATGGTTGGCTCAATATGCGAATTGCAATCCTCTGAAGATTTGGTATCTTAGCACCAAACATTTCCCACCATCTATCTGAGATGAGAAAAAGAAAAAAATCAATCTCATTATCCAACTTTAAGTTTCAACATTTAATAATAATATAAAAAGAGGAAAAGTTTATTACATTTTAAAACTTTATTTATGCCCTTAATATATTTTCACTTGGCTGCAATGTTGTCCGTTTATCTTTGCACATGTAACGAGAAAAGAGCTCTCCTTGTGCAAGTCTAAAGATCTTGATCTCGTGGACTATTTGTGTTGTAACACTAGGTGATATCCACTCTATCATTGAGTAGAGCCCATTTAGAACCTCCTCATTCATCTTGAAATCAAGGCAGTATTGGAATGTTGGATTGAGATAATAAGCGGCTACGTGTAGGAGCTTGTGAAGCTGGAGGTGCTATCGCTTATCAATGATCTTTCGAATGGGATGATACTTACCCTCGATTCCAGTTGAGATGGATCTAATGACCTACTTGGCCCTATCCATACCCTCACATACGTAGCCCATTGCGGGCTTCTCCTCATCAAAATTTCGTAGAACTACCAAAGGCTCAATGAATTGCAATTATTATGAAACATTAACTTAAATTTAGTGTGAACAAAAATGAGCAAATAAAATAAAAATATGAAAAAAAATTAAAACATAATGTAGAATTAGATTTTCATTTACCTTTACAATCTTTGTAGTAGGTACCCAAAAGCCTTTCCCATCAAACATGCAATTTCCCTCATCAACTCCTATAGTGGTCTTAGCATAGGATGAGGAAGTCCACTCCTCACTAACAAACATGCACCTCAAAGCTCCCTTTGACCGAAGCAAGGATTGTAGCGTGTATTACGCAAGTAATTGGTAAATAATTTGATGTTATTAACAATAAGCGAATATGCTTATAAAGAATTACAAAGATTACAAAATTAGCAAAAGGAAACTGAAGAGAAGATTGTTGAAACGATCTTACCAACTATTTACATTAAAATACATTATTGAGCATTAACAATAAATAATAAATATTATTTTAATACTCTCCCTTAATGCTCAATCTGTCAACTACACCAAGATGCCCCCTGAATTTTACAAACTTATCTGGATTGAGCGACTTGGTGAAAATATCTACTGTCTGATCCTCTGTTGGAACATACAACAACTGAATTGATCCGTCTTCAACAAGCTTCTGAATGAAGTGACAATGAGTTTCCACATGCTTGGTTCTTTCATGGAAAACTGGATTCTTGGCAAGTTTGAGAACTCCTTGATTATCACAAAACAAGTGAGTTAGACCTGCTTGAGATATTTGCATATCCGCAAGCATCCGGCGAAGCCAAACTAGCTTAACTGCTCCCCGATACTCTGCTTCTATCGAGGAGAGAGCCACTGCCTGTTGCTTCTTTCTAGTCCATGTGACTGCACTAGATCCCAAATTGAACACATACCCAGATGTTGATTTCTTGTCATGAACCGAACCTGCCCAATCTGAGTCTATGAAACCATTGAGTCTAGAATCTTGACTCCTAGTGTAAAGAAGTCCATGATCAGAAGTGCCCTTCACACAACACATCACACGCTTCGTTGCTACCCAATGATCAGCCTGGGGGTTGTCATGAAGCGTGAAATGTAGCTCACTGCAAAACTGAGGTCAGGTCTAGTGGCAGCGAGATAGATGAGGCTGCCCACTAGTTGCCTGGACAATGATTCATCTACTATGGGTGAGTCTGGACAATGATTCATCTACTATGGGTGAGTCTAACTTAGTTGACAATTTGAGCCCTTTTTCCATGGGTGTGGAGGCAGGTTTGCAATCCTGCATTCAAAACTTATCTAGTAGACTTTGAGCATATTTGGACTAGGAGATGAAGATACTGCTTGTAGTCTGCCAAACCTCAACACCTAAACAATAATGGAAAAGTCCCAGATTTGTCATGTCAAATGTGCTGCACGAATCCTGTTTGATCTCAGCGATCAAAGGTGTTTAGAGCTGTCAGTAATGATCAGGTCATCGACATAGACAACAAGAATAAGAATATCGCTACCGGTATGTTTGACATACATATTAGAGTCAGATGGACTCCTCTGAAAGCCATGATCTGTGAGGTACTTGTCAATCTTGATGTACCAAGCCCGAGGAGCCTGTTTCAGGCCATAGAGTGCTTTTACCAATCTGCACACCTTGTGTTCTCTACCGGCAACCTTAAACCCTAGAGGTTGCATCATGTAGACTTCTTCCTTCAACTCACCGTTGAGGAAAGCACTCTTAACGTCCATCTGATGGACTTTCCAACCAAACTGGGCTAGTAAGGCAAGGACGAGTTGAATGGTACTCATCCTGGTTGTAGGAGAAAAGGTCTCCTCATAATAATGCCTTCCTTCTGTGAGAACCCCCGAGCAACGAGACGAGCTTTGTACTTGTCAAGAGTTTCGTCAACTTTGTATTTCACCTTATACACCCATTTGCAACTAATGGGCTTCTTCCCTGGAGGAAGATCAAAAAGGACCCAAGTGTGATTTTACTGAAGACTTTGGTATTCAGCCTCCATAGCCTTTTCCCACTCAAGAATTCCTTTAGCCTTTGAATATGTCTGAGGCTCATAGACACTGTGAATGTTGGCCTTGAGAGCAAAATTAACTATATGTTGCTGTTTGCTCTTGTTTTTGGATGATCTTCCCTCAATGAGCTCATCATCATGAAGATCCCCAATAGTCTTAGCCCACCATTTAGGCCCATTAGATGCAACAGGAGGAGCTGGAACCGGTTGTGAATTTGGAACTGGTTGTGAATCTGGAACAGGTTTAGCAGGTGGAAAATCAATATCATCCAGAGGAAAATCAGGTTGAGCATCATTAAAGATAGAATCTTCATCATCCCTCCCATCAGGTAGACCTAACAGAAGACGAACACCCAAATCGGATGAAATATTCTCTCTCAATTTTTTCCTTGTTTTTATGAACATTTACAATAGAAGCAATCACCCGTTAAGGTTAGCATAACCCAAAACGTACATGAAAGAACTCTAACCAAGAATGCACCCTAAAACCACTTAAGGAGTAGGGGCGGGCATATGGTCAGAGGATCCCTAGGATCTTGAAATATTCTCTCTCAATTTTTTTCTTTGTTTTTAGTAACATTTACAATATAGCCAATGCACCCGTTAAGGTTAGATTAAACCAAAACGATGCAAATAAGAACTCTAACCAAGAATGGCGCCCTAAAACCACTTAAGGAGGAGGGGCGAGCATATGGTTAGAGGATCCCTAGGATCTACTGAAACAAAGATACAAGAATGTACTTGAAAGAGAAATATTAAACTCAACACCAAGAATGTGCACTCAAGATCCTTTGCAGGCGAGGTGCTAACATATGGTGGAGTACTACTGCGGAATTGAAATAACAATAAGGCGGATAACCAGCCAAAGACTTCCACGCTACCACCAAACGGTGAGGGGACAAATTACAACATTAAGACTTCCTCTGCTGCGGCAGGCATCCACTAGAACGTGGGAATTCTCCACTTGAAGTGGGTATGAAAGAGGTTACAATATTTCATCCTCACTGGCGGTAAACCATCCAGGGGTGCTTAGTGTGAAATTAAATAACAAGCAGCAATAAATGACTGAAATAGTACTACTGTATCAGCTTACAAAATGAATTAAGAGCTGCAATTTACAATGTCAATTTCACCATGATTCAAGCACCATGTTTATACATTATCTCCATGTCATAATAGAACGAGAGAAGAGGGAGAAATGATAGAAGAACAGCAATTGTTTAATTCTGATCAGCAAACTATAATTCTGGAAATGTATATCAGCAACTACAGAAAATATGAAAATTGCTCACAACTCATTCAAGGTACCTCCGATAGGCGTGAGATCGAAGCCTTGTTCACTTGAGAGATAGGCGCCCCTGTTGAGACACCAAAACTAGCTCCAAACACCTGCAATTATTTGTGGCACACTTCCCAATGCAAGGACAAATGGTACGGCCCTTGAGAGGGGCGATTTTTTAATATAAAAATGCACACTTTAAATTAAAATCTGAAACTGCTTGGGAATGGTCGCCTGGGCCTTGGAAACTTTATTAGCAAATGCCCAGAATGATATAAAATTCGTACAATCAGATATGAGCAAAAACTACTTTCAGCTGTATGCAAACAGCAACTGTAAAATTGGAAAAACACATTAATAATTCACCTTGAGGCACAATCTGCTAGTCTGAATGAGAAGCAGCAATGATTCAACTAGGTGTTGTCTTACAAACACGAAATTGAATGAGAACTAGGAGGTCAGCATTCCTCGAAGTAGGAAATGACAAAGCATTTTGACAGCATGACTTTAGCATAATAGTGGATGATCAATATTGAGAACAAACCTCACTTTTAAAGGACAAAGGAAACTGTTCAAGTCTCCCCAAGAGGTACGCCAAAAGACAAGACTCTTCAAATTTCCAAAGGAAGAGTCATACTTCAAAATTACGCCCGCACTTGAGAAAGAGGATTTTAACTAAAATAAAACCTTTGAACTTCTTTATGTGGCGCCACCCTCAAGACCCCTTTTTCAAAACAACTTAAGTTCATTCCTTAGGCCAAGGGGGTCAACTGCAAATTATAATTAATTGCTCAAGTAATGAAGCATTTCATTAATATTTTAATGGCCAAGGCTTAATGTTGATAACTGCTTATTGCCAGAAGAAGTATTTACTATAAATAGTAAATAATGAGAAAGAACCACAAAAACCTCCATGAATGGAATCCTTTGAAAACATCTCAACAAGCCTATAGGAATCCGGAATAGACTGATGAGCCAATAACAGGATCACTGACAAAAGAGGAACATTACAGATCTACTGAATCAATAAGTACGAGAATTATACTTGAGAGAGAAATAGTAAACTCGACACCAAGCATGTGCACTCAAGATTCTTTGACAAGCGAGGTGCTAACATATGGTGAAGTTCTACTATTGAATTGAAAGAGACAAGGTGGATGACCAGCCAAAGAACTTTCCATGCTACCACCAAACAGTGGGGGGAAAAATGATTACAAATTTAATACTTCTTCTGTTGCGGCAGGCATCCACTGAAGAGTGGGGATTCACCACTTGAAAGTGGGCATGAAAGATATTACAAACAAAATTATCCACACTGGCGGTATACCATCTAGGGGTGCTTTAATGTGAAGTTATTAAAATATTGCAGCAACAATTAAACTGAAACAGTACTACTGTTAACAGCTTTTACAAATAAAGAGAGCTGCAAATTACAAGGATTTCACAATCAACTCGAGCACCAACAATATAGAATGTTTACAATTCATAACATAACGAGAATTGATGAAGAAAGATAGAAGAAACAAACTGAAACAAGTCTGAAATGAAAACAGCAAAATTGGAAATGCATTACCAACAACTGTGGCTCACTAAATTGTTCATAACTTCAACAAATCTCCTCCGAATGGCGTGATATCAAATGTAGCAGCTACCAGGAGTAAAGGCGCCCATGTTCCAACTCACAAATTGTACCAAAAACTCCATATTAATTTAGCACGCATCCCAAGGTCAATTTTGGAAATGTACGGCCTTCATGAGGGGCGAATTTCCCTTTAAAAATTAGAAACTCGTTATTAAAATCTGCAACTCCTTGGAGAGGGTCGCCCAAGGCATAGGATCATAATGAGACAATACCCATGACAAAAATAAAATCAACAAGAGAGCTGTGAGCAAAAACACCAATCAGCCATAACAATAACAACTCCAAAACTGAAACTATCACCAAAAACTTCAACTGTGAGGCTCAATTTACTAGTCTGGATGAGAAGCAGCAATAAGAACCAATTAGGTGTTATCTTTCAAACACGAAATTGGATTGAACTAGGAGGTCAACATTCCTCAAAGTAAGAAAGAAGTTGTCATTTTGACAGCATAACAATAGCATAAACATTGGATACTAAATGCTGGAGCCAAGCTTCACGTTTAAAGGAAGAGAGGAGACTGTTCAAGTCCTCCAACAAGGTATGCCAAAAGCCACACCTTTTCAATTTTCAAAAAAGAAATATCATTCTTCAAAAATACGCCCCACTTGAGATAATGAAGAAATAAAAGAAAACCTTTTAAATTCTTCATGTGGCGCCACCCTTAAAGCCCCCCTTTTAAAACAACTTGAAGTTAGTTCCTTAGGCCAAGGGGTCAACTGCAAATTAGAATAATTTGCCTTTTAATGAAGAATTTCATTAAGTAATATTTTAAAAGGCCAAAGCTTAATTTTGAATAACTGCTCCAAGGACATGATGAACTGAAGGCTGACAACTGCTGACTACCAAAAATAGTATTCACTATAAATAGTAAATATTGAGGAAAGACCACAAAACCTCCACAACGAGAAACCCTGATTTTCACATCTAAGTAGCCTACGGATTTCCAGAAATAGGCTAAATCCAAATAAAGAACGTAGGGCGAAAATGGGGATATTACAGTCCGCCCTTCCCAAAATTGCTTGTCCTCAAGCAATGCAACAACACTCCAAACTGATCCTATCAAATCAAATATGATCCCAGGGTCCCATGTCCCTTTCTGAAAAGTCCCACTATGCTGATGTTGCTCTTTTTTGATCATACAAATGTAGTCATTGCACCAAAACAACACAAACCATTCTTGCAACCTCCAAGAGATAACATACCGGGAATTTGAATCAAAATCTAGGAGAGTCTCATGTCTAATAAATCCTGAAGAATTGACATCTGCAATGTCAATGTCAATCACCATTCTGAAAATTAAGAAGAATAATCTAAACATCTCAAAATTATTCTCATCAAAATAACTTCTCAAAGCATCAAACCGAATCACGACAACAAATGTGACTCTTCCAACACTTCTTGCAAAGGAAAGAGCAACTCCTTGCAAGAGATCCCCCATCACATCCTCAAAAATCTGTGAAGATGTATAATGCCTTTTTGGAAAAAAACTGATATAACTGAGATGACTCCATGAAAATTTTACAAATTTCACCTCACGAGTCTCCAATTGGTGGACCAAATCAGTTTCTAACTTACTGCCCCAAACACTGGTATAGGGGAAAACACAGAGAAGGCCACTGTTGAACATTAGAGAACATCCCATACATGAATTATGGCTACACTGTAACAATCCTTTTCTCATTCGAGGCTCAAAATCAGTCCTAGTAGTAGATTGGAAGGTCAGAAAATGGAAATACCAACCAACTAACAAGTCTGATTTAGACAATTTGAAATTTGATTTATGAAAAATCAGCATCCCTAACAATCTGCAGTAGCTGCAACAAAATAATTTCTCATTAAAATTGGCATAGCTGCTCATGAACAATGTGGGTGGCTTCTTCAATAAAGGTCCCAATGCCACCACAAACCATCTTCCAATCATATTTCCATCTGAGAACACCAATTTATGATCAGAAATAAAAATCCTGTAACAGGAAAAGAAGGTAACAACAATCATAGAACTGAAATTTTTACTCTTATCTCTCCAACCAACCTTCTTTTTATGCTTACCATTCTTCATTAGAAAATATTTGGGATCCCAAATTCTAACTTTCAATTGGAGACAAGTCCCAATACAAGAGCTGATGATCTCAACAACATTTTGAAAACAATGTGCTGGTTTATCCCTCTTAGAATTTTCAATATTATTTTTTTGCCAAGTAATGCCAGGATCCCATACTATCAACAATGCAGTACCATTTCTGAAACGGAGAATTGTTCTCACATGAATCATTTGATTCTCTCGTTCCATCTGAATAAACACTTCTTGAAACTCAAAGAAGTAATCGACAAACCTATGTTCGTTGAAGAAATGGAACCCAAAATCTTCTGTCATATATTGCCGGAAAGATTCCATGAACCCTTCATCAAGTACGATTCTGAAATCTGTCACTCTAAGAGAAAATGGTGATGAACTAAAATCTGATAAGAGTCTCACAAGCATCCTCATCAAAAAATAAATAAAACCTTCATTATCATGACCATCAACTCTTTGCTGATGAGCAATAAGAGTGTCTTCATTTCTTTGTGTTCCAAGAGTTACCAATTCTTGCTGAGTGGGTGCACTAGGAGCAGCAGTAGATTCAACTTCATGCAACACTCGTATCAACTCTCTAACACTGAAAGACAAACTCAAATTCCCTCCTTCAGTAATCTCTTAAGAAATTCCATCATCAATATCAAAAAGAGGATTTACATAAACCTTATTAGCACCTTCTTCATACAACTAATTGTCAAAAGCCTGAAAAACTTGTTGATGAGAGTTTGAATACTTCAGTTTCTCAGGACAACATTCCAATTCATATGTTTCTTGTATGAGATCAAGCTCATCAAGAATTACTTGAAGCTCCTCAACTCTTCTTTTGTTTTCTTGCTCCCATGAATAATGTACAACAAAAATCTGATTCTCTGCTTCAATTAGAGTCTCATGCACTTCTTGCAACTTGGCTTTGTTGAGCTCGTTACACTCCAATGCCTTGTCGGCAATTTTGGCCACTTTGTTTTTAACACGAATGATGTGCAAAAGACTTGATTTAATTTTCTCCAAGGCAAACTTAATGATCTTCATATCAGCAATGGAAATGCAACATACATCCTCTCCTCTAGGCACAACATAAATCAAATTTTCAACATGCTGATGCAATTCATCAAGCTCTGACAAAACTTGAATTCCATTTTCAGCAGTTTGTGAGCTTGAACTGCAATCTTCATATGCTGGCTGAGATGTTGTAGGACAGCTTTGATGGACAACGATTTCAAAAATCGTTTGAGCTGCACTTCCCAACTTGTCTCACATGTGATGGACACTCTTCATCATTCCATCCATAGTGCCTTCCAATTCCTTAGCTTTTTGTCTTAGCTTGTTTTCAGGTGAAGAGAAATCTGCCTTGTAACTACTAGAAGCTTCACCTTCCATGTTGTCTTCTACACTTGATTCAAGAGGATTGATCAAATCAGCTTTGAAATGGGAAGTGACTTCAGCTTCCTCTTTCTTCTTCTCCTCCTTGACTTGACTTTCAAACCAACATTCTTTGGAATTGTGAAAAAACAATTCGCTAGTTGAACACATATCTTCAACTAACCGAACTTCTCCTTCATTTGAATTTGCACTTATGGCCTCTTCTTGCATCTTTGTTTCAACTTTTGTTTCCAAAAGTTCTTTCTTTGAATCTTCAATAGGAGGCTTCTTCACACAAGTCAACTCACTGTTCTCCTCTGTAGAAAACAAGAGTACCTCACTAGTCTTCAAAGCTTCCACTGACACATTACATTCTTCTAAAGAATGCTCGGATGAGCGCAAATCCGTAGATACCCATTGAACTTTTGCAATGTCTTCAAAGGGGTTCCAACTTTCATCCTCCTCTTCAGCTTCAGAGATCTCCTCTGTGTCCTCAACAGTCTTCTTCAAACATGGCTTTAATTTTTTTCACAATGACTGAAAATTTCTTTGACTAACAAATCAGCAGTTGGAGAAATCTGCTCTTCTCGTTCAAAGACATTCTTAAGAAGGACTTGAACACTTTCTGGAAGAGTATCAACTTCTTTGATGGTGTCAATTAGAACTTTTTTAACAGCTGCAAACGCCCCCTCTTCCTGCTCACTCCAAGTCGAAGTGAATAGATAATCAAACAAATGGTAAATCTGATTTTCCATCCCCAATTCTATCAGAAGGATGCAAGTTCTTATTTCTGAAAATGTCTTCAGGACAGCAGCTCTTTTTGGAAACAAAACACTCCCAGTTTCATCCATATCTTGAAAACTCTCCACAATCATGCTTAATATGGTCTTCATAGTTTCTTCATCATAGGGCAATTGTGGCTCCACAATTCTTATCACTTCCATGAAACAAGAAGAAATCAGTAGCTTAGTTTCATCATTTGGATGCTTCAACCAATAGGGCTGATTCAAAACATTAATTGCAGTAGTTAATGCCAACTACATTTCCTTTGAAAGTGATGGCTTCACTTGTCTCAAACATTGTTCTAACAAATGAAGAATATTCTCTTCATTTCTCCTTGACTGAAATTCTTTGCCAAGTCTCTTTCCAACCAAAAAGAGTCTCTGCCAATTTCCTCTCTTCTTCAATAGCCATGCCTATTCTGACAAGACAAGGTTTCACAAACTTTTGAAAAGTGTCAACTTCAAAAACTTCTGAAGCTGAAACTAAACTTTGTTCTGCTTATGGATGTAGTATCGGTTTTCTTTGACTCTCATCTGATAAGTGAAGCACTGAAACTCACAGGATGGCAGGAAAACAGACTCTGATACCACTGAAATATTCTCTCTCAATTTTTTCCTTGTTTTTATGAACATTTACAATAGAAGCAATCACCCGTTAAGGTTAGCATAACTCAAAATGTACATGAAAGAACTCTAACCAAGAATGCGCTCTAGATCCACTTAAGGAGGAGGGGCGGGCATATGGTCAGAGGATCCCTAGGATCTACTGAATCAATAAGTATGAGAATTATACTTGAAAGAGAAATACGAAACTCGACACCAAGCATGTGCACTCAAGATCTTTTGACAGGCGAGGTGCTAACATATGGTGGAGTTCTATTGCTGAATTGAAAGAGACAAGGTGGATAACCAGCCAAAGAACTTTCCATGCTACCACCAAACAGTGGGGGGTAAAATAATTACAAATTTAATACTTCTTCTGTTGCGGCAGGCATCCACTGAAGAGTGGGGATTCACCACTTGAAAGTGGGAATGAAAGATATTACAAACAAAATTATCCACACTGGCGGTATACCATCCAGGGGTGCTTTAATGTGAAGTTATTAAAATATTGCAGCAACAATTAAATTGAAATAGTACTACTGTTAACAGCTTTTACAAATAAAGAGAGCTGCAAATTACAAGGATTTCACAATCAACTCGAGCACCAACAATATAGAATGTTTACAATTCATAACATAACGAGAATTGATGAAGAAAGATAGAAGAAACAAACTGAAACAAGTCTGAAATGAAAACAGCAAAACTAGAAATGCATTACCAGCAACTGTGGCTCACTAAATTGTTCATAACTTCAGCAAATCTCCTCCGAATGGCGTGATATCAAATGCAGCAGCTACTAGGAGTAAAGGCGCCCATGTTCCAATTCACAAACTGTACCAAAAACTCCATATTAATTTAGCACGCATCCCAAGGTCAATTCTGGAAATGTACGGCCTTCATGAGGGGCGAATTTCCCTTTAAAAATCAGAAACTCGTTATTAAAATCTGCAACTCCTTGGAGAGGGTCGCCCAAGGCATAGGATCATAATGAGACAATACCCATGACAAAAATAAAATCAACAAGAGAGCTGTGAGCAAAAACACCAATCAGCCATAACAATAACAACAATTCCAAAACTGAAACTATCACCAAAAACTTCAACTGTGAGGCTCAATCTGCTAGTCTGGATGAGAAGCAACAATAAGAACCAATTAGGTGTTATCTTTCAAACACGAAATTGGATTGAACTAGGAGGTCAGCATTCCTCAAAGTAAGAAACAAGTTGTCATTTTGACAGCATAACAATAGCATAAACATTGGATACTAAATGCTGGATCCAAGCTTCACTTTTAAAGGAAGAGAGGAGACTGTTCAAGCCCTCCAAGAAGGTATGCCAAAAGCCACACATTTTCAATTTCCAAAAAAGAAATATCATTCTTCAAAAATACGCCCCACTTGAGATAATGAAGAAATAAAAGAAAACCTTTTAAATTCTTCATGTGGCGCCATCCTTAAAGCCCCCCTTATTAAACAACTTGAAGTTAGTTCCTTAGGCCAAGGGATGAACTGCAAATTAGAATAATTTGCCTTTTAATGAAGAATTTCATTAAGTAATATTTTAAAAGGCCAAAGCTTAATTCTGAATAACTGCTCCAAGGACATGATGAACTGAAGGCTGACAACTGCTGACTGCCAAAAATAGTATTTACTATAAATAGTAAATATTGAGGAAAGACCACAAAACCTCCACAACGGGAAACCTTGATTTTCACATCTAAGTAGCCTACGGATTTCCGGAAATAGGCTAAATGCAAATAAAGAGCATAGGGCGAAAATGGGGATATTACATCGGAAGCCTTCAAAGGATGATCCTCAGGATGCTGCATAGACGAGAAAATGTGAAAGGGCCCTCGTTCTTCATGAAAGACAACATCCCGATTGAAGACAAGATGATCAGTGTCTATGTCAATCAGCCGGTAAGCCTTATGGTTGTCACTGTACCCTGTGAACATAAGCTTTTGACTTTTGGAATCCAACTTTGAGTGCTTGGCATCTGGAATCCATACATATGCTAAAGAGCCAAATATTTTCAAATGACTTAATCTAGGTTTTCCACCAATCCAAGCTTCCTCAAGAGTCTTTCCCTTAACGGCGTGTGTAGGAGATTGATTAAGGAGATAGACTGCAGTGAAGACTGCTTTTGCCCAAAAATTATTAGGTACACTCTTGTGTTGTAACATGGAGCGGGCCATCTCGACAATTGTATGATTGCGCCACTCTACAACACTGTTTTGCTGAGGAGTGTAGGGTGTGGTTAACTGAAGTTTGATTCCATGTGTATCACATAAGTTGTTGAAAGCAGCAAAACAAAATTCCCCCCCATTATCTAACCTAAGAGTGATTATACAACAACCATACGCTTTTTCCACTAAGGCCTTAAACTTTTGAAATAAAGTAAACACATTTGATTTCTGTCCAAGAAAATACACCCACATTTTACGACTGAAATCATCAACAAAAAGCAAGAAATACCTACAACCAGTAACAAAAGGTGTAGACATTGGTCCACATACATTAGCGTGAACCAACTGCAGTACCTTATAGGCTCGCCATGAGTCACCATTTGCGAATGGTGTCTTGTGATGCTTCCCAGCTTGACAGGCTCCACAAATGCCATGATGCCGAGTCAAAATGTCAAGTAAACCAGCTACAAGTCCCTCCCGAGCTAACTGAGAGAGGTAGTGCACATTGAAGTGCCCATATCGCTGATGCCAAAGACTGGTAATAGTAGAGTTTTTGGCTGCCATGGCTAACTCCGGAGAATCACCTATATCCACAAGTCTGTAAAGACCATGATCGTCAATACCAACAGCCATAGTGGTGCGAGTCGTCCGATCAACAATGGAACATCTGTGAGTATTGAATACCACATCCAACTGAGGAGAACGCTGCATGATCTGACTGACTAAGAGAAGGTTTAGTTCCATGTTAGGAACATAGTAGACATTGAGGAATATGAGATTCCTCCCACCAGACTGTATCTAAATAGTGCCCTTACCGACAACTGTGTACACTTCACCTCCTCCAAAAATAACTGAGTCAGTGAAAGGAGAGAAGTCTGTGAACTAGTCATGCCGATGTGTGAAGTGTCGCAAAGCACCTGAATCTATGTACTAGGCAGAGGACTTTACATGATCTGCAGGCTTTTTAGGCATAAAAACGTAAAAGGCAGATTCCTTTTGCTTAGTGTGCTCGACAACATGTGCGTTCTACTGAGACCCTCCATGCTTCTTTTGTTTAGAAGCCAAACGCTGGCAACAATCCTTCTTCATGTGACCAAATTTGTGGCAATAATTACACTGAATGTTCTTTTTCTTAGAGCTGTCCTGAGGTTGTCCTGAGCCTTTCTACTGCGAAGGCTGACCTTTCCCTTTGTTCTTAAATTGAGTCTTGGCTGCAAAAGCTTGCTCTATAGAGGAAGATGAAGCACTACTACCAAATTGTTGTTTCCAACGATCTTGCTACAAGAGGATAGTACAAAGCTCCAAAAACTTCAGATCAACATTAGTAGAGGTAATGTTGAGAGTCTCTATGAAATGTTCATAAGACTTAGGTAGACTTTTCAGAGTGATCACAACCATGTCTTCTTCCATTTTTTGACCAATAGCCTCCAACTGTTCTCTGATGTCTTGGATTTTGTTTAGGTGCGCCTGCAAAGTTGTCTTCTCATCCATCATAATAGAAAACATGTTTTTTCAGGAAGAACGCATGACTCTTGTCGAAAGTCTCATGAAGACCCTTAAGATGATCCCAGATCTCCTTTGCTGATTTACCAATCAGAATGTGAGGCAACTGATCATCTGTAATTGAAAGTTTAATGAGCATCACCCCTTCACGATTCTGCTGGTCAAACTTTTCCTGGGTTTTATCTGCTATTGTGAGACGAGTAGTGTTGCCTAGAATCATTTAATCAAGGCAGCGATATTCAAAGATGGTCATCATTCGCTGCTTCCAAGTATTATAATTTTTGTCGTTAAAATGCTGACTGACTTCCAACATAATGTTGGTCAAAGAAGCCATCTCACGCTTTTCGAGGCACGAAAAACTAGGTTCTAAGAAGAGGTTGAATGCTCGAAACTTGAGGCACGAATTTCAATGCATTGAAGCAGGTACAGGTACAGATTTCAATGCAAATCCATTGGCATAGATCCCTAGGTACCTAGAAAAATCTGAGGACAACCCAAAAAAATTCTCGAAAAACCCACAAAAAAAAAAAAACAGACCAAAAAAAAAGACGACCTTGAAGAAATTTGATAAATTTCTTAGCCAAGAAAGTTTTCTCGCTTTGATACCATATTACCCAAGTAATTGGTAAATAATTTGATGTTATTAACAATAAGTGAATACGCTTATAAAGAATTACAAAGATTACAAAATTAGCAAGTTTCCAAAAGGAAACTGAAGAGAAGATCGTGGAAACAATCTTACCAACTATTTACATTAAAATACATTATTGAGCATTAACAATAAATAGTGTGATGAAATTTGTTGCAAATTGGGTTATGCCAGGATGAGACAACTCCTTCTGCCCCATGTATTGCCTCATTAGGTTGAGGACCCATGTGTGATTGTATACGAATTTTCAAATGTTTTTGGCCGATTCCACACATGTTTTGATCCATGGAAGCTTGCCAAAATCTTCAAATATGAGGTCAAGGCAATGGGCAACACATGGAGTCCAAAATAATGATGGGTGCCTCTCCATTTACTTGCAGCAACATAATTTGCTGCATTATCCATCACCACTTGCTCCTCACCCACCTTAGCTAGGACTTCCTTTAAAGCTTCACAAAGGAATGTGGCATTTTTGGCATGTCATAAAGCATCAATTGATTTGATGAATATGGTGCCACTTGAAAAAAATTCAAAATCAATGATTAAATAAAGCATAAATTAAAAATATTAATCACTAAATCAATGCATTGTAGGAAGTACAATCACTTGAGGAATAAACAAGAAAATTCAGCAATGCCCTATTTCTTCTATTGGTGCAACCCTTCCTCCATATCAACTGATGCTCCTCTATTGTGGCTTTTACATCAGCTACCTTTTGTGTCAAAATTGGGCCCTTTATGTCATCTTCATTAGGGGTTTTAAACCCCACCCCACAAACAGTAATGGAATGAACCTTATTTTGCCAATAAGGAGACCTAACACGTCACAAATAAATAAAATAAAATAAGTATTATAAAATGGAGAGTTTAAATTTGAATTTAACATACTTCTAAATATAAAAATTCAAGAGACAAAGAATTGAGCTACAAAATTTTAAACAATCAAACAAAAAAGAATTACTTGGCTGCATGGAATGGAATGGTGCAGTATTACCAAAAGTCTCCAATTGCATGTCTAGCTACGTCATGGATGTCTTTGTTGCAACCCATGCTCTCAATTGACGGTTGGGAACTTGGAGTAGTGTGTGGCAAAAGATATGAATCCATCCTAGATTTACGTACTCTAGGCCCAATGCTAACACTGCCATTGCCACTAGCACTAGCACTGGCACCATCACCAACACCAACAACGCCACCAACATTAGCACTACCAGGACCAACACCTGAAGGACAAAATGGAGGCATGGAAGAAGACTTTCCACTACCACCAATGCCTGCCATCTCCTCTCTTTGCCTCTTTTTCACTTATTTTTGTAGCTCAAATGTTTCTAGTTGCACTTGCACCTCACAAATAACCTTAATAGGCAATTGTGGGCATGGCACAACATCATGGGTTGGTATATGTGCAAGATGGTATTTAATAGTAAAATAAAATAGAAAAAAGAAATGAAATGTAAAGAAAAATGCAATTTATGGTTAAAAAAGCAGAATGTTTTTTTCAAAATTCAAGCTTACCTCTTAAATCAAACTTGAAATCAATAGAGAACTCCTTCCAATCGTTGGTAGACACCTCTTGATGCACCAAACGTATCTATGAAGCTGCCCAAATGCGATTCAACAATGGATTTTTGCACTACCTCCTTGCTGGTTGTCCTACAATGTACTCTAAATTTTTCTCACAACTCTCTTTTCTCCTTCTACTTTTCCTTAAAATGAAATGATATTGCTTTTAGGGTAGCGGAGCAAATATAACTAAAAAAAACAGCTTAAAACAATTATTTTTATGCTTGTTTTTTGACTTTTTAATACTCAGTTGTGTGAGAGAGTCCAAGCGTTGAGACTTGGCGAGTCTGGCAAGTCTATGGATTCTGTGAGTTTGCAAAAATATCGGGGCCCAGACTTGGTGAGCTTGACTGGCCAAGTTTTGGCGAGTCCAGGCAATTCTCATAACTTTGATATAAATATATAATGAACAAATAATATATAATTAAATAAATAAATTTTTTGTTAAAGTTTTTTGCTTCTAAGTTCTAACACCCACTTGGTACATTTAAAAAGTTGGTTTGATGAAAACAAGCTATTTGGTTGCCTTTACTGAGGTAATATTATTGATAGATTCAGAAACTTGCAAATTGTGAAAACTTATAGAGCTTAATTGCATGATACTTGTTGGCATTTCAATTCGCACCTCTGGAGTGTGTATTGGAAACAGACAGCTATGCATAGATAAACTGCTCTTCGAATTTGGAGGGGAAGCTCCCTCTTTGCTGATTATGCTTTTAAAAGAAACAACTAAACTAATGGCCGATCTTTTTGTTCTCAGCTTGAGAGCACAAGGTTTATAAAACGTCCTTGTCGTAGCTGAGATTTTCTCTGGTTTTGTAAATCCAACTACAACTAAGCCTATGCTAAAACGCTTCTAATTTCTCAAGTAAATTCAGAGCAAGAGAAAATAGAAGTAAACAAGTATGATTTCCTGACACAAAAGCTCAAATAAACTTGCATCCAACATTCACTTGAAGACTCATTGTACTTTCGGTTGTAAGCTGAAATAAAGATTACGGAAGCGAATTATTGAAAGACATGAGACATTGGATCAAAGCACAAAGGCGTGAGATTTATTTCCTCAAAGCTTTCTTGAACAAGAATAGTTCATCTGGGACAGCAAATTGTGTGATGAAACAAACACACAATAGACGATCAAACCAGCTTTATAACATGACATTAAACAATAAACTGAACAATGGTCTGCAGCCACAAGTAAGCATACAATCTTGTTCTTACACAATGTGAACCAACACTGAATAGCAATTTTGCAGGCGAAAGTGGCGCAGCAATTTGTTATCACTAGCAAAAGTTAAAATACAATGAGCAAGGTTGCTCTTATTTATAGTATCTCAAAGGAGTAGGGAACCCTAAAATCTCCTTGAGCTAACATCTAGTCTTGTCAACATGCAAGAGTTATTACTATGTCTAAACAAAGATAACCTAACAGCTAACTGGAAAGACTACCTCAGTTAACTGGTCTAAAACTAAAACTAATTGGACTTGGCAATATGCAAGTCTTATTGATATGAGAGTCAATTGATAACCAACATTAGTTAACTGAAACCTAATTGAAAGTTCCACCTCCACCAAAAGATATTCCCGAGGAAGAGATAAATATGCATGAAATTAACAATCTGAACTCAAGAGTGATGTTGGGTTGACTGTTGCCTTTGACTCTATCCTTAGAGAAAATCGTGGGATCTAACTGACTGTCTACTCCAAGCCATCATGAGCAATCATATCCTCCAGCATCTTCTTTAGGCACTTTGATACTGTCCAAAATAATGGACTGTTTACTCAACGTCTTCTCTCCATCTATGATCAATCTCAGACATTCTTTGACCTCCTTAGTTGCCTTGTCAAAACTTATTGACATCATGGAAAAAATGATTCAACTTGAACGCCACAGGATCACCATCATAGCCATCATGGACCAAACTCTGGAATTCTGCTTGCATGACACCAAGATCGATGTAGGTACCATCATCATGAAGATAATGGCATGAGATTTGTGTGATGAATCCGCTTACGAGCTTGAGAGCACCAACAATATTTTGTTTAATTTCAGCCATCTTTGTAGACACTCTTTCATAAGTTTCTACTTTGAAGAGGTGTTCTCTCCAAGCGAAAAACTTCCTTTTGTCTTCATTTGCTACAATGACATCATATGCGATTGCCAAATGAGAAACGATGATCTCATCTCTTGGTTTGTTTTCTGTAATGTCCCCGTTTTGGAGGTAGAAATGATTTAATTAATTTAATTAATTAAGTTGTCCAATTACTAATTTATCTTATGGATAACTTAGTTGATTATTTTGATTAAAAAGTATTAAGTTAATTAATTATAAAGTTATCAAATAAATTAAAATTAAAAAGTAACTTTATATTTAATTAATTTGATAAAGTGACTTAAATTAATATTATATCATAAAAAGTCAAATGAAATAAAGTTCTAGAAGGAGGCCGACCTATTGAGGAAAAAGAATAAATAGACATCATGGGCTTCATTCTCATCATCCAGATTTGTTGTTGATGTTTGATGTTTTCAGTTGTGGAGCCTAGGGTTTCTGCAGTTGTTTCAGTTAGCCATTGAGAACGAAAACTCTCAATTGGAAGGCAATTTTGAGGGTGTGAAATATCACTTGAATTATTGCAGTTGGAGGAAGGTATCTCAGCCTTTCTATTTGTGCTAATTTGTGGCCAAGGGCCAAGTTCATTTGCAGATTACAAAGGCATTGAGTTTTGTTCGATTGAGCCTTGAGAGGGGTAATTTGCATCATACATCAATTACTAGCAGTTCTGATATACATTTACAGTCATTTGCACCAGCCATGGATGACCATGTTTTTACTCATGGAGGCTCATACACCCATCGATTTCACTAACTAGCTGGAGTGCCCTTTGGGTGAAGGCCTTGTGATGATATTTGGTGCTCATTTGGAGAGTTTGGTGCTGCGAATTATTTTATATAAATATTTCTCATCAGAATAGGGGCGGCTGGTTGAGAGCCACGAATTGTGCTTGGAAGAGGTTATTTGCATTGGATATTGATTACTTCTTCATCTCCAGCATAAGGGCGACTACATCCATCAGGTTCCATTGTAAATTTGAGTAGTTGCATGATATTATTTGTCATTGTATGGCTATTGCTGTAGGTGTACATCTATATCAAACTTGATATTATATTTACATTGGATGTAAAGCCAAGAATCTTGGCGGCTCATGTTAGCTTGGTATTTGGAGGTCACATTTTCAATAAGGATTTCATCATTGGAGATTCATACATCAATGTAATGGTCATTTGAATGCTATATTAGGATGCATGACAATTGTTTGGTAAAATGTCAGTTGGCTATAGGTGTTCTTATTTCATGATCAGCTTGTTGACAAGTGTTTGTATTAATGCTTACATGCTGTAGTTGCATATTTGCTGCCATAGAATGCATACAAAGTGTTTGACAATATGTCTATTAGCTGTACTTGTCAATTTTAGTCATGGCAATGTATGAGAAGGGTCAGGAATAGTCAGTTTATCACTTCTATTGCTTTGTAAATCAATCTTGCATCACTAGTAGCACTTTAAGCACTAATTGCAGCACTTTGAAGTCATTTCCAAGCAACTAGATCGGACTGATAACTCAGACCAGCAAGCTGGAAGTTTGCATGTAAAGTGTTTGACGATATTCCTTGAAGGTTAGAGCTGCAATTTAATATCAGAACTTGCAAGGGATATTACATTTTCCGCCATACTCAACTCAAGCTGCTGAATAATTGAACAGAGATTGTAGGTATTGTACCTTAATTGGTACATCTTTGCAAGAATGTATCTCCCCCTGGTCACAAAATATTCGATCCAGTCTTCCAAATGCTTTCCACGATTGACCAATTGATCTAGCCATTGTTGATCTGTAGTTGATGTAATGTCCCTTTTTGAGATTGTCCTAAATCTTGCCCTAGAATCACAAGCTTAATGTAGTTAGGGCTGTAACTTACCACTTAATTCTTTAAACAAGATAAATCTTGGCTTTAGGCCCTACAAATATGTTAGATAATATTGAAAATATAACTCATGTGATCAAAACATAAGAAGTGTCTTATCAATTTAAGATACATAACTACTCCAAGACTATCGAGACTACCAATGTCCATAATGCATAGTGGAAATTTTATTCATAATAGGGTTTGGATGAGAAGTAGGATAAGTCTGCTCAAAGCTATCCATCTAAGCCCAAGAGCACAAGCGTCCGACCAAGACTACCCACCTCTTGGCCCCAAGCAGCAGGAACGTCCGACCAAGACTATTCCACCCTCGGAGTGGCGTGCCTAGTGGATACACTTGTATTTGTTTTTCCTATCCATGCTGTCTTGTCCATCCTCCTTATGATTGAGACTCCTTGAATTTGTCCTAACAATCAATCGTAGTTTGGCTTGATAGGAAAGCCCTGAGAGGGTTGCCTGTAAGCTACTCAACCCATCTAAGCCCAAGAGCATGAGCGTCCGACCAAGACTACCCACTTCTTGGCCCCAAACGGCAGGAACGTCCGACCAAGATTATTCCACCCTCGGAGTGGCATACTTAGCATGGGGGTCCTTGTAAACACCACCTAAGCCCAAGAGCACGAGCGTCTGACCAAGACTACCCACCTCTTGGCCCCAAGTGGTAGGAATGTTCGACCAAGACTATTCCACCCTCAAAGTGGCGTACTTAGCATGGGAGGCTCGTAAATAGCATCCTCCTGACTCGCTTCCTTCAACCTTACATTTGATTGATCATAGGATAAGGACATACATAAAAATATATATACAATCTATTCATGTTTATATTAAAGAGTCTTTATTATCTATAAGGCTTAATAATTGCTGCAAACATCATTATTGCATAATCGAGATGGATGCATGTATGTATATATATATGTATAATCATCATTGAATAATCATAAACAATATCTATTTACATCTTATTTAAATACATATACATCATTTTTTCTAATTGTCAATTTTTAATAGTTCCTTATATATAAACATATCTATATATTAAAATATATATATACTTATAATATTAATTTATTATATTTAAATTCTTAATTCATAAGCTGGTTATTTAAATACAGAATTACTTATCTGTATCCTTAATATATTTATCAAATTATTATATGAATTAAAAGGTACTTACCTGAATCTCTTCTGCAGAAGCCTCTCTTCCAGCCACCGATGCTCTCTCTCCCTCTCTCTGATTTCGGTCAGATTGCTGACTGTGATTTCTTCTTCAGAATATAACCTTATATTCCTACCTTTATTCCCATCCACCAGAATGTGTGTTTATATTCTTTTCTATCCTTTTTGATTCCCCTATGTTTGGCTTGGTCTTCTCCTTTATGGACCAATCAAGAGTCATGCTGACCTTTGACTAGGGACGTCTCTTGATTTGCTGCCCCTTTTGGAATCGTTTCATTACTAATATTTTCTGTTGTGTTTTAGGAGAGTTGATCGCTGCATTGTTTCCTTTGTTAGTTGCTGTTTTTGGTTTTATTGGGGAATCGATGCTTTCACAGCTCTTTGTAAATGATATAAAACATGGCCAGGTTTTTGTATTATTTGTTTAATGATTTGTAACTATTAATTTATGCCACCTGATAACTGTATTTTATAATAATATTTAGATTTATATCATAATATAATTTATAATAATATTTAGATTTTTATATATAATAATTTATTTGTTTATTATCATTTAGTTTATATTATCAGGATTATTATAATTTTATTTTGATAATTATAATGATAATGAATTTTTTGATACATGTATTTGTATTCTACTAATTATAATGAATTTGCTAATAATGATTGTTTTGTTGTTTTTGTATTTTGGTATCATAATTTGGGGACATGATAGGTGATTAACATGTGGAAAAATAGCCGCAACGTTTGAAGTCCCATGAAGAAGATTTGAGATATATTATTGCAGCTACTTATTTTCAGCCTTGAGGGCTGCTTTGTCTTCTTCGTCCTTCATCACCCGCTCCTGAAGATTACCTGTAGCTACCTTTAAGAGGCTCACATCCACGTGCTGAGTGCTTCTACCAAGGTTGGCTTTGACAAAGGTGAAATCACCAGCCTCAACCTCATCCAGTCTCTTGCCCTCCAACTGTTAGAGTAAAGGTCTTAACTTAATTATGTTGATTAAGTTACCTTTATTCCCTTCTTAAGATTTCACGTTAGTTTGCATAAAGTGACATTTAATAATTATATTAATTATTAAATGTTATCCTATTAGGGCTTCTATTAGGGTTTGCATGATCTCCTTTTTATAAGGATTGATCCCATTGTATTTCATATCAATTCATTCTCTCATTCTCTCTAATATATATATTTTCAGTTTTCAGAGAACCCTTGCTTGTTTGTCTCCATCTCTTCTTTTGTGACAGGTTATTTGCATGCAGATGATTTTCGTGCTTTGTGGTGTTGTATTTTCTCAACTCCTACACCAACAATGTAGCAACCTCAATGACAATCTCTGCATCATGATTCTGCTCTATGTGCACCTATTTCTTGATCTTCTTATTTGACGTGTCTTGATAGACATTGCCAAACTCTGAAAGATCCAGTTGATAGGAAGGCTTTTGCCTCCTCCTACCCAAAGTTTTCTCAAGCCAAGACAAATGATCTACGTTAACTTCTCTGGGAGAAACGGCTGTAGCTA
Organism: Sequoiadendron giganteum; assembly: GCA_007115665.2. Lineage (NCBI taxonomy): Eukaryota > Viridiplantae > Streptophyta > Pinopsida > Cupressales > Cupressaceae > Sequoiadendron > Sequoiadendron giganteum. Next base: position 827,847,688 of record CM021100.1, on the reverse strand, counting down.
TGTCAACTCTTGATGAATTAATTGGCCCTAGGACTCCACTAATTGGCAATTCTGATTCTGAATCTACTTGAATGGGAGGAGGATGAGGAGATAGTGGCAAGCCAGAAGATGAGGACCCGACTTTAGCTTGTGCTATTGGCTCCACTGGAATTTTTGGCACCTTTTCTAGTTGTTCTCGTTGACTCGCGTTTCCTTTCAAATTCTTTGTTTTTTCGCTATCCTTGACACCCTCGGGTGGATTGCTCCACGTCTTTTGTCTGGGTTTTGATCTTGACATGGAAGGTAGTGAAGAATGTACAATTGGCAGCTTTGAAACTGGGACTACCTTCCGCCTCCTCTTGCCGTCCAAGAAAAGCATACTGGTCTTGACAACTCAGCTTGATAGATCCTCAATTGAAGTACTCTCTTTGGCATACCAATCTGGTTGTCAAAGCGGCTAGCGAGCAACTTGATTTTTGATGAATGTGAAATGTGCCAACCAATTTTTTTTTTGAATTATCACAACACAAACCAACACTACGCCAATTGATTAGCATTAGCTTCAAAAGGACAATCAAATTAAATGCACTCAACGCCAAGAATGTGCACACAAGACCCAATGTGGGTGAGGTGCTAACATATGGCGGAGGAAACTGAATTATAATTGAAAGTGAATACAACTGAATGCAGAAAGAGACGGTGAAGCAGTCATGAGAGATTTCCACGTTACCACTTAATTAGTGGGGGGAGAAAGCATTACAATTCAAAACTAATTCATCCACTGCGACAGTCATCCACTCAACAGTGGGAATTCTTCACTTGATAGTGGGTGAGAAAGAGAGATACAAATGTTTATTCTCCACACTGGCGGTAAACCATCCAGGGGTTACAATTTGTTTGCATTAGAATTCACAAGTAAATGCAATAATAACAATGGCTGGATTAGTACTACTAATTCACAGCCTTACAATGAAAGAAATCTGCAATTTACAAGTGTTACAATGATATAATCAATGCAAATATGTGAAGAATGAATCTTTCAAGTTTTAAACCTCTCAAATACTGAAATTGAAGCCAAAATTTGAACTTATTGAAGTCTGATAACAAAAACCAACAAATTGAAAATGTCTGACCAACAAACTGTCAATCATTAAAATGCTCACAACTCTTTCAAAATACCTCCGAATGAGCTGAAACGAATTGCAAATGCTCCCTAAGAGGATGGTGCCCAAAAACCAACCCTCAAACTGCATCAAAGCTTCACCAAATAATTAACACGAATTCCAAGGCACTTTGAACATGGTATGGCCTTCATGAGGGGCGATTTCATTAGATAAAATCAAAATCTGCAAAAAATGCACCAAAGGGGGTGCCTCTAGCATAGAAAACAACGGAGCCAATACCCATAAGCAAATTAAAATCTTACAAAGAGTTGTATATTAAAATCTCCTTTAGCCAAACAATAACCAGCAACATATAAACTGGAAATATCTCATCAAAACTCCACAGTAATGCTCAATATGTACTTCTGGATGAAGCACACTTTCAAACCACCATCTAGGGAACCATAGTTTTAGGCCCCGAAGAATGGAGTAGAATTTCTAACCTTCCCTTAGCCAGGTTCTGAAATCAATCCAGCGGCATTTTGTTATAATTTTCCAAAGATCATAAATGAGAGAGCAAAAACCATCTTTTATAAAATTGAAGATGACTGTTGGCTTTCCATCTTCTTCCAAAAGGGATGCCCATTTTACTTTTGCAATAATTTAATTTATAAAACATTTAATTCACCTTTTTCTCCTGTTCATTTTGGCATCCAAGTTTCCTTAGGGAAATATTAAACATTTAAATGTTTAATTTATTTAATTCCTTTAGAGGCGTCCTCCCTTAATGGCCCCCTTTTAAAACAACATTAAGTCATTAATCTAGGCCATGGGGACTAAAATGAATTTTAAAACATTAATGACTTAAAATAAATCATTTCACCAAAATGAGCTGCAAAATGCTGAAAGCCAATTATGCTCCAAATTGCACTGCCCAAAATGGAAACTGAGCTGACTGCTGATGCTATTGCCTAAGATGGCACTGCCAGAAATAAAACTTACTAAAAATAGTAAATTTTGAAAAGTTGCCCAATGCCTTTGCATGTCATACCATTGCGAAGCTTTTTGAAAACTCAGAAAGAATCCGCAATCAAAATCTCGAAACTCCAATGTGTTGGCTAAAAATAGCAAGTTTTGGAAAAGGTTGCCAAATGGAGATGCATGCCACACCTTTTCGAAGCTCTCCAAAAACCCAAAAAACTCCACTAGACATACATCAAAAACTCATACATGCAAACCCTCAAAAATGCTTCAGAACCCCAATAAGATAGGAAACCCTAATTTCACCTCAGACAAGCCTACAGGCTTCCGGAAATAGGCTATTAGTCATCGAAGAGCGAATGGCAAAAATGGGGACATTACAGAATGTAGTAAGTAGAAATTTTCCATCATCATCTGACAAACCTTCAACATCATTTGACAAACCTTCAACATCTTCTGATAAGAAATCAACAAGTTGAGGAAGAGTGAGTCTGCAATAATGGCGCCTGTGTACTTCAAATTTATCCTCACAATTGATCCAAAAGTCTTCAAGTGTTGGCTTGTGTGAATGATTCTGCTCCAAACGAGCTGCAAAGATGCCCAAAGGATCATGCGAGCCCTTTTCGTTGAGGTACTTGAGATGAAGCTTTGACAATTCGTTGTTCATCAACTTACAATTGGTTGTTGATTTGCATTTGTATATGCCTAATCCACATGGAAAAGTGAACGCTGTCTTATGCCGATCGTGTAGAAAAGAATGAACCTCATGAACTTGTCTCAAGAACTCCATGAACAAGACTTTGTCAAATGGGTATCTTGGTAGCATCAAAGGTTCTCCTGAGAAACCATACACTCTAATGTAGGTGAATGTGGGAATTGGATAAATCAATCTATCCAATTCACCATTGCTGATTTGGCATCTGCATAAATCCTTATGTGCATTTCATTGTCTAGATCTCTCACTGTCTTCATCAGAAAATGATCGTTCACTTGCTTGAAATCTTGTTCAGCTTGTGAGAACTCCAATTGTGGGAAGTATTCATGCACACATTGAACACCAAGAGTTCCAACAATTTTCAAGACTCTAAATTTGCCTTGGAAAACAATTAGATAGATGAGATGTGAAGCCATATGAAACTCATGGAGCTTAAGAAATCTTGTGATTTGTTGGCGATGAACTTCATTGATCAACATTGCCTAGTTATAATGTTCTTTATTATTGACAATTTGAGAGATGACATAAAACATCCATGGTCGAAAGATATTAGCTTCTTCTTGGCCCGTGATCCGGTTGAGCAAGGTAATTAGGATAGCAACCTCATCTTTGAATTCTCCACGCCCAAGCTTCTTCGGCAAATTGGTTCGTTGCTCTTTTAGCCACCTTCTTTTGGGATCTATCCTTTTTTGCATGCCATATCTTTTCACATTCATCCATGATTATGACACAATTATCTATACGGGTGGAATGGCGAAACACTTTTCAACATCTCCCGGCTTGAGGCTGCAAACAACTTGCCCATTTGCTGTTTGAATTTGTCGTGTAGAAGGGTTGTAATGTTTGACGCATGCAATGACAAACTCGAGATTTGACATTGTGATGGGAATAGAAGCTGCTGCCAACAATTCACAGCGATCAAGATGCTTGATTGTAGTACTGTCTACGCCTTCCAAAGTACTCAATTTCAAGAAGTCATGAATCAAAACTGATTTGGTTTTGTATTCAATTGGATTGAATTGCATTATGAAAAACTAGACTTTTGATTGTAAACTTGGATATGTTCGGACGAACTTTTGAAAAGGCTAAAAATAGCTTCTGAAAAAGCTAAAAATAGCTTCTTTAGAGGCAAAATTTTGGACTGAAACATGGGTTTTGTTGAGAATGTTGTGCTGATCAAACCCAGATCGTCTGTTTTCGAAAAAGATGACTTTTTCACCACCATGTAAAAGAAACTTAAAAAAAAAAGGCAGCACTAGGGCAATTTTCTTGAAAATTTTGGAACATGGGTTTTGTTGCCAATGCTGTGCTGAATGAACCTAGCTGACCATATTTTGAAAAAGATGTCTTTTTGATCACCATGCAAAGCCTTCAACTTTGAGCCCGAAGTGGCTAAAAATTCTGGAACATTTTGTACAGAGTAAACCCAGTTGATCATTTTTTTAGAAAAAAGACAGAAGAAAGAGAAAACCCTAAAATTTAGGGTAGAAGCTTCAAAGAAAAAGTTTCTGATTTTCAAGAGAAGTCGAAAATATGAGGACCCAGATTGCTGCAAATTAAAGAAAAAGAGAATTTGCTCTTGAAAATTGCTTTGGAAAAATCAATGTTGCCAATGCGTTCTTCTATGCAATTTGATCATGAATCTTCGAACAAATCTGAAAAATTCCTCTTGTAGCACCTCCAAATCCTGTTTGCATGAGAAAAGATGAACTCGTCTTCAACCTGTGATGGAGAAAATGGATGCCGAAATGCTTAATTAAATAATTTTACATGAATAGAGGCGTCTCATGCATTTAAATCCTAAATTTAGGATGAAGCAACCTCATTGGACCTCCATTTAGTCAACAAAATGAAGACTAATCCTTCAATAGGCGCCAAAAATCATGCATAAGAGAAAGGACATAGCATGCAAGAAAAATGGAACAGTTCACAGTTCAGTTTGGAGTTAACTTAAGATTGCTCATCAGTTTGAGTTCAGTTCTCAAATCCCTAAATTTTAGGGCGACCAAGGCATGCGTCACTTCAAAAATATCTCCAAGTCAAAGTTGACTTTGGACGCCAACTTTCTTAGACTTAGAAACTGTTTTGAAATTTTCCATTTTTTAGCCTTTGCAAATGTCATCGAAGCCTTTGTTTGATCACTATTTCTGAATGATTGACAAATCCAGTAGACTGGCTGACAGTTTCGTTGAAGAGCAGGATCAAAACTGGAAAGGAACTTCTTGAGGTTGCAAACCCTAATTTTGACTTCTGGATCATCAAAACTCAGGGCGCCCTTGGCCAATAGGGGCGCTTTTGCTCATTAGAGAATTTTCAAGGATTTTCACCGTCTCAAACTTGATTTTCACCTCCCTTCAGTCTGCATTTCCCAACACTTGACAAATCTCCTGAGCTGGTTAAGAGGTTGATTGCGGAGTTGGATCAAAACTGAACATGATCTCTTAGAGGGCATAAACCGTAAAAACTGCATCTGGCATGTTAAAATCTTTGGACAGGGGCACTTTTATTGCTAGACAACCATTTTTACAACTTTCTAATTTTGTTCTTCGTGCTTCGTTCTTCGTTCAATTTGCAGCTTCTGGCTACTGACAATTCTTTTGATTAGGTTGAGATATTCAATGGAAAGATTGAAGAATTCAGAACATGATGAATATTTTAGCAAACCTTAGCAATTACATTTGAGGGCTCAAAACCCTAGGTGCCCCTGGCCAGCAGGGGCGCTTTTGTGCTTTGAACTCATAATTTGACTTTAACTTCCATGACTAAATCCTTTTGTTTGACTCTTGATTTTGGTTGTTTGACAATTTTGATTAATCTGTCGACGGACTCGTTGCAAAGCCTGATCAAGTTTGAGACAAACATCTTAGATGTCATTTGCTCAAAAAGTTGCATTTGGGGCCTCAAAAGTTTGGGCGCCCTTGGCTAGTAGGGGCGCTTTTCCCCATCAATGTTAGTCAAAAATTTCCCTTTGTCTTTCCCCATTCTTCATTTGATCTTTTCAAATTCAGGCGTTAGATAGATCTCCTAGACTGGTTGGCAGGTTCATCACGAAGCTGGAAGAATTCTAGAGAAGACTTCTTGGGAGTCACAATTCCCGAAAAGATGATTTGTGCCTTTGAAACCTTGGGCGCCCCTAACTAGCAGGGGCACTTTTATGCTCCAGAGTTAGAAAATTTTCAAGCATTTTCACCTTTCAAAAATCCCCTCCATTGCGAAACATCTTCTTGAGCATGTTTCGTCATAGAATCTTTTGTGATGCGTTTAAGGCTTAGATTTCGACACCTGGTATCTGGCCATCTGCCATTGTTGACCTCAGAGGTCCTAACTTTTCTCTTGATAAAATGAAATAGACCCACCAGAGAAAAACTGAATTTTTCTTGATTCTGACTTGACCAATGTGATCGTGAAGTGAAATAAGCCAATCAAAATTATTTTTAGTCAATTTTGGAAAGATCCTATTTTTTAGGGTTTTTCCTAAAAACAGGGGTCTGGTAATCCTAATTTTCAATTTTTAAAAAAAATTTGCCAGTATCCTCTAGACACTAAACCCACAAAAAGCCCATGCTTCGTTTGACCTAAAATTGACTTTTGACGACAATTTTACAAGATTTAGACCATTTTATCAAAATGCCTTATTGAAGCAAAAATTTAATTTTGGGTACAACAATACCAGAAAGTGTCGTAGAAAAAATGCAGTCTCAATGGCCGCCTCTGAGCTGGATGATTTATATACCTCCTTAGGCTTGTTTGGAGTCATGTGAATGGTCCCCTTATAGGTAGAATAGGATGGGAAAAGGACAAAAGGGTCTAGAAGGGAATGTTAATGGCAGCCAAAAAGATGAAGAGGCAGAGAATCGAATCACATGATTATTTTTGATGTTTTAGGTTGTAAGGATTTTGTTAAAATGTGTCCTTTTTTACAAGCTGTTTAAGGTCGTGCACCTTGTGGGTTCGTCTAGGGGTTGGGATGACCCAGGTATCCCTAGGCCATTCAAACTGTGCCTAGGGTGGACTTGAGGGGAACTTGTCCCCAAAACTGGACTTGGACCCCTTCGGGCTGGGTATGGGGCCAGGATGGTCAAACCCAGTAACATGGAAAAAGCCTAGAATATTCTAGATTCTAGAATTTGGAAGAATTCAGTTAAGGTAAAATAAAATAACTAAGGTATAAGAAAGGGAAAAGAAAAAGCCAAAGATGGCCTGAAACACTGCCAAAAATCATATGAATTCTTGAAGAGAATCCCATGGGTTGGGAGGACCAAGTTCTAATTCAATTTCTATGGTGAATGTAGCTGATATAATGTTTATATGGCAAGAATTTGAGAGAAATTCTCTCCAGGGGCATAAATTCCAGGTGCAATTCTATTTCCTACAGTGAAAATGTGATGATATTGCATTAGGATTAAATAAATTCACATCAATAATTTCCTTTGTTCTCTTAGTTGAATCTTTATAAAAATGAGGGGTAGGGGGTTTCTCGTCTTTTGTCTATGCCCAACTTTTGTTGTGTTGACGTATGCAAGCCATATTAGTGGACTTACGAATCCATATTAACTTACCAAGTCTTCGTAAGTTCATTGAATTGGTGATAAATTTTCCAATTTTGTATGGACTCACCAGTTTGATTCCATGAGACTTGCAACAATGGACATGGTTTGTTGAGTCACAAGTTTTTGATTATATGGCCATGGCAAACCTTATCCAACACCATCCTGTGGATGCCTTTCTCCACCCTCTCCTCAGAATTCCATTCTCTAGTCAAGAGTGTCAAACATGAAATAGAAAATTTCAAATGACGCTGATAATACGGTTGAAGCATTACACAGTTCAATCCCCATCATTACTTCCAAAATGTACTAGAAAAATGTTGGCACTGCTTTCTCAAGTGGGGTAATCAATGCATCTCATATTAGAGAGGGATGATAATGAAATTACAAGATTTGAAATGAAATGAGGGCAGTAGCTACTATTTTTTGCAATAACAAAGAATATGTGAGAATTGCAGTTTTCCTAAGCTTCTTTGTTAATGGTTTTGTTGGTTTTCAATAGAACTATCCATTTTCAGATCTGGAACTTCCCAACAAATTTGGCTAATTGAGGATGTGTTCCTAAATGTTTTTGCAAGTTGAATTTTGTATTCTTCTGGCGTTATTTCTGTTTCATAGCAAAATAAACTCTTCATAGTAGCTTGAATTTCTGTATTTTTTAATCTTTTGATAAGGATTCTTTGTATGGGATGTAGTTAGAGCTCTTTCTGTGTTGACAATTCAGAATATTCAATTCTGTTATGATGATTCTCCAAATTATTTATTGATGGATAGAAAATGAACAAATTCTTGAGTTACTTCAAATATTCACAGGTTAAATGATGTATTGTCTATTTTTTCCATGCTTCTAAATTTGCTTTTGACTGTGAGTTTCTGGATCAGATATTATGCTTGCAGGGATCACCAGATGGACCACAACAGTAGGTGTCTTATAAATTGGTGCAAGGATTTTCAATTTTCAGAATTTTTATATGAGGTTCTAAAAGGTGGTGTTGGCAGATATGTTGCTGTGATGAATGCCATTTTCTCTGCTCAACGCTCCATGGTACGAAAAGTGCAAATAATGTCTTTTTATTGTCTAATATTTCTTTTATTTCAATGCTCTTAACATTCTCCTGCTTGGGTTTGGGCTATTTCTAATTGGAATGCTTTTTTAATCTTTTTGCTTTCCTTATTCATTCTTGTCGGTATCTTAATCTTTGGGATTTTCTTTTAAAGATTTTCTAACTCCTAATTTGGAATCAATCTCGCTGGTTTCCTTTGGAGCACTTTATCTTACTATCTGGATGCTGCATTTTTTGCTCAAAATTGGCCAACATTTGAAAGGTTTGCACTGTTCATGCTGTCATGCAACTGTATCAGTGACAGAAGAAAAACCCTTCCTTGATTTAGGTTGTAAGTGCAGTAGAGCCATCATTCAGGATACTGTGGTCATGAAGAGACACTTAGTAGTAGTTAGGGGCATTTTCTAGGGTTATGGTAATCATTTTTAGAAGTAAGATTGTTAAAAATATTAATATAAGTAACATTTGTAACTTTTTATTACTGTAATATAGTTTATATTTATGTTCTACTTAATGTTTTGAAAATATTATAATACTCCATTAAAAAAATGTAGATTGAATGCTTATAAAAAAATATTAAATATAAATATGAATTTATAATTGTAAACATTAACGTTCCTAGTTTTTTCTTTTATTTATCTTACTGAGTAGATAACATGATCTAAAAGCTTTAACAGGGATTTTGCAATCTTCCCTGATTTTCATGTTCTCTGGGGTTTTTTGTAAAAACCCACAACTGCTGATAAATTGAAATGTGCATTTTTTTTGTTAAATATAATATAAAGGAATGGTCCCCAAGACCGTAATTTACCGATCAAATAAAAAAACATGATCATCAATAGTTCAAATGTCTTGTTTAATATCACCATGTATCACATTTTTATTTTATTTAAAAGAAAAAAGAAAAGCAAAAAACATATATTTATGTTCTTCAAACTTAGTTATGATTTCTTTCAGCTGACATACTTGTTCTCAAATTTTCCTCCCCGAATGTGAACCTTGTGACTTCTAGAGTAAACTGGTTTCCTAACCAGATGTTTTTTTAAAGTTCTTTTAGTTTGCAATGATGTATATGATATCCATGACTACAAAAAGAATATGTTTCTGCCTGCAGGTTCCTATAGATTCATGCATTGTGGGGAATCAACACTCTCCCTTCTTGCAGCAGGTCTACAGTCAACCTTATTTTATGAGGCTTTTTTACCCTTCTGTGGAAATTATGAATGAGAGCACTTATCCTGTTTATGATTTCACACACATAGTACTTATATGGTACAAGTGATTTACAGGCTTCACACATAACTGGAGGCATTTATTTAAAGCCACAACAGCCAGAAGGGTTGTTCCAGTTTCTTGCTGTAAGTGTACTAACTAGTTTCAACTCAGTCCAGGTCAGTATCTTTTATATTTGTTACAGTTCATAGTTAACCTGGAAAAGAGGTTAATGTCATTATCCATTTTTTTAAAGGCTATATATGAAGGTTGCACAACATCCTTAGTAATTATTTGATAGAATCATCTATTTCATTGTGTATTTTGGTCACAGTTGTATTTCTTTGCAAGAGGATTTTACCTGTTAAGAAGCTTTATGTCTATAGTCTTGTTATCAATCAACTTGAGACATTGTCTGATAGTTCATTTTGTTACACCTTTTAATTGGTATTGGAAAAGCATTTAAGGCATTAGGTGCTCAAGTGTATTTATCAATTGTGAATGCTCTAGCAATGAAATCTAGCAAATTGAGTGATATGAATGTGCTGAGTGCTATTTCATATATGAAATTTATTTTAATTTAAAAAAACCATATACTAGTCCTTGAAATTGTCAGCAACAATGAGAGATGGTTAAAACAATTTTTTAAGGATTGAGTTGTGTGAAACTTATCTTTTCTGTGCCTTTGTTATTTGCATTGGGGTTTGATATTCTTCTAATGGCTACTATGGTACATGGTTGTTGATTCAGATGGTATTTGCAACAGATTTGCATTCTCGCAGATTTCTTCAACTTCCCAGACCAACAGGTGTTGATTTCCGTGCTTCGTAAGTGTCATCTCCTTGAGAATATACTTATGAGTGGTTCTTTTGCAATATATATTCAGTTAGTTTTATTTTTGGTCTTTGAATTTTTGCGGGTTTGTCCACATATATCTGGGATGGCATACTCTTTGTAAATGCTGGGGTCTGTGTGGCTTTGTCACGCACATATATATGTGTGTGTGTGTGCGTCTTTAGACACTTCACAATTCATAATGTTTGGAAAACCTGCACAGAGATTTGATGTGATCAATGTTTTGGACAACAATTTGTGGCCTATTGTCATAATGAATGATAAGAGTACAGACACAAGCTCCTTATATAGATATATCCCTGATTACAAAAGGACATAGATGACAGTAACAAAAACCTGACAATTGATGCATAACATAATTAAATCCTTATAAACATCAATTATTTGCATTGAGCTTATAAATGGCAGGCTTCCAATTATCACTAAGGTCTAGTGCCTCATACCTACTGAGATTAATATGGTGCTTTCCAATCTCTATTGCTTGCTTTATTCTCCTTTTCATGTGGTTCTCTTCCTTCACCATTTTCTTTTTCAATTCAACTGTCACAAAGAGAAGAATGTCCATATTAAGCTAAAGCTGAGCTCTTAATGTAGTCACAATTGATATCCACTCATTGCTTTCTAATCCCTTGTGGAAGTTATCTCCTGGTTTCCTAATGTTAGGGCGGCTGTACACAACCACTGCAACCTCATATTTGGTTCAAATGGTTCTTGTTCTCTTATTCCTGAGTCAACCACAGTGCACAGGTGAGTTTTCAATCAATTATACGAGCTCTTATACTCATTTCCCATGTTAGCTAAAACACCAACAATAACTCCCACCACTAGGGAGTTGCTCATCATGATTGTTTGTTGCCAAGGATATGATGTTGCACCAAATTTAGATGAATTCTCTACATCCGGGCTGGTTGAACTAGAACTACGAGCCATTCTATATGAATAACAAAACAAAAAAGAACATTACAAATTTACAACTCTATACTGCGTTAATTTGAAAAAACAAAACAAAGAACAACATTATAGCCCCTATATTATGTATAAAAGGTTTTAAAAAATATTAAAAACATTTCTAAAATAAAAAAAATTGAAATAAACTGAAAAATCTTGGATTTGTTTTTTCAAAATTTGAAATAATTACAAGATTTGTTGACCTTAAATAAATCTTCCTTGTGTAATGCTCTCTCTCTTGTAGGTATAGGTCTTTCTCTTCCATAGCCTTCACCTTTCAAGAACAATCCAACAAATCAACGATGGCATCTTGGAGGGAAATTTTTTGTTTTACTCACTTCTTTGTGAAATTAAATAGAAGAAGTGAACCTTCACTTTAGGGAAAAATTAGGTTACATAGGCACTTTTTCTTTTTAAAAATGTATTTTTTGATGATTTTTCTGGATGACAAGTGGGTCTGGCTGGGTTTGCATAGGGTACGCTGTGAAGAATCCACAAGGTGACTGGGGTGCATGGGTGGACCTTGGGTGAACCCCGAGTTGTCTCAGCCTTGAATTGGTATGAGATGGGTATGGGGGGTTGGGGTTGAAGAATGCGGAAACATAGGTTTTTAGCAATCTATTTTCTCAGTGGACTTTCTCCTGGCTATTGCTACATCCTTTCTTCTGAAATTTCCTTTCACCTCTCCACCAAATAGCTCCCCACCACTCCGTATTTAGAGGTCACATGTGAGGATGGAGATTTCCAACACCTGAATGATCTGAGTAGTTGTCAAGAAGGCACAGATTTTTTCTTCTACTAGAATATTCGAACCTTCACATCTTACAAAATCAAATATCTGCACAGGAAGAAGTGGCAAATGCGAGGTAATAATCCTTCAAAGTGGAAGATGCAGGTGTCCAAAAGTGTAAGTCAAAGAAACCACTTCCAGTCATCTGTAAACTATAGATGGCCTGCCATACTATAGTCATCAACATATAGATTTTAAATGAAGAAATTATATACTGCATTTTCTAGGTAAGTAATTAACTATGAACTTGACATATATTGAGAACAAACAAACATTACAAAAGAAGACTCAAGGTTTTTCCTTGGAGAAACCGAATTCCAGGAGAAAATTCCAGCAAAATTGAGGCAAAACACTCACATATCTACTATCTTCAAGGGCAAATACAATCTTTGGCCTCTTGGGCACACAACCAGCTTGAAAACATCCTTAATTGAGTCCCTAAGATCATACACAGATCTCTTACAGTATTTAGTTCTGATTTTTCTTTATACAATCTACTTGGAATCAATGAATCCTTTTTGAATTCTCTTTTTGGATTTTTCTTGTATATGCGCATTGGCAACTACTCATGAATTCTCAATTCAGCTCTAATGTTATGCAATACAATTACATGATGACTACAGTGAATGCCTTATCCTATGAATAATTGAAATTGAAATTTTGTATATTTTTAAAATTTTCCTATTTTCTTAATTGCTGCCCCCTGGTGTGCCCAAAGAAAAGGCTTCCCATCCCCTGCTCTCCCAGAAATGTGTCCCAACATTTCCTGCCATCCCCTTCTCGGAAACACCATGGAACATAGATTTATGCTTGTACAGAGTCAACGGATCCACAGGAATGTCAAAACTTCTTAGAAGTTGAAAAGGAAGGAAATTCAAAGCATTTCTGCATGTTACGAATGGTTCTAGACATGTGGCAAAACTACTGCTCAAGTACAAAATTGCAGTGGCAGTTCCATAATTGCTGCAGATTTTACTGGCAGTTTCCCATTGGGGCCTGCAATACTCCCTTTTTTTCATTTTTCTTTATTCTGATGCCTTCACCCTCCACTCTACCTTGTGCCTTCTAACCATGTTGCATTTCACCTATGAAGTCATCTGATCATTTAACAGATCATCCGGCAAATACTCCCAGGCTTACTGACTGTTTTTAATGTCAAATTTGTTGATATTGTAGCTTCGGGCTACATACTTCCGCCTTGCTTGTTGAAACAATAAATTCATATAGCCTAACAGCTATTCATTTATTGCATTGATTAAAGTGAAGAGGCACTTCACTTGACAACTTATTATATTTCATTTGGGCTGACTTCCTTCTTGTGGCCGACTTATTTAATTATTGGTATTTTCTAAGGAGGCCGACCTACATGAAGAGACACAATGTTTTGTATAAATATAAGGTGATGATCTCTCATTTCATCATCAAGTTCATTGATCATATTCACACTCCTTGAAGAAGTTCGCACTTGAGCAGCAGGTCATCATCTTGAGCAACAGATCATCATATTGTTGCAGCGAATATATTTCAAGGAGAAATATATTCATTCTGTATCTTCGCAGCTAGGAAAGGTGCTATTATTCATTGTATCAAATTCGGCCTTGTGTTAGGCCTGAGTTGTAAGCAGATTTCTGCTCTTGTTCCAGAATATATAAGCGATATATTTGCTGGGTTTTTCCCCTCGAGTTGGAGGGTTTTCCCAGGGTATCTTGTTGTGTTCATTGTCTTATGTGTTGCATTTTCTGATTGCTTTCATTTCTGATCCTAAAACTAACAAAATTAATAATCATATTCAGTTGTCTCAGTTATCTCACATTTGGCCAGGGTGATCTCATGTTTTCAAGGAACTAAGGAAAAGGTTTGCAAAGGAAATTCTTTCCAAGAATAGAGCTTTCCTGTCAAAGATTTACCATTTTTCAAACACTTATAGACTGGGCTGCATAGCTCGTCTCCTTGCCCAGAAATAGAAAAACCTTTAAGGAACACTCTATTTCAACATGGAAAAATATAGTGCAATAAACAAACATCCCAAATGTCATGTCCCCATTTCTGCCCGGGACCTAATTTTAAATGTTGGCGTGAAAAATGGTGTTTCTCAACACCAAAATAACTATATAATATTAAATAATAATATAAGTTTAAATAATTAAATAATAACATTTAAATTTGAATAATAATAATAACTATTATTTCCTTTCCTGGCCGACCCAATTGGGAAGGCGCCATAGTTGCATATATATTATGAATCATTTGATCAAGTGGAGCATGATGGATTGGACAAGCATTTTATTTGGTGGCTTAGGAGACAAAAACCTCCGTAGCTCCAAGCTAGGTAGGACAAAATCCTCACCTGTGTTTGCTTGTCCAGTCTTCTTGCCATCTCTGTTGCAGCCTCTGACTTAGATTTCTTCACGGATTATAGGTGCGAGCAAAAGGGAGACCGCTGGCGGAGTTTGGGCAATTAGTGCGTTGTAATCAATCCCACTCATTCACGGGCGCCATATTAAAGGAACCAATCACGAGTCCATTCAGATCAACAAGCCAACTCGGGATTCATGGGAGCGTGGGTGACACTAGTCTGGGTAGGTGCCACTACAAGGGTGCCTCCCATTCGCGCCATATTGCATCATCGTTCCTCTACTTGGGCGCACAGATCCAAGTAGCACTGCATTGCCATCGTTTCTCATTGAAATTGCAAACCTTCTGAGCGCCCCATTGCTCCATACATTGCTTTGAGCCCGTTGGCTATCCTATCGTGACTCCTTCCTATTGGGCGTTGGGATTAGATTTGTATTATTCAAGGGCCACTATCCGATAAATCCAACAAGTATGATTTCATCTGCTGATCAGAACTGGAGGCAGATCTGAATAAGTTATGTTATTCACCCCTCTGTTGTTCACGCAATATAATTCTGCTGTTCAAGTCAAGTCGTGAGTTTATTACTACTGTTTGGATTTAATCTGAAACTTAGTAATTATCAGTTTTGACCACTGGAGTTTATTATGATTGGGATCTGAATAAGTTATGTAAATCACGGGAGCTTGGGTGACAACAATCCGAATAGGCACTACTGCAAAGGCACCTCCCATTCACACCATATCATATCATTGTTCCTCTACCTGGCTGCACAGATCGAGCTAGCACTGCATCACCATCATTTCTCATTGATATTGCAAACCTTCTGAGCGCCCCATTGCTCCATACATTGCTTTGAGTCCATTGGCTATCGTACCTGACTCCTTCCTATTGGGCGATGGGATTAGATCTGTATTATTCAAGGGCCACTATCCGGTAAGTCTGGCAAGTATGATTTCATCTATTGATCAGAACTGGAGGCGGATCTGAATAAGTTATGTAATTCACCCCTTTGTTGTTCACACAATATAATTTTGCTGTTCAAGTCAAGTCGTGAGTTTATTACTGCTGTTTGGATTTAATCTGAAACTTAGTAATTATCAGTTCTACACTGGAGTTTATTATGATTGGGATTCTAATTAAGAATTCTGAGAACATTCACCCATGATGGCATCTTGACTGCTGTTAGGCCTAATCTGGAGATTATTCATTAATCAGTCCTCTTTGCTGGCTGGAGCTCCTTATGAATGTGATTCTACTCAGATATGAGTTGACATTATAGTCGGTGTGGCTTCACTACATCAGTTATTGTTTGGTGGCATCTCCGTTTACTGTGTAAGACCAATCGACGATCAGAGCAGCCTTTATTTTTATCGCTGCTATTGTACAAATAGCTGTGTGTGGTGTCTGGCATTGATATGAGCAGCATAAACTACTAATTACTGTTATCGTGCATATAGCTATGTTGAGGTGCCTTACATTGTTGATATCGTCAAACTAAATGCCAGTTTGGAAATACTCTGTATGAGCATGATTGTTACATCCGGGTGATATTCTGTGCTGTTGTGGATTCAATTGGGACTGGGTGTCTTATAGTGGTATCAAAGCCTCAATCCTGCCAGCCTGTGAATCTGATTGGGTGAATGTAGTTATACCACAGACACAGGGGTGAGGAGGAGGAAGACGATAAAGTTGCAGTCTCCAAAATTGCCTGTTGGTATGAAGGGTATCGAAAGCATAAGGATCTCCTTACATTCCAAGAATATTCAAGATTGACAAGAATGTCTATACCCGTGGATGAGGAGATTATAAAAATCTTTGATGATTACTTAGACGAACCTGAGGCTATCAAGGCTACAGAGTCTTTTAACAGGTACTGCATGAGAAAAAGAAAGGAACAAGATAAAATTGAAGATATACAAGAGGAAATATCTTTTCCTCTTTTCACGAACTTGAGGGGAATAACAAAAGAACAAATTATGCTCCCATCTGTTACTCAAGAAGAGGAAGAACAGTCAAAGCAGGAACCAAACAGTGATGAAGACATGTCTATGGAACATTTTTCTGAAGAAAAGCTAGGAGTATGTGTTGACGATGCGCCAGTGATTGTGGATGATGGCCATGAGACACCCACCCACTTTTCAGGTATGGAAGGAATCAAACCTTATGATGATGACCAGCAATATTTGGAAAAGTGTGATAAGAGTTATGCCATTGTGCAAAGTGGTAAATCAGCTGTCATTGATCAGCCTATGGGTGAACAAGGTTTCAGTTATGAGGGTATGCACAAGAGATTGTTCATTGGACAAAGCTACATACAAGGTATGTCATTCCCTAGTGAGTACAATAGTCTTTGTTTCATGCACATGATCACTTTTGATAACTATCTATTGGAGTTGCATGAGAGTGTCATGCCCCCGAAATTGCAACACTAAACATTCAAATGCAAATAGATAAATAAAATAAATAACAATATAGTTATTAAAAAAATATATAAAATATAAATATAAATATAAATATTAATAATTATTATAAGTATAATTATTACCACGTAATACTATAAGCATTATATATATATATATATATATATATATATATATATATATATAACTTATATATAAATAAATATATATTAAGACAGCACTACTTATATATAAGCAGCAGCAACTATATTATTATCATGTCATAAAAGAGCACCCATTTTATGGAATCGTAGAATACAAAGGCAGCGATTCATTTTAATAAGAGCAGTAATAATTATTATTAGAAGAACTTTAGAGCAGCGGTTTGTATTTGTGAGGGGGCAGCGATTCAAGGGACACATCCACTCAATGATTATCACTGTTGAAAGGGTGCAATCCCTCACCCAACCAAAAGGTATTTAAGGGGAGATTTATGGGAATCAAGGAAGCTATCATTGCTGGCTGGAAAAAGGGAAAGAGTCTGCAGATCACTGGCTGTAGAGAAGAGGAGAGACAGCAGATCAATGGTAAAATCAGAGTCTGCAGATCACAATATCTGGTATGCGTTATTTATTACAGGTAAGGATAGTGAGGTATTAGTAATATTTGATATATATATATATTATTTACAATGTGATGTTAATAATATTTGATATATGATGTTATTCATAATGTTTTTTGATTATTTATGATATTAGAATGTAATAATATGTGATGTATAATATTATTTAAGATATTATCCTTAGGATATAATGTTATGTGATGAATAATATTATTCCTGATATTATCATTAGGATGTAATAATACTTGGTGTCTAATATTATTTATAATATCGTCATTAGGATATTAATAATATTTGATGTATAATATTGGGATGATCATTTAATTTGTTATTTTATTGATACTATTTATTGATGTTAATTTTAAGTGTTATACATATACTTGTTGATATCAATTATTCATTTATAGAAGGAATACTCCTGGTATGGATTCCTATTGAGTTTGCTGATATGCTTATTTAGAGATTACATTATTGTGTTTATGCCTTCACCATGGTGGGGGAAAGGGGGGATTGCCAAGAAAATATAGCAAAGGGGTCCTCTCCTAGATATGCCACCCAATGGAGGGACAAGATGAGTCTGTTAGTGTTTCTTAGATCAGATTATTTAATCAATTAAACAAAAGAAATGCAACACATAAGACAATGAACACAACAAGATACCCTGGGAAAACCCTCCTCTTGAGGGAGAAAAACCCAGCAAATATATCTCTTATATATTGAAGGAATAAGAGCAGAAATCTGCTTGAACTCAGGCCCAACACAATGCCGAATTTGATACAATGAATAATAGCATCTCTCCTAGATGCAAAGATACAAATGAATATGTTTCTCCTTGAAATCGGTCTGCTGCTACAAAATGATGATCTGCTGTTCAAGTATGAACTTCTTCTAGGTATGCGAATCCAAGTATGAGCTTCTTCTATGACTGCGAATTCTGCTCTGCCAAAATAGCGAACTTCTTTTGTGTATTCGAATGTGTGTTAACATCAAAAGGTAACCTTGTATATATACCTTCTTGGCGCCTCTTCATATAGGTCGGCCTTTTGATAAATATTTAATAACAAATAAAGTCGGCCAGAATAAGTACATGATATAACTTAAATATAAGGTCGGCCCATGTACTAGTGAAGACCGACGCTGCATTAACATCAACACTCCCTCTCAGCTAGGGATGAACTTCCATCTGCACAAGACACATTATGTTAGAATGAAAACAAAATAAAATATCACCTCAACGTGATATTAACCATTATGGCTACTCCCATAGATGGTAAAAACTCATCACGGATTCTCTCACGTGATGTTGTCATGGAGTCACACACATGACATCCACCATAGCTTCTCCCAGAGGGTGGAAACAAGGGCTTTCACCTCAACTCTCTCTCATCAGAGAATTGCATTATCAAGGACTTACACCTCAACTCTCTCTCAGCAGAGAATTGTATTAACAAGGGCTTGCACCTCAACTCTCACTCAGCAGAGAGTTGCATTCTCAACAAGGATCACTGATTACTGAGACTCTTTCTCAGTCAAGGCTGCATTCTCCACCATACCAAGTTTCTCTCGGAAGTATACAAACTTCATCCTGGCGAGAGGCTTGGTGAGAATGTCTGCCGTTTGCTCTTCAGTGCTGATATACCTCAACTGTATAGCTTTCCTTTGCACCATATCTCTAATATAGTGGTACTTGATCTCAACATGTTTTGTTCTGTCATGAAACACAGGATTGACAGAAAGCTTCACACAGCTTTGATTATCACAGTGTATGATAGTAGGCTCCATTGATTGACCAAACAATCCTGCAAGGAGCTTACGAAGCCACACTGCCTCACGAGCTGCCACACAAGCTGCAATATACTCTGCTTCAGTTGTACTCAAGGCCACTGAAGACTGTTTCCTGCTACACCAGGAGATCATAGCAGTCCCCAAACTGAAGCAACAACCAGAAGTACTCTTCCGATCTGAGACACATCCTGCCCAATCAGAATCAGTAAAACCATGCAGCTCCAAATCCACATTTGAAGAATATCTCAACCCATATCCAATTGTGCCACATAAATATCTCAGGATATGTTTAGCTGCTACAAGATGTATTTGCTTTGGTTCACACATAAACTGGCTAAGTGCACTCACTGCATAGCAGATATCAGGTCTAGTGTTAACTAGATACATCAATGAACCAATCAACTGTCTATACATCGTAGAATCCACTGGTTCTGAACTAGCTGCAGCTTCTTTCAACTTATCTAAATTAGACTCCATGGGTGTAGACATAGGTTTGCAGTCAAGCATACCAAACCTTTTGAGAATGTCAACAGTATACTTGCCTTGACTTAGAATCATCTCATTTGGCTTTTGCCAAACTTCTAAGCCAAGAAAGTAATGCATAAGACCTAGATTCTTCATCTCAAACTCTGAAGCTAATTCCTTCTTGCATTTTAGTATTAGATGTTCTTCACCAGTAATGATCAAGTCATCAACATATAAAACTAAAATCAATGCTTCACCATTTACTACCTTGAAGTAGAGGTTAGAATCTGCATCATTCTTTGAGAAACCCAAACTTGAAAGGTACTGATCAATTCTTTCATACCAAGCACGAGGAGCTTGTTTAAGACCATACAAGGCCTTCTTCAACTTGCAGACATGAGATTCTTTCTCATGTACCTCAAATCCTTCTGGTTGCTCAATGTAAACCTCTTCTTCTATTATGCCATTCAGAAAAGCTGTCTTTACATCCATTTGGTGAATCTTCCATCCTCTAGATGTGGCAATAGCAATGATGGTTCTAACAGACGTGTAACGAGCCACAGGAGCAAAAGTTTCTTCATAGTCAACTCCCTCTTTTTGTGAGAACCCTCTAGCCACAAATCTAGCCTTGTGTTTCTCAATGCTCCCATCAGCTGCATGCTTGATCTTGAAGAGCCACTTAGAAGACACCACAGATTTGTCTTTGGGTCTAGGAACTATATCCCAAACATCGTTCTTAAGTATAGACTGATACTCCTCAATCATGGCATCTTTCCATACTTGTTGACTAGAAGCTTCTTCAACATTTGAAGGCTCTGACTCAATAATCTGACTCATCAAGGCAACATAGCTAGAGAACTTGTGAGGTCTCTTGCTTTCTCTGAAGGTTCCTCTTGGAGCTACAAACCTTTCTGCTTCCTGCATTGTCCTGCGAGCCCAAAGAGGTCTTTTCTTTCCAATCACAATGTCTAGAGGCCCATCAGTAGGATCCAAAGGCTCAGCTGGATCAATATCTTCTTTAGGTTCTGTATCCTCCTCCAGATTCTCTGGGATATGGTCAACTTCCATATCTTGAGGAGGTTCTTCTTCATCGACCTCCATCGGAGTGCCTTTGGACTTTCTATAAGCAACATCTTCCTCAAATGTGACGTCTCTACTAATCTCAATAGACTTCTGTCCTGGAATGTAGATCCTGTAAGCTTTTGATGTCTCACTGTAGCCTACAAGAATTCCTTTCTTCCCAGAAGGTTCTAGCTTTGTTCTCTTTTCCTTTGGAATATGAACATAGACTGGACAGCCAAAGATCCTCAAATGACTAACTTCAGGCTTCACGCCTGAGAATGCTTCTTCAGGAGTTTTATTCTCTAAGATCCTGTGGGGACTCCTGTTTTGAACATAGACGGCTGTTCTTGATGCTTCAGCCCAAAGAGAGATTTGTAAGTCTTGATCATGGATCATAGCTTTCACTGCTTCCACAATAGACCTATTCTTCCTTTCAGCAATACCATTTTGTTGTGGATTATAGGGAACACTGAACTCCCTCTTAATCCCTGCTTCAATACAAAAGTCTCGAAAAGTGCCAGAAGTGTATTCTCCACCATTATCAGATCTTAATACTTTGATCTTCTTCCCAGACAGATTTTCAATCTGCGCTTTGAATTCTCTGAATCTTACTAATACTTCTTCTGATTCTTTCGATCTCAAGAAATAAATCCAAGTCTTTCTAGAGTAATCATCAATGAAAATAATATAATACAAGAAACCACTAGATGATGCAATAGACATTGGACCACACAAATCAGAATGAATGAGATCAAGAATACATTTAGATCTACTTTCACTGGAATGGAACATACCTTTTGTGTTCTTGCCTAGGGCACATCCCTTGCATGTACCTTCATGTTCTTGATCGAATTTCGGAAGACCGGTGACCATCTTCTCCATGATAGGTAGAGCACGAAAGTGAATGTGAGCCAATCTTCGATGCCAAAGTTCACACATGCTGGTACTGTTATGCACAAGTGCTTGAAGAGGACGAGTGCACAGCATGTAGAGACATTCATGTCTAACTCCAATCACTTGAGCAGATTTGAAGCTGGAGTTCTTTGCCCATATAAGAACTTTCCCTTTAGAGAAGGCAACTTGATAACCTTTGTCTTCTAATGCTGAAATTGAAACAAGGTTCCTCTTTATCCCTGGTACGAACAGTACATCATTCAATTCCAAAGAAATTCCAGAATCCAAGTGAAGAGTGGAATTTCCAAACCCTTTTACAGAATATCTAGCATCATCTCCAATAACAACTTGATCACTAGAGTTGCTTTCCATTAAGTTTGAAAGGTGACTTCTGAATCCGGTGATGTGTCTAGAAGCACCACTGTCAATCAACCAAGTGTAAGAGTCCGTAGAAACATTGCTAGACAAGGCTGAATAAAATAGATAATTACTGGAGTCCTTTTGTGGAGTGACTTCTTCAACATCTTTTGTGGAGTGACTTCTTCAACATCTGCAGTGGCAACTTGAAGCTTAGGTCGTTGAGGGCACACCCTCGCAAAGTGACCATACTTATCACAACGAAAACATTGAATCTTGGACATGTCTCGTTTTCTTTTGAAGGTAGGAGCATCATCATTTCCATCTTCTCGATTCCTTTTGAAGAATCCTTTCTTAAGGCCTTTTCCTTTGTTTGATGAATGAGAGGTAAGAACTTGTAATTCTTCATTCTTTGAGCTTTGACCAATCCCCCTTGCTGTTAGTCTTGACTCTTCTTGAATGCAATCAATCCTCAATCGATCAAACTTAGGAAGTTCGGATCTTGCACTGATTCCTTGGATGAATGCCTCCCATGAAAGCGGAAGACCATTGAGAGCAAGCATAGTCAGTTCTTTATCATCAATCATGTGACCAATAGTGGAGAGCTGATCTTTTATCTCTGAAATCCTCATGAAGTATGTAATAACAGATTCTCCTTTCTCCATTTTCACATGATGAAGTTGTTGCTTCAGAGCAAGGGCACGACTGGTGTTGTTGATTTCGTACATCTCTTCCAAGGTTGTAAACATCTCTCTTGCTGTATCCAACTTGAAGATAATTGGTACAATATGATCTTTGACGGAATCAACCAATGCTTTCTTTGCCCTAGTGTCTTTCTTCCTCCATTGCAGCTTCTCTTCTTCCCCCTCAGGTTCGGGAACTTTTGTTTTCACAAACTCAGCCAAATCATTCTCTTCCAAGGTTAGCATGAACCTGAATCTCCATGATATGTAGTTCGAGATCCCTTCGAGTCTATCCTCGATTTTCAGACCGTTCACCATCTTGAGAAATTTGGAAGATAGACTGAAAAAGAATAAGTGTTGCGAACTAAATCTGATCACGATCTTTTTCACACCCGCTCTGATACCATGTTAGTGTTTCTTAGATCAGATTATTTAATCAATTGAACAAAAGAAATGCAACACATAAGACAATGAACACAACAAGATACCCTGGGAAAACCCTCCTCTTGAGGGAGAAAAACCCAGCAAATATATCTCTTATATATTGAAGGAATAAGAGCAGAAATCTGCTTGAACTCAGGCCCAACACAATGCCGAATTTGATACAATGAATAATAGCATCTCTCCTAGATGCAAAGATACAAATGAATATGTTTCTCCTTGAAATCGGTCTGCTGCTACAAAATGATGATCTGCTGTTCAAGTATGAACTTCTTCTAGGTATGCGAATCCAAGTATGAGCTTCTTCTATGACTGCGAATTCTGCTCTGCCAAAATAGCGAACTTCTTTTGTGTATTCGAATGTGTGTTAACATCAAAAGGTAACCTTGTATATATACCTTCTTGGCGCCTCTTCATATAGGTCGGCCTTTTTGATAAATATTTAATAACAAATAAAGTCGGCCAGAATAAGTACATGATATAACTTAAATATAAGGTCGGCCCATGTACTAGTGAAGACCGACGCTGCATTAACATCAACAGAGTCCACATGGGCCAAAGGGGTACTGCCGTTGCCTCAATGGGTATTGCCTTTTGGTCTAGGGGAGTTGAGCCACCAGGATGCCCTTGCATCTCCTAATAACCCATCTTGATGTAATGAGATTATGAGTTAGTAAAATCGATACATATCCACACCATGGATAAGGGAAGGGAGGAATTGTCGAGGGAGTACAGCGAGAGGGCATCTTCTAGTACGCCACCTAGGAGGGGACAAGATGAGTCCACATGGGCCAAGGGGGTACTTGCCGTTGTCTCAACGGGTGCTGCCCTTGGGTCTAGGAGAGTTGGCTACCAGGACACCCGCTGCAACTCCACTTACCTCACCATGATGGTGTAATGAGTTTAATAGATGCTTTAATTTAAATGTGAGTTAGTAAAACCGATACATATCCACACCATGGATAAGGGAAGGAAGAATTGCCACGGGAGTACAGTGAGAGGGCATCTTCTAGATACGCCATCCAGGGGGGGACAAGATGAGCCCACATGGGCCAAGGGGGTACTTGTCGTTGCCTCAGCGGGTGCTGCCCTTGGGTCTAGAAGAGTTGGCAACCAGGACACCCACTGCGATTTTACTTACCCTATGAGGATTGCCGAGGGAGTACAGCGAGAGGGCATCTTCTCGATACACCACCCAGGAGGGGACAAGATGAGCCCACATGGGCCAAGGGGGTACTTGCCGTTGTCTCAATGGGTGGTGCCCTTGGGTCTAGAAGAGTTGGCTACCAGGACACCTGCTGCAACTTCACTTACCCTACCAGGTTGTCATGAGTTTACTAATACTCAGGGAAACCTGGGGATGCGTCCCCCCCAAAAAATGCCCCGTACCCGTTCCCGGGACGTCCCGGGTACTGGGGGACGGCAGGGGACGGCCAGGGGACGCCTAAGCCGTCCCCCAGCAGTCCCCCACGTCAAAACATGTTTTAAAAATAAAATTTATATATATATATATAAAATTTATATATATATATATATATATATATATATATATATATATAATAGTTTTCAGTTTTTTGGTTTTTGAGTTGTTCGTTTAAATTATTTTCATATATCTTTCACAATATTTGGAACACTCACAAGATAAATATTTGATGCTCTATTAGAGATATATAAAAATAACAAAAAGTTATTCCAAAAGTGTGTAAACTTGAATTTATTTGCTTGCTGTTCACTAACAGGTTTTAGAGACAAGACTTAGGATTTTGACCTTTTTAAACAGTTCTTCACAATTGGAAATAGGCTGAATATTAAGGCAATTTGATGCCCAAAACTCCTTGAGTGCAACAATTTGTGAGCTGGAAATAACCTTATGTAATTTGATATAAGTTTATAAAGTATAACTCGGAGGTTGTATTATGATTCATGTATGTTAATTCTGAATTTTCAATGTGTATTGAGTATTGACAAAGAATATTGAACACAAATGCTATATATAACGTATATTATGTATGCTTTATCCATGTTTTCATATGAATATTTTAAATTTTCCCTATATTTTATATAGCCGTCCCCTGCCGTCCCTAATTTTGGCCTTAAAAATCGGAAACTTGGGGACTCGTCCCGCCGTCCCTTGCTGTCCCCGTCCCGGAAACTTGGGGTAACCTTGCTAATACTTGAAATATGATCAATTGCTAAATATTGATATTGTGATTATAATCTATTACTCAAAATGGTTATGGTGATGATTTCTAACCTATGTACAGGGCTCAACCTTCAAAAGAAGGGTACTCTCTAAACTCATTGTTTATTTAAGCAAGAAAATTAGGGCAGATTTAGGCGTTCCCAATTAGGGACATTACAGAGAGACATCTTGTTGAAGAGCTAATCATAAAGACTAAGGGATGGCCTAGTAAGAAGATCCTGCAGTGTGACAGTGTTTGGGTTGACATGGATAGTATGGGACTCACATGCAAGGATGAACCAATGATGTGGAGAGATAGTGAAGAGAATGCAACACCTAAAGAAGATGAAGTTGCTCTCACATGCTTTCAGTAGGATGATCTAATGTCGCTTTCTAGGTTTACCATAATTATTGCCCTGATTTTCTAAAGATATCCTTTATGATGATTTAGTGTTCAAACTATGTTCTTTTTCTCCTTTTCCTGATCAAACATAAGATTAAAACATTCATAAATTTATTCATTTTTATATCAAATAATCAGAATTACTTATAAGGCTCAATAATTGTTGCAAGCATCTTTATTGTATAATCGTATTATATATATATATATATATATATATATATATATATATATATATATATATTTCATATAAATATATATATAATTACATACAATAATGTCAATGGAGCAAACGTATCAGCAATGTTATAAGATAACTAGTAGCATGCATGATTTATTATTCCCAATGCCATCAATAAAAATTATTTAAATCCATAATGTATTTATCAACACCATTATTCAAATGTACAAACACTTATCTAACTTATTATTTAAATTCATAAAAATACTTATCTCCGATATCTCTATTTCTCCAAGCTACCATTATGTAGAACCTCTTTATTTCCAGCCAGCTATGCCTTTAATTATTCTTTATTCATATTCTAACACTATTCTTGTGGCAACAGCAATTCATATCTCATATTTTATTTACTTATTTTCTTTTACTCTATTCTGAATGCATATTTTATTATACTTGCTGATCCTTTTTAAATCAGACTTCATACGCCTTTCGTTCTACTTTTCCCATCCTATTCTCCATTTCCTTATGGCTCCCTTTCGATTCAACTTCCCTTGACCTTTATATCCTTCTTATACCGTTTCATGAAGGGAGGCATCTTTTAGAATAGTCAACCTTTTATAAGATCGCGCCCCTTTGTTAAGAGCCTTACCTTAATAAAGTTTGATCGCTGCATTTGTTAATTGTCCCTATTAGGAGTTGACTTTGGTGTTATTTACCTTTCTTTTATTTAGTATAATTTATATGTTATATTTTATTTTTTACTTATCTCTCTTTTATTTAATATGTTAGATATTATTTCTTTTATGGTTTATGAAATCATATAGATTATTATATTTATGATGTTTTTAGACTACACTTTGTAATTTTTGTGTTATTTTATATTTATCATTTTATGTTTATTATTTTATATTTATGTCTCTCTTTAAAATAATTATAATTTTATATATTAACTTTATACATATATTAAATTTTCTTATTTAATATGTTTATTCTCAAATTAGTATTATATATATATTTATATTATCATATTATTATAATAATGTTAAATTGTTAACATATATTTATATATGTATTTTTTTCATATTTGTATTATTATTTATTTGTTTATCAATTTATCTGTGTTTCAAATCTCGGGACATGACAGATGAGGATTGACTTCTTACATCAACCAATAAGGAGTACATGTGTCTTCATAATGACCACAAGAAAGAAGGGCATGCTGTCACAGGATGTTGCAAATCAGTGATGATTGATCAGATTTATGAAGGAGATGTTGAAGACAAATCGGAAATGTTGCATGGAGATTTTAGGTCTCATATGTCACATCACTTGGAAGGGCAATTGAAGGTGAATGATAGTCAAATTGTGGCAGCCCTAACTCACTTTGATGATATTCATAAGATGATGGCAGACTTGTGATGGAAGGCTCTAAGAGGACATGAAGGACTTGAGGGAGGTATATCTCTTGATGATTTGCACAAACTCCAAGAGGCGTTGGTGGTAGTGAAGTCAAACTACCTACACTTACTTGCAGATAGGGATCATCTCCTCGCACTTGACAAGATTCATGTTAATGCCTTGAGACGAAAGGAAGAGGAAGTGGAGAGCACTTTGGATTCCTTGTTGAGCACTCAAAGGGCTCTTCGAGAATCGGAAGAGCATGTGGATGAGCTTTGTTGGGAGTTGGGCTTGGCACACTCTTCATCACACCTAGTGGAATTTCAGACTTATATGGCAACCACATCCAATGAAAGACATGGCAACATGAAGGGGGCAAAGAGTGAAGACATGGTGGAAGGTCTTGAAGGACTCCATGGAGACATTGTTTGCAGCCATAGGATTGAGTTTGTAACACATGGTTTGCACTTGGAGACATCTCGTGGACCAGCACTTGTTGATAACCATTCCCTCATGGAAGGAGAGATGATTGAGATTGAGGTGGACCTCACAGATGAGCGTGACGTAAGGGCTGATTTCCTGGAGTATGACAGCAGACTTATATCTTCACATTATCATGTTATGACAGCCGAAAGGATCAGCTTGAAGGGTTATAATTCTCATGAAGAAACTCATGTTGGGTCGACACTTGTTGGAGAGTATGAAGCAATGTGGAAGGAAGTGATTGAAGGCACCATAAAAAGGCATGCCAATGGTCCTGATTTTCTGATCTGGAACAATAGTCCCTCATTCTTGTGTAGTCAGATGTTGGTGGCTCTTACACATGAGAATGAAAACGGGAAGACTTCTCCTACGGTTGGCAATCCATTGGGAGTCAAACACGAAGACTTGATAGGCCATAGTAGGAAAGAGTATGGATGTACCCAAAATGTACTCAATCCCCCAAAAATATCTGTCGTACTAGCATATTGTATCCACGTACTTGTACACCCATACCCAAGATGACAGCTTATATTTTTTTATAAATTTTGTATGTAGGATGGTTTCTTCTTTCCTAGGATGCTCATGTCATTGTCTCTTTACATTAAAAACTAAGTTACTAGTTTCTACAAGTTTTAGTTCCATCACCATATTGGATGGGTTGGTTTTGGGTATGGCCAAAGGTTTGCTTGGGTTCATCTAGGGCACACTCCTGTTGCCTTGGGTACCTTATGCGTATGTCTAGGGCCTGACCCCCTTGATATTGCAAGTGCCCTATAGGTATGTCTATCTTGAGATGACTTTAAACACACACAAGCCAAAAACCACAATTTTTTTGATGCATGCTAATTTCGTTTTTCTCGAGATGTTCCTATGTCATTGTCTCTTTACATTAAAATCTAAGTTATTGGGTTTTGCATGTTTTAGCCTTGTTGCATTGGATGGGACAAGTTTGGGTATAGGCATGGGCTTGGCCATGATGTAATGTCCTAGATTCCTAATAGTCACCATTGAATTAACTTAATTAATTAAATATTAAATTGTCCTAAGTAATATTTTGGATTTTATATTTAATTAATTAATTAAACGTTAAAGTGACTTTATTAAATAATATGCTCAAATATTAAATAAAGTAACTTTACAAAGGCAAAAATATTTAGTAAGTGGTGAAGTATAAAAGGCAAGGAAAAAAAGGAATTAATCATCTTGGAAAATTTATTATCGAGAGCAAGTTTGAGAGCACAACTTTCAGGAACCTCGAGGAATGAAATCCTTGAGCAGGTGGGTTGGACAAAAACCCGATTCATCTACTGGGTGGTTTCATTTCAGAATTCACAGTTGGATTTCATTGAGAGAAATTTGTGAAGTCTACTACGAAGACAAATTTCAGGTATTTGGTGGGATTTCAGGTTGATAATTTCTAGAGTTTCCAGGTCTGCAAGAGGAAGGAATATACAATGCACATGGAGTTATTAAAATATTGCAGTGCTTGTGTATACAATGATGGAATGAAATTGGTAAATTGTTATTATTATTGAACCTGCATATTCGTACAGTTATGAGGAAATGGATTGAATAAATATATATGAAGAACAACAGTTTATTCATCTCCTAACGTCCAATCGGCAATATTACTTAGGTTGCCACCTTATTCTAAGATTGCCACAGGATTATCGTTCCTTATTAAGGATCATGAGTTTACAAGAGTATTGCGTTATATATAAAGGTCAAAGCAGCTTGTGGGTAGCAAACATATTTATTGAAGGCAAACCATATGAGACAGCTCCACCCTTTAGAGGAGTATTGCCACATCACACTAAGAATAATGAGTTTGTAATAGTTGCTCTCCACTATTCCATAACAGTCGACACCAAATAAAGGCAAATAAATAAACAACCTCCAAACTTGTTATTGTGAATGGTTTGTGGTTATTTAAGAAGCTGGTCATCTTCAGTATTATGG
>CM021100.1:827773562-827817727 GCA_007115665.2 Sequoiadendron giganteum | reverse complement strand
TCAACCACAGTGCACAGGTGAGTTTTCAATCAATTATACGAGCTCTTATACTCATTTCCCATGTTAGCTAAAACACCAACAATAACTCCCACCACTAGGGAGTTGCTCATCATGATTGTTTGTTGCCAAGGATATGATGTTGCACCAAATTTAGATGAATTCTCTACATCCGGGCTGGTTGAACTAGAACTACGAGCCATTCTATATGAATAACAAAACAAAAAAGAACATTACAAATTTACAACTCTATACTGCGTTAATTTGAAAAAACAAAACAAAGAACAACATTATAGCCCCTATATTATGTATAAAAGGTTTTAAAAAATATTAAAAACATTTCTAAAATAAAAAAAATTGAAATAAACTGAAAAATCTTGGATTTGTTTTTTCAAAATTTGAAATAATTACAAGATTTGTTGACCTTAAATAAATCTTCCTTGTGTAATGCTCTCTCTCTTGTAGGTATAGGTCTTTCTCTTCCATAGCCTTCACCTTTCAAGAACAATCCAACAAATCAACGATGGCATCTTGGAGGGAAATTTTTTGTTTTACTCACTTCTTTGTGAAATTAAATAGAAGAAGTGAACCTTCACTTTAGGGAAAAATTAGGTTACATAGGCACTTTTTCTTTTTAAAAATGTATTTTTTGATGATTTTTCTGGATGACAAGTGGGTCTGGCTGGGTTTGCATAGGGTACGCTGTGAAGAATCCACAAGGTGACTGGGGTGCATGGGTGGACCTTGGGTGAACCCCGAGTTGTCTCAGCCTTGAATTGGTATGAGATGGGTATGGGGGGTTGGGGTTGAAGAATGCGGAAACATAGGTTTTTAGCAATCTATTTTCTCAGTGGACTTTCTCCTGGCTATTGCTACATCCTTTCTTCTGAAATTTCCTTTCACCTCTCCACCAAATAGCTCCCCACCACTCCGTATTTAGAGGTCACATGTGAGGATGGAGATTTCCAACACCTGAATGATCTGAGTAGTTGTCAAGAAGGCACAGATTTTTTCTTCTACTAGAATATTCGAACCTTCACATCTTACAAAATCAAATATCTGCACAGGAAGAAGTGGCAAATGCGAGGTAATAATCCTTCAAAGTGGAAGATGCAGGTGTCCAAAAGTGTAAGTCAAAGAAACCACTTCCAGTCATCTGTAAACTATAGATGGCCTGCCATACTATAGTCATCAACATATAGATTTTAAATGAAGAAATTATATACTGCATTTTCTAGGTAAGTAATTAACTATGAACTTGACATATATTGAGAACAAACAAACATTACAAAAGAAGACTCAAGGTTTTTCCTTGGAGAAACCGAATTCCAGGAGAAAATTCCAGCAAAATTGAGGCAAAACACTCACATATCTACTATCAAAATTGAGGCAAAACACTCACATATCTACTATCTTCAAGGGCAAATACAATCTTTGGCCTCTTGGGCACACAACCAGCTTGAAAACATCCTTAATTGAGTCCCTAAGATCATACACAGATCTCTTACAGTATTTAGTTCTGATTTTTCTTTATACAATCTACTTGGAATCAATGAATCCTTTTTGAATTCTCTTTTTGGATTTTTCTTGTATATGCGCATTGGCAACTACTCATGAATTCTCAATTCAGCTCTAATGTTATGCAATACAATTACATGATGACTACAGTGAATGCCTTATCCTATGAATAATTGAAATTGAAATTTTGTATATTTTTAAAATTTTCCTATTTTCTTAATTGCTGCCCCCTGGTGTGCCCAAAGAAAAGGCTTCCCATCCCCTGCTCTCCCAGAAATGTGTCCCAACATTTCCTGCCATCCCCTTCTCGGAAACACCATGGAACATAGATTTATGCTTGTACAGAGTCAACGGATCCACAGGAATGTCAAAACTTCTTAGAAGTTGAAAAGGAAGGAAATTCAAAGCATTTCTGCATGTTACGAATGGTTCTAGACATGTGGCAAAACTACTGCTCAAGTACAAAATTGCAGTGGCAGTTCCATAATTGCTGCAGATTTTACTGGCAGTTTCCCATTGGGGCCTGCAATACTCCCTTTTTTTCATTTTTCTTTATTCTGATGCCTTCACCCTCCACTCTACCTTGTGCCTTCTAACCATGTTGCATTTCACCTATGAAGTCATCTGATCATTTAACAGATCATCCGGCAAATACTCCCAGGCTTACTGACTGTTTTTAATGTCAAATTTGTTGATATTGTAGCTTCGGGCTACATACTTCCGCCTTGCTTGTTGAAACAATAAATTCATATAGCCTAACAGCTATTCATTTATTGCATTGATTAAAGTGAAGAGGCACTTCACTTGACAACTTATTATATTTCATTTGGGCTGACTTCCTTCTTGTGGCCGACTTATTTAATTATTGGTATTTTCTAAGGAGGCCGACCTACATGAAGAGACACAATGTTTTGTATAAATATAAGGTGATGATCTCTCATTTCATCATCAAGTTCATTGATCATATTCACACTCCTTGAAGAAGTTCGCACTTGAGCAGCAGGTCATCATCTTGAGCAACAGATCATCATATTGTTGCAGCGAATATATTTCAAGGAGAAATATATTCATTCTGTATCTTCGCAGCTAGGAAAGGTGCTATTATTCATTGTATCAAATTCGGCCTTGTGTTAGGCCTGAGTTGTAAGCAGATTTCTGCTCTTGTTCCAGAATATATAAGCGATATATTTGCTGGGTTTTTCCCCTCGAGTTGGAGGGTTTTCCCAGGGTATCTTGTTGTGTTCATTGTCTTATGTGTTGCATTTTCTGATTGCTTTCATTTCTGATCCTAAAACTAACAAAATTAATAATCATATTCAGTTGTCTCAGTTATCTCACATTTGGCCAGGGTGATCTCATGTTTTCAAGGAACTAAGGAAAAGGTTTGCAAAGGAAATTCTTTCCAAGAATAGAGCTTTCCTGTCAAAGATTTACCATTTTTCAAACACTTATAGACTGGGCTGCATAGCTCGTCTCCTTGCCCAGAAATAGAAAAACCTTTAAGGAACACTCTATTTCAACATGGAAAAATATAGTGCAATAAACAAACATCCCAAATGTCATGTCCCCATTTCTGCCCGGGACCTAATTTTAAATGTTGGCGTGAAAAATGGTGTTTCTCAACACCAAAATAACTATATAATATTAAATAATAATATAAGTTTAAATAATTAAATAATAACATTTAAATTTGAATAATAATAATAACTATTATTTCCTTTCCTGGCCGACCCAATTGGGAAGGCGCCATAGTTGCATATATATTATGAATCATTTGATCAAGTGGAGCATGATGGATTGGACAAGCATTTTATTTGGTGGCTTAGGAGACAAAAACCTCCGTAGCTCCAAGCTAGGTAGGACAAAATCCTCACCTGTGTTTGCTTGTCCAGTCTTCTTGCCATCTCTGTTGCAGCCTCTGACTTAGATTTCTTCACGGATTATAGGTGCGAGCAAAAGGGAGACCGCTGGCGGAGTTTGGGCAATTAGTGCGTTGTAATCAATCCCACTCATTCACGGGCGCCATATTAAAGGAACCAATCACGAGTCCATTCAGATCAACAAGCCAACTCGGGATTCATGGGAGCGTGGGTGACACTAGTCTGGGTAGGTGCCACTACAAGGGTGCCTCCCATTCGCGCCATATTGCATCATCGTTCCTCTACTTGGGCGCACAGATCCAAGTAGCACTGCATTGCCATCGTTTCTCATTGAAATTGCAAACCTTCTGAGCGCCCCATTGCTCCATACATTGCTTTGAGCCCGTTGGCTATCCTATCGTGACTCCTTCCTATTGGGCGTTGGGATTAGATTTGTATTATTCAAGGGCCACTATCCGATAAATCCAACAAGTATGATTTCATCTGCTGATCAGAACTGGAGGCAGATCTGAATAAGTTATGTTATTCACCCCTCTGTTGTTCACGCAATATAATTCTGCTGTTCAAGTCAAGTCGTGAGTTTATTACTACTGTTTGGATTTAATCTGAAACTTAGTAATTATCAGTTTTGACCACTGGAGTTTATTATGATTGGGATCTGAATAAGTTATGTAAATCACGGGAGCTTGGGTGACAACAATCCGAATAGGCACTACTGCAAAGGCACCTCCCATTCACACCATATCATATCATTGTTCCTCTACCTGGCTGCACAGATCGAGCTAGCACTGCATCACCATCATTTCTCATTGATATTGCAAACCTTCTGAGCGCCCCATTGCTCCATACATTGCTTTGAGTCCATTGGCTATCGTACCTGACTCCTTCCTATTGGGCGATGGGATTAGATCTGTATTATTCAAGGGCCACTATCCGGTAAGTCTGGCAAGTATGATTTCATCTATTGATCAGAACTGGAGGCGGATCTGAATAAGTTATGTAATTCACCCCTTTGTTGTTCACACAATATAATTTTGCTGTTCAAGTCAAGTCGTGAGTTTATTACTGCTGTTTGGATTTAATCTGAAACTTAGTAATTATCAGTTCTACACTGGAGTTTATTATGATTGGGATTCTAATTAAGAATTCTGAGAACATTCACCCATGATGGCATCTTGACTGCTGTTAGGCCTAATCTGGAGATTATTCATTAATCAGTCCTCTTTGCTGGCTGGAGCTCCTTATGAATGTGATTCTACTCAGATATGAGTTGACATTATAGTCGGTGTGGCTTCACTACATCAGTTATTGTTTGGTGGCATCTCCGTTTACTGTGTAAGACCAATCGACGATCAGAGCAGCCTTTATTTTTATCGCTGCTATTGTACAAATAGCTGTGTGTGGTGTCTGGCATTGATATGAGCAGCCTAAACTACTAATTACTGTTATCGTGCATATAGCTATGTTGAGGTGCCTTACATTGTTGATATCGTCAAACTAAATGCCAGTTTGGAAATACTCTGTATGAGCATGATTGTTACATCCGGGTGATATTCTGTGCTGTTGTGGATTCAATTGGGACTGGGTGTCTTATAGTGGTATCAAAGCCTCAATCCTGCCAGCCTGTGAATCTGATTGGGTGAATGTAGTTATACCACAGACACAGGGGTGAGGAGGAGGAAGACGATAAAGTTGCAGTCTCCAAAATTGCCTGTTGGTATGAAGGGTATCGAAAGCATAAGGATCTCCTTACATTCCAAGAATATTCAAGATTGACAAGAATGTCTATACCCGTGGATGAGGAGATTATAAAAATCTTTGATGATTACTTAGACGAACCTGAGGCTATCAAGGCTACAGAGTCTTTTAACAGGTACTGCATGAGAAAAAGAAAGGAACAAGATAAAATTGAAGATATACAAGAGGAAATATCTTTTCCTCTTTTCACGAACTTGAGGGGAATAACAAAAGAACAAATTATGCTCCCATCTGTTACTCAAGAAGAGGAAGAACAGTCAAAGCAGGAACCAAACAGTGATGAAGACATGTCTATGGAACATTTTTCTGAAGAAAAGCTAGGAGTATGTGTTGACGATGCGCCAGTGATTGTGGATGATGGCCATGAGACACCCACCCACTTTTCAGGTATGGAAGGAATCAAACCTTATGATGATGACCAGCAATATTTGGAAAAGTGTGATAAGAGTTATGCCATTGTGCAAAGTGGTAAATCAGCTGTCATTGATCAGCCTATGGGTGAACAAGGTTTCAGTTATGAGGGTATGCACAAGAGATTGTTCATTGGACAAAGCTACATACAAGGTATGTCATTCCCTAGTGAGTACAATAGTCTTTGTTTCATGCACATGATCACTTTTGATAACTATCTATTGGAGTTGCATGAGAGTGTCATGCCCCCGAAATTGCAACACTAAACATTCAAATGCAAATAGATAAATAAAATAAATAACAATATAGTTATTAAAAAAATATATAAAATATAAATATAAATATAAATATTAATAATTATTATAAGTATAATTATTACCACGTAATACTATAAGCATTATATATATATATATATATATATATATATATATATATATATAACTTATATATAAATAAATATATATTAAGACAGCACTACTTATATATAAGCAGCAGCAACTATATTATTATCATGTCATAAAAGAGCACCCATTTTATGGAATCGTAGAATACAAAGGCAGCGATTCATTTTAATAAGAGCAGTAATAATTATTATTAGAAGAACTTTAGAGCAGCGGTTTGTATTTGTGAGGGGGCAGCGATTCAAGGGACACATCCACTCAATGATTATCACTGTTGAAAGGGTGCAATCCCTCACCCAACCAAAAGGTATTTAAGGGGAGATTTATGGGAATCAAGGAAGCTATCATTGCTGGCTGGAAAAAGGGAAAGAGTCTGCAGATCACTGGCTGTAGAGAAGAGGAGAGACAGCAGATCAATGGTAAAATCAGAGTCTGCAGATCACAATATCTGGTATGCGTTATTTATTACAGGTAAGGATAGTGAGGTATTAGTAATATTTGATATATATATATATTATTTACAATGTGATGTTAATAATATTTGATATATGATGTTATTCATAATGTTTTTTGATTATTTATGATATTAGAATGTAATAATATGTGATGTATAATATTATTTAAGATATTATCCTTAGGATATAATGTTATGTGATGAATAATATTATTCCTGATATTATCATTAGGATGTAATAATACTTGGTGTCTAATATTATTTATAATATCGTCATTAGGATATTAATAATATTTGATGTATAATATTGGGATGATCATTTAATTTGTTATTTTATTGATACTATTTATTGATGTTAATTTTAAGTGTTATACATATACTTGTTGATATCAATTATTCATTTATAGAAGGAATACTCCTGGTATGGATTCCTATTGAGTTTGCTGATATGCTTATTTAGAGATTACATTATTGTGTTTATGCCTTCACCATGGTGGGGGAAAGGGGGGATTGCCAAGAAAATATAGCAAAGGGGTCCTCTCCTAGATATGCCACCCAATGGAGGGACAAGATGAGTCCACATGGGCCAAAGGGGTACTGCCGTTGCCTCAATGGGTATTGCCTTTTGGTCTAGGGGAGTTGAGCCACCAGGATGCCCTTGCATCTCCTAATAACCCATCTTGATGTAATGAGATTATGAGTTAGTAAAATCGATACATATCCACACCATGGATAAGGGAAGGGAGGAATTGTCGAGGGAGTACAGCGAGAGGGCATCTTCTAGTACGCCACCTAGGAGGGGACAAGATGAGTCCACATGGGCCAAGGGGGTACTTGCCGTTGTCTCAACGGGTGCTGCCCTTGGGTCTAGGAGAGTTGGCTACCAGGACACCCGCTGCAACTCCACTTACCTCACCATGATGGTGTAATGAGTTTAATAGATGCTTTAATTTAAATGTGAGTTAGTAAAACCGATACATATCCACACCATGGATAAGGGAAGGAAGAATTGCCACGGGAGTACAGTGAGAGGGCATCTTCTAGATACGCCATCCAGGGGGGGACAAGATGAGCCCACATGGGCCAAGGGGGTACTTGTCGTTGCCTCAGCGGGTGCTGCCCTTGGGTCTAGAAGAGTTGGCAACCAGGACACCCACTGCGATTTTACTTACCCTATGAGGATTGCCGAGGGAGTACAGCGAGAGGGCATCTTCTCGATACACCACCCAGGAGGGGACAAGATGAGCCCACATGGGCCAAGGGGGTACTTGCCGTTGTCTCAATGGGTGGTGCCCTTGGGTCTAGAAGAGTTGGCTACCAGGACACCTGCTGCAACTTCACTTACCCTACCAGGTTGTCATGAGTTTACTAATACTCAGGGAAACCTGGGGATGCGTCCCCCCCAAAAAATGCCCCATTCCCAGACGCCCTGCAATCGGGGATCTGCTAGGGACCGTCCTCCTTTGCGTGAAATCTGTGAAACGCCTTGGGGACCTGGGACGGGGTTGACCAAAAGAGGGACGGCTGACCAGTCCCGGGGACGGCAGGGGACGGCCAGGGGACGCCTGAGCCGTCCCCCAGCAGTCCCCCACGTCAAAACATGTTTTAAAAATAAAATTTATATATATATATATAGTTTTCAGTTTTTTGGTTTTTGAGTTGTTCGTTTAAATTATTTTCATATATCTTTCACAATATTTGGAACACTCACAAGATAAATATTTGATGCTCTATTAGAGATATATAAAAATAACAAAAAGTTATTCCAAAAGTGTGTAAACTTGAATTTATTTGCTTGCTGTTCACTAACAGGTTTTAGAGACAAAGACTTAGGATTTTGACCTTTTTAAACAGTTCTTCACAATTGGAAATAGGCTGAATATTAAGGCAATTTGATGCCCAAAACTCCTTGAGTGCAACAATTTGTGAGCTGGAAATAACCTTATGTAATTTGATATAAGTTTATAAAGTATAACTCGGAGGTTGTATTATGATTCATGTATGTTAATTCTGAATTTTCAATGTGTATTGAGTATTGACAAAGAATATTGAACACAAATGCTATATATAACGTATATTATGTATGCTTTATCCATGTTTTCATATGAATATTTTAAATTTTCCCTATATTTTATATAGCCGTCCCCTGCCGTCCCTAATTTTGGCCTTAAAAATCGGAAACTTGGGGACTCGTCCCGCCGTCCCTTGCTGTCCCCGTCCCGGAAACTTGGGGTAACCTTGCTAATACTTGAAATATGATCAATTGCTAAATATTGATATTGTGATTATAATCTATTACTCAAAATGGTTATGGTGATGATTTCTAACCTATGTACAGGGCTCAACCTTCAAAAGAAGGGTACTCTCTAAACTCATTGTTTATTTAAGCAAGAAAATTAGGGCAGATTTAGGCGTTCCCAATTAGGGACATTACAGAGAGACATCTTGTTGAAGAGCTAATCATAAAGACTAAGGGATGGCCTAGTAAGAAGATCCTGCAGTGTGACAGTGTTTGGGTTGACATGGATAGTATGGGACTCACATGCAAGGATGAACCAATGATGTGGAGAGATAGTGAAGAGAATGCAACACCTAAAGAAGATGAAGTTGCTCTCACATGCTTTCAGTAGGATGATCTAATGTCGCTTTCTAGGTTTACCATAATTATTGCCCTGATTTTCTAAAGATATCCTTTATGATGATTTAGTGTTCAAACTATGTTCTTTTTCTCCTTTTCCTGATCAAACATAAGATTAAAACATTCATAAATTTATTCATTTTTATATCAAATAATCAGAATTACTTATAAGGCTCAATAATTGTTGCAAGCATCTTTATTGTATAATCGTATTATATATATATATATATATATATCATATAAATATATATATAATTACATACAATAATGTCAATGGAGCAAACGTATCAGCAATGTTATAAGATAACTAGTAGCATGCATGATTTATTATTCCCAATGCCATCAATAAAAATTATTTAAATCCATAATGTATTTATCAACACCATTATTCAAATGTACAAACACTTATCTAACTTATTATTTAAATTCATAAAAATACTTATCTCCGATATCTCTATTTCTCCAAGCTACCATTATGTAGAACCTCTTTATTTCCAGCCAGCTATGCCTTTAATTATTCTTTATTCATATTCTAACACTATTCTTGTGGCAACAGCAATTCATATCTCATATTTTATTTACTTATTTTCTTTTACTCTATTCTGAATGCATATTTTATTATACTTGCTGATCCTTTTTAAATCAGACTTCATACGCCTTTCGTTCTACTTTTCCCATCCTATTCTCCATTTCCTTATGGCTCCCTTTCGATTCAACTTCCCTTGACCTTTATATCCTTCTTATACCGTTTCATGAAGGGAGGCATCTTTTAGAATAGTCAACCTTTTATAAGATCGCGCCCCTTTGTTAAGAGCCTTACCTTAATAAAGTTTGATCGCTGCATTTGTTAATTGTCCCTATTAGGAGTTGACTTTGGTGTTATTTACCTTTCTTTTATTTAGTATAATTTATATGTTATATTTTATTTTTTACTTATCTCTCTTTTATTTAATATGTTAGATATTATTTCTTTTATGGTTTATGAAATCATATAGATTATTATATTTATGATGTTTTTAGACTACACTTTGTAATTTTTGTGTTATTTTATATTTATCATTTTATGTTTATTATTTTATATTTATGTCTCTCTTTAAAATAATTATAATTTTATATATTAACTTTATACATATATTAAATTTTCTTATTTAATATGTTTATTCTCAAATTAGTATTATATATATATTTATATTATCATATTATTATAATAATGTTAAATTGTTAACATATATTTATATATGTATTTTTTTCATATTTGTATTATTATTTATTTGTTTATCAATTTATCTGTGTTTCAAATCTCGGGACATGACAGATGAGGATTGACTTCTTACATCAACCAATAAGGAGTACATGTGTCTTCATAATGACCACAAGAAAGAAGGGCATGCTGTCACAGGATGTTGCAAATCAGTGATGATTGATCAGATTTATGAAGGAGATGTTGAAGACAAATCGGAAATGTTGCATGGAGATTTTAGGTCTCATATGTCACATCACTTGGAAGGGCAATTGAAGGTGAATGATAGTCAAATTGTGGCAGCCCTAACTCACTTTGATGATATTCATAAGATGATGGCAGACTTGTGATGGAAGGCTCTAAGAGGACATGAAGGACTTGAGGGAGGTATATCTCTTGATGATTTGCACAAACTCCAAGAGGCGTTGGTGGTAGTGAAGTCAAACTACCTACACTTACTTGCAGATAGGGATCATCTCCTCGCACTTGACAAGATTCATGTTAATGCCTTGAGACGAAAGGAAGAGGAAGTGGAGAGCACTTTGGATTCCTTGTTGAGCACTCAAAGGGCTCTTCGAGAATCGGAAGAGCATGTGGATGAGCTTTGTTGGGAGTTGGGCTTGGCACACTCTTCATCACACCTAGTGGAATTTCAGACTTATATGGCAACCACATCCAATGAAAGACATGGCAACATGAAGGGGGCAAAGAGTGAAGACATGGTGGAAGGTCTTGAAGGACTCCATGGAGACATTGTTTGCAGCCATAGGATTGAGTTTGTAACACATGGTTTGCACTTGGAGACATCTCGTGGACCAGCACTTGTTGATAACCATTCCCTCATGGAAGGAGAGATGATTGAGATTGAGGTGGACCTCACAGATGAGCGTGACGTAAGGGCTGATTTCCTGGAGTATGACAGCAGACTTATATCTTCACATTATCATGTTATGACAGCCGAAAGGATCAGCTTGAAGGGTTATAATTCTCATGAAGAAACTCATGTTGGGTCGACACTTGTTGGAGAGTATGAAGCAATGTGGAAGGAAGTGATTGAAGGCACCATAAAAAGGCATGCCAATGGTCCTGATTTTCTGATCTGGAACAATAGTCCCTCATTCTTGTGTAGTCAGATGTTGGTGGCTCTTACACATGAGAATGAAAACGGGAAGACTTCTCCTACGGTTGGCAATCCATTGGGAGTCAAACACGAAGACTTGATAGGCCATAGTAGGAAAGAGTATGGATGTACCCAAAATGTACTCAATCCCCCAAAAATATCTGTCGTACTAGCATATTGTATCCACGTACTTGTACACCCATACCCAAGATGACAGCTTATATTTTTTTATAAATTTTGTATGTAGGATGGTTTCTTCTTTCCTAGGATGCTCATGTCATTGTCTCTTTACATTAAAAACTAAGTTACTAGTTTCTACAAGTTTTAGTTCCATCACCATATTGGATGG
Source organism: Sequoiadendron giganteum (assembly GCA_007115665.2). Taxonomy (NCBI): domain Eukaryota; kingdom Viridiplantae; phylum Streptophyta; class Pinopsida; order Cupressales; family Cupressaceae; genus Sequoiadendron; species Sequoiadendron giganteum. The sequence goes on along the minus strand of CM021100.1, from coordinate 827,805,961 downwards.
GTTGGTTTTGGGTATGGCCAAAGGTTTGCTTGGGTTCATCTAGGGCACACTCCTGTTGCCTTGGGTACCTTATGCGTATGTCTAGGGCCTGACCCCCTTGATATTGCAAGTGCCCTATAGGTATGTCTATCTTGAGATGACTTTAAACACACACAAGCCAAAAACCACAATTTTTTTGATGCATGCTAATTTCGTTTTTCTCGAGATGTTCCTATGTCATTGTCTCTTTACATTAAAATCTAAGTTATTGGGTTTTGCATGTTTTAGCCTTGTTGCATTGGATGGGACAAGTTTGGGTATAGGCATGGGCTTGGCCATGATGTAATGTCCTAGATTCCTAATAGTCACCATTGAATTAACTTAATTAATTAAATATTAAATTGTCCTAAGTAATATTTTGGATTTTATATTTAATTAATTAATTAAACGTTAAAGTGACTTTATTAAATAATATGCTCAAATATTAAATAAAGTAACTTTACAAAGGCAAAAATATTTAGTAAGTGGTGAAGTATAAAAGGCAAGGAAAAAAAGGAATTAATCATCTTGGAAAATTTATTATCGAGAGCAAGTTTGAGAGCACAACTTTCAGGAACCTCGAGGAATGAAATCCTTGAGCAGGTGGGTTGGACAAAAACCCGATTCATCTACTGGGTGGTTTCATTTCAGAATTCACAGTTGGATTTCATTGAGAGAAATTTGTGAAGTCTACTACGAAGACAAATTTCAGGTATTTGGTGGGATTTCAGGTTGATAATTTCTAGAGTTTCCAGGTCTGCAAGAGGAAGGAATATACAATGCACATGGAGTTATTAAAATATTGCAGTGCTTGTGTATACAATGATGGAATGAAATTGGTAAATTGTTATTATTATTGAACCTGCATATTCGTACAGTTATGAGGAAATGGATTGAATAAATATATATGAAGAACAACAGTTTATTCATCTCCTAACGTCCAATCGGCAATATTACTTAGGTTGCCACCTTATTCTAAGATTGCCACAGGATTATCGTTCCTTATTAAGGATCATGAGTTTACAAGAGTATTGCGTTATATATAAAGGTCAAAGCAGCTTGTGGGTAGCAAACATATTTATTGAAGGCAAACCATATGAGACAGCTCCACCCTTTAGAGGAGTATTGCCACATCACACTAAGAATAATGAGTTTGTAATAGTTGCTCTCCACTATTCCATAACAGTCGACACCAAATAAAGGCAAATAAATAAACAACCTCCAAACTTGTTATTGTGAATGGTTTGTGGTTATTTAAGAAGCTGGTCATCTTCAGTATTATGGACCTCTACCTTTTTCTTGGAAGCCCAAAATCAGAGCCCAAGATCAGCTACTATATACAGCTGGTGAACTAACATCAAATGAATTGATGAGGCATCCCACAAGTTAGAAAATATATGAACTTGTATTTTGGAAGTATTTGTATTCTAGAAAATAATCGTATTATATCTGTTGCTACAGAACTTGCATGCCATGTGTATGTTTGCAAAATTATTAGAATATCAATCTCAAAAAATCTGGAAATTATGTTGATATAGATAAATGTGAAAATTATTTGAATTTGCTATAGTGGGACATAGAAAAGGAAATTATATAGAGCTAACTGAATAGCGAACTATTTGACAAAATGCTTGCATTGCCAAACAAATAAAAAATAATCGCAAGAAATTATCTATTAGTAGTGAGGGATCTTACACATGACATGTCCTTGATGCATTGGGTACCTTGTGGGTATGTTTGGGACATAGGTGAACCTAGGAGGACTTGTGACCACAAAACATTTAAAAAAATCAATGCAAGTGAACCCTTACATACTTTTATTAAGTTATGCAATGTTGATTTTCTATGTCATTGCACCACTTGGATTTGTGCAAGCCTTTGAATAGCCTTTTGTCTTGGGTACCTTTTGGGTACACCTGTCTTGAGATGACTTTAAAGACACACAAGCTGAATGCCACAGTTTTATTTTTATTTAATGTAGGATGATTTCTTCTTTTCTAGGATGCTCTTGTGTCATTGTCTCTTTACATTGAATTCTAAGCTATTGAGTTTTGCAAGTTTCGACCTTGTTACTGTATTAGATGGGATAAGTTTGTGTATAGGTGTGGGTTTGGCTTGGTTTTAGTTAGGGTATGGCTCTGCCACCTCGAGTATGTTTGGGAAATATCCACAAGGTTCTTGGAATAGTAGGGATATGTCCTAGGTAAACCTAGGAGGATCATGGCCATGGAAGGTTTTGTTTTGTTTTTTTAATAAAAAGATGTTGGTGAACCACACATAGTTTTATTAATCTATGCAAAGTTAATTTGTTTGCATTGTGGTGCCACTTGGGTTTGTGCAAGCCTTTTTTCCAAGAGTTTTCTTGTTAAAGCTTTCTTATTAGTGATTTTATCCTTTGAAACTAAGAAAAAGTGAAGTTGTATTTTCTCTATCAGTCTACAATAGATTTATATGTGCTCTTTTCTCTTGGGGCCATAAACTTGAACAAGAACTTGGTCATAGTCACCCCATAGGCACCCCTTGCAAGCTTCTTTTTCATTCTTTTCATCAGCGCTCCATGCATACATCAATCCACGAAATGATATTGTCTCGATTCTTTCCAAATAAAAGCTTGGTTATACTCCTTTGATAGCTTGAGATTATTGTATCTTTACAAGTAAGAAAGAATGACAAAACATAGAGGAATGAATGGGAAGAGATAATTGCTTGCTCACTCTTATTAGAGATTATTAAGACTTACCTTTGTAATAAAGTTACTTTGGTGACTTAATTTAGACTAGTTTAGTTCTATTATTAGTTCACTATTTTTTAGAGTAGTTGTTATGCATTGTTTTATCTTCACTCCATACTCTATATAAGGAGGTGAACGTCTTTGTAATCGTTGATCCAATCTAATAGAATAATATTGTGTTATAATTTTTTCATAACATGGTATCAGAGCAGGTTTCATAGATTTGAATAAGAGTCATGCAAGGACAAATTGTGGGAATTTGTGGCTAGGGATTAGTGATTTTTTATTTTTATTTAAAATTTGTTGAATTGTACCTATATTTGCCTGAAATCGCGACTATTTTTTAAGGAAATCACACGGTTTTCTTCAAAAAAAATGTGAGGGTTTTTCTTTTGGAAAATACAGCTATTGTTTATTAGAAAAATCATGTTGCCATTTTTCAAGAATTTTTTTGTCATGTTTTAGTCCAAAAGTCGCATCTTCTAGGAACAAACACAGGTCAAAGAAAACAAATTCATAGGGCCCCTGGTTTAGAAAAGACATGTTTTCTAAAAAAATGCCCTTTTTTATTTTGGTTTGAAGGTCATGTGGATAGATTTTTTTTTCAGCAATTTGTTCAAAGTTTTTAAAGTCATTTTTTGCTTATGGTTAGGGTTTAGATCAGCTGTTAGATATTTTTCAAACCTGTGACTAGGGTTTCATCAATCCATGGCTAGGGTTCATCAAATTAGTGAGTAAGGCAAATAAAATTGATTGCTATTGTAGAAGATTTGTCTAGCAGCTAGGACAAAGTTTATGGAAGGTATTAGGGGTTGACAATTTTCAGTTTTATTTTTTGGGCTTCTATCTTTTCTGGAAATGGAAATTCTATTAGATAAATATTTTGGCTTCAATTTTTGTACTTGGAATATAAAAATCCAGATGCAACTGATGCACAAATACCTGTGGTTAATCGTAAATAGAAATGAGAAACTTCCTGATGCTAATAAAGTATTGGAATGACAAAGTAAAGATGATACAGCCAAAGCCGTTATTGGTCTCGGCCTCTCCAATTCTGAGTTACATCATATAGATTTGACAAAACCATCTAAGGAAATTTGAACACATTGTTTGGAGAAAAAGCAGTTAATGCTAACCTTTTCTTTAAAGCTTCAACTTTTTAAGTTCAAGATGATTGATCGAGTCACTATGTCAAGCCATATGAACAATTTGAGATGTTTTCTTTGACAACTAGAAAAAGTCAATGCTGCAGTGGATGATGAAGATGCTAAAGCCATTTTATTAAATAATTTATCTTCAAAATTCAGGAATCTCATCTTTACTCTTAGTCACCTTCTAAAAGTTTGGAAGATATGATTTCAACTCTCCTATCTGAAGAAAAGAGAACTTTGTAGGAGACACAAAAGATGATTCTCAAGCTGAGGTAGCATTATACTCAAATTGTATAGGATCTAATAAGGACAAAGTGGGGGCATAATGCTATTATTGCAAGAAAATGGGTCACACAGCTTGGAACTGTAGAAATTTGACGAATTGTTAGGAATTAGTGTTCACATGGGTGTCATGATTAGTATGTTTAATAAATAGAGTTAAGTACATTAATATTAAGTTGTTGAGAAATAATTTAATATTATATTATAGTGATTGTTTTTTTGTATTTTAGGAGTTTGTTTATTTGTTAGTCATGTAATTATCTACATAAGGGAGTTGTTATAGGAGGTTTCCTATAATATAGAATATGCAAACCCTATATATATGCAAATGTATTGAATGAAAGAAAATATAGAAGCAATAATATTTTTGTGTAACATTTGTAGTTGTAACATAGCATTCTAAAAATCAATACAAATAATGTTCTCAAGGGAAAGATCAAGGAAGCTAATGTAGGCATTGTTGAAGACCCTCTGGATATTGATAGTGGTGAAGAAGTTGCTTTTTATGCTTTTTAAAGATGTGTAGTTCTTTCAAGATAGGTAGGAAGCTAGTGTAGACAAAGTTTAGAATGGATGGTTTCCTAGTTAGCTTGGGAGTCATACTCTTACGAGGGTCATAAGACAACTTGATGGAGCTTTGTGAGTGTAGCTTAGCATAGATTGTTGTCCAATGGTTTGGTAGATTAGTGATTTGGGAGTTTGGGGAGGTGGTAATTCAGGAACTTGGGAGTTCAGCTCGGGAGCTAGTACATCTTTACGAGGCTTTAGGGCAGCTTGATGGAGGTCTACTTGGTAGAACCGTTTTCAAAGAAAAGCTTCTGAAAAATTCATGATTCTGCATTGTTCTTAGTTTTCTTATGTTAGTTTGGTTTGTTTTAGTATAGTAAGTCTTAACAGGGGTATTAGAGATTATTAAGACTAACCTTTGAAATAAAGTCACTTTAGTGACTTAATTTAGATTAGTTTATTTCTATTATTAGTTTGCTATTTTTAGAGTAATTGTTATGCATTGTTTATCTTCACTCCAAACTCTATATAAGGAGGTAAATCTCTTTGTAATTGTTGATCCAATCTAATAGAATAATATTGTGTTCTGTTCGTTTTCATAACAACCCTTGCATAATCTTATTTAACTATTTAAAACTAATATAATTAAATTTTATATTAAACTAAATTCTATTAGATTATATTGTACTAAGTACAAAATATTATTAAAAGTGTGTGTGTGTGTGTGTGTATATTGTATGGCATTACCTAGCTGTATTGAATCCAGGGAAAAAAAAACTGCCCTACCAGTGAACCCGAACTCCAAACCTGTACCCAGCCCCATACTTGTATTGGCAACTTAGATTAATTTTTTGAAATGTACAGAACATTGCTTGCAGTTTTTCAGGTGGTGTTTTTTTTCTATTTAGTTCAATTTTTATTTGTTTCCTATGATGAATACATTATTTTTTGTGCTCTTGCATTTTCCTTGGACATGATCTCAGCTTCCCCTTGGAACGTTGTCAAATTTCTGTCATTCTGTTTGCAACAATTTGCATATTACAATGGACTTAAATAACCTGATTACTTGTGAAAAAAGAAAGGCATACAAACCGCTTTTCTACTTGGTCATAGGAACTGTGAAAAAAAGACAAGATGATCACGTTTTTCTGATATAAGTTGTAATGTCCATATCTTTTTAACTTTTCATTGATAAATATATTATCTAACAGATAAAGCAAAGGAATTAGAAGTATAATGAAATGCTTGATAATGACTCTAGAAAGGTGACACAAATTTGACAAATTATGGTGTACTAAATAGCGTTGCTGTATGTTTCTCATAGCAAATGATTATTTTCATTTTATATTTTTCCTGTTAATCTATTATGAGTTTTCTTCAGACTGACCTGAAGGTCTGGGTTTCACGCAGGTGTTTTTGCCACAAGAAGACCATTGATATGGGATATGTCTGTTCAGTTTGCCTCTCTATCTTCTGTGGACCCTCCAAAAAGTGTTCTACATGCGAGTAAGCAAATATGATTGTCCAGAGCTTAGAGCTTGAACTTATATTGTGTCAATCATATAGGTTTCATTATGCTATTAGGAATTGCATTTATATATGCCAATAATTCAGCATGTTGTAGTGTCTGTAAACATTATGCATATCTTCTGTGACTGTTGATATATGATTTAACACAACTATATGTAGAAACCATTTTGCTTATCTGAAGGTAGTGGAGAACACAATGAGCTGCAAAAGATGTATGTATTGTATAGATGATACCATGCAATTTTATGTCATAGGGATAATATCACAAACTTTATCACAAAGACAATAATTCTTGTAATTGAGGTGTAGACAGGTTTTAATGAGAGAAAATTGAATAATAAGAGAGCAATAAGTAATAAGAGAGCCATGAAGGCTAAATATAAAGACAAAGTAATCTCATCCAGTGTGGAGATATTCTCAGTCACAACTCATGATTGCCTTATTTGTCATGATTCCAACCTCATCTTTATATGGTTTCATTCTTGTGAATGTTATGGGGGTCAATTGAGTCACTTCTACACAATTTCCGTATTCATCATAATTCCACTCTATCTGATATTTTACAAGACCTCATGCTTAAATGTGGTGTGGGGACAGTCATGGAACAAGTTCATTTGGTAATTTACAATCTATGGAGGAAATGCAGAGTAAGCATCCCTTAAATGGAAACAGCAGTGCTGATAACTGGCCTAGTGGCTGCAAGGTTCAGAATCACAAACTTAGTTTGGAGGGCAGCTGTGCAGCAACATGTTATGAAGACTGACTTAATTCAGAGTCAAGTATGTTGATGATATAGAGCCGCGGGCATCTACTTCCAGGTGCGATTTCACATGATGAGGGATAAATTAAATATAGCCATGGGCTATTTAATTTATACATTTGATATAAGATATGAAGAGGTGCTTCATCCATTTGTAATTAAATAAAATGATTTTATTTAATAAATAATATTACATTTAATAAAGGCCGACTTCTAGAAAATCGCGCCTCTCCACAAAGACGTATTTCCTAGAGGCCAACCTCTCTTGGTGAAGAGGTGTGAATTCATTTGGTTGCCTATATATACAATGCCTTTCATTTGTGTTTAATCATGAAGTCAAGTTCAGTTCCGCATTCTAGAAGAAGTTCATTCTGTAGCAGCAAGTTCGTCATTTTGAAGCAGCAGATTGACTTCAAGGAGATTATTATATTCTCTTGTGTATTGCATCTAAGAGAGGTGCTATTATTCATTGTATCAAATTGGCATTGTTTTGTGCGTAAGCTGTAAGCAGATTTCTACTCTTATTCAATCAATATATAAGAGATATATTGGCTGGGTTTTTTTCTCCCTCAGGTTGGAGGGTTTTCCCAGGGTATTGGCTGTGTCTTTGTGTTGAATTTTTTAATTAAATTTCTGTGCATTACTTACGATCATAAAACTAACATGGTATTAGAGCAGGTTTGAAGAAGATCTTGATCAGATTTGTGTATCACAGCGATACTCTCAATTTATTTCTCATTCTTATTCACCTTCATCTCTTCGTCAAGATGGTGAATGGTCTCAAGTTTGAGGATAAGCTTGAGGGAGCATCAAATTTCATTTCGTGGAGATTCAAGATCATGTTCACCTTGGAGGAAAGTGAATTGGCAAAGTTTGTGGAGAGCATAGCTCCCGAGCCTACGGATGAAGAGGAAAAAGTTCTCTGGAAGAAGAAATATATTAAGGCGAAGAAGATATTAGTTGATTCCGTAAAGGATCATATTGTTCCTATTGTCTCCAAGTTAAGGACTGCAAGAGAAATGTTCAAAACCTTGGAGGAGATGTACGAAATCAATAACACGAGCCAAGCTCTTGCACTGAAGCAACAACTTCATCATTTGAAGATGGCGAAAGGAGAATCTGTTATTGCCTACTTCGTGAGAATAATCGAGTTGAGAGATCAACTCTTGTCTATTGGGCATGTTGTTGATAGCAAGGACTTGACCATGCTGGCTCTTAATGGTCTTCCTTCATCTTGGGAGTCCTAAATTCAGGGAATTAGTGCAAGATCAAAACTTCCCAAGTTTGATCGGTTGAGGGCAGACTGTATTCAAGAAGAGTCTAGGTTGGCTGCAAGAGGTATTGGGCAAAGCTCCATTAATTAAGACATTCATGTTCTTGCCACTCAATCCTCCAATAAGAAAGGGAAAGATGGGAAGAAAGGTTATTTCAAGAGAAACAGAGATAAAGGAGCTCATGGTGGGCCCGCATTCAAGAAGAAGAGGGACCTCTCCAAGGTCCAATGTTTTCGTTGTGACAAGTATGGTCACTTTGCAGCAGGCCTCCCATTGCAAATGTTGATGAAGTCTCTTTGCAGAAGGATTCATGTGAGTACCTATTCTATTCAGCCTTGTCAAGCAATGTAACTACCGACACCGACACTTGGCTGATTGATAGTGGTGCCTCTCATCACATCACCGGATTTAGGGAGCATCAATCTGATTTGGTGGAGAAAGATTCTAGTAAACAAGTCATTATTGGGGATGATGCTAGTTATTCTGTAAAAGGTGTTGGGACCTCATCTCTTCACTTGGATTCTGTTGCTTCCTTGCAATTGGATGATGTGCTATTTGTTCCAGGCATCAAGAGAAACCTTGTTTCCATCTCAGCCTTGGAAGACAAGGGTTACCAAGTTGCATTTTCAGAAGGCAAAGTTCTCATATGGGCGAAGAACTTCAACATTAAGATTGCTCGGGTGATTGGAGTTAGACATGGGTGTCTCTACAGGCTATGCACTTGTCCTTTTCAGGCTCTAGTGCTTGATTCCTCAAGTTTGTGTGATCTCTGGCATCGAAGGTTGGCTCACCTTCAATTTCGAGCTCTACCTATTATGGAGAAGATGGTCACCGGCCTTCCAAAGTTCAAACAGAAGCATGAAGGAACCTGCAAAGGCTGCGCTTTGGTTAAGAATACAAAAGGTCCATTCCATAGTAGTGAAAGTAGATCAAAATGTATCCTAGATCTTATTCATTTTGATTTATGTGGTCCAATGTCTGTTGCGTCTTCGAGTGGTTTCTTGTATTACATTATTTTTATTGATGACTACTCTAGAAAGACTTGGATTTATTTCTTGAAATCTAAAGAAGCTGAGGAGATAATAGAGATTCAAAGAATTCAAAGCTTAGGTGGAGAGTTTGTCCGGAAAGAGGATCAAGGTCTTGAGATCCGATAATGGAGGAGAGTGCACTTCTGTTATCTTCCGTAACTTTTGCATTGAAGTAGGGATTAAGAGGGAGTTCAGCGTTCCTTATAATCCTCAACAGAACGGTGTTGCGGAGAGAAAGAACAGATATATTGTAGAAGCAGTCAAAGCCATGATTCATGACCAAGAATTGCAAAGCATCCAGGGCTGCTATCTATGTTCAGAATAGAAGTCCTCACAGGATCTTGGAGAATATAACTCTTGAAGAAGCATTCTCAGGGGTGAAGCCTGAAGTAAGTCATTTGAGGATCTTTGGACATCCAGTGTATGTTCATGTACCAAAGGAAAAGAGGACAATGTTGGAACCTTTTGGCAAGAAGGGAATTTTGGTAGGCTATAGTGAGACATCAAAAGCCTACAAAATCTACATTCTGGGTCAGAAGACAATTGAGATCAGTAGAGATGTCACATTTGAGGAAGATGTTGCATTTAGAAGAACCAAGGGCACTCATATGGAGATTGATGATGAAGAGCCTCCTCAGGATATGGAAGTTGATCATGTTCTTGAGAATTAGAGGGAGGCTGCAGAACCTAAAGGAGATGATCCAGTTGAGCCCTTGGAACCTACTGATGGGCCTACAGATATTGTGATTGGAAGGAAAAGACCTCTCTGGGCCAGGAAAATAATGCAGGAGGCAGAAAGTTTTGCAGCCCCAAGAGGAACGTTTAGAGAAAGTAAGAGACCTAATAAGTTCTCCAACTATGTAGCCTTGATGAGTTAGATTATTGAGTCAGAGCCTTCTAGTGTTGAGGAAGCTTCTAGTCAACAAGTTTGGAAAGATGCTATGTCTGAAGAGTATCAATCCATACTTAAGAATGATGTTTGGGACATCGTTCCTAGACCCGAAGGCAAATCTGTGGTGTCTTCTAAATGGCTCTTCAAGATCAAGCATGCGGCTGATGGGAGCATTGAGAAGTACAAGGCCAAATTTGTGGCTAGAGGGTTTTCACAAAAAGAGGGAGTTGACTATGAAGAAACCTTTGCTCCAATGGCTCGTCATTCTTTTGTCATAACCATTATTGCTATTGCTGCATCTAGAGGATGGAAAATTCACCAAATGGATGTAAAGACTGCCTTTTTGAATGGAGTAATTGAGGAAGAGGTTTATATTGAGCAACCTGATGGATTTGAGGTACATGGGAAGGAGTCACATGTTTGCAGGCTGAAGAAGGCCTTGTATGGTCTTAAGCAGGCTCCTCGTGCTTGGTACGAAAGGATTGATCGTTACTTGTTAAGCTTGGGTTTCTCAAAGAACAATGCAGATTCAAACCTGTACTCAAGGTAATTAATGGTGAAGCATTGATTTTGGTTTTGTATGTTGATGATCTAATTATCACTGGAGAAGAACACCTCATTCTCAAATGTAAGGAGTTAGCTTTTGAGTTTGAAATGAAGAATCTTGGTCTCATGCATTACTTTCTTGGCTTAGAAGTTTGGCAAAAGCCAGATGAGATGATTCTAAGGCAAGGGAAGTATACCATTGACATTCTGAAGAGGTTTGGTATGATTGATTGCAAACCTATGTCTACACCCATGGAGACCAACTTACATAAGTTGAAGGAGGCTGCAGCTAGCTCAGATCTGGTGGATCCCACGATGTATAGGCAGTTGATTGGTTCATTGATGTATCTAGTTCACACTAAACCAGATATCTGCTATGCAGTGAGTGCACTTAGTTAGTTCATGTGTGAACCAAGACAGGTACATCTTGTTGCAACTAAACATATCCTAAGATACTTGCATGGCACAGCTGGATATGGGTTGAGATATTCTTCAGGTGTAGATTTGGAGCTGCATGGTTTTACTGATTTTGATTGGGTAGGGTGTGTTACTGATCAGAAGAGTACCTCTGGTTATTGCTTCAGTTTGGGATTTGCTATGATATCCTGGTGCAACAGGAAACAGTCTTCAGTGGCTTTGAGTACAATAGAGGCATAGTACATTGCAGCTTGTGTGGCAGCTCATGAAGCAGTGTGGCTTCGAAAGCTCCTTGCAAGATTGTTTGGACAATCAATGGAGTGTACTATCATTCATTGTGATAACCAGAGCTGTGTGAACTGTGAAGCTTTCTGTCAATCCTGCAAGCTATACAGTTGAGGTATATCAGCACTAATGAGCAGATGACAGACATTCTCACCAAGCCTCTCTCCAGGATAAAGTTTGTGTACTTTCGAGATAAGCTTGGTATGGTGGAGAATCAAGACCTAGCTTAGAAGGAGTGTCAATATCAGTGATGCTCTGTTAATGCATTTCTCTATTGAGAGAGATTTGAGGTGCAAGCCCTTGATAATGCATTTCTCTTTGAGATTTGAGGTGAAAGCCTTTGTTTCCACCCTCTGGGAGAGCCATGGTGGATGTCATGTGTGTGACTCCATGACATCGCGTGAGGGAGTCCGTGATGATTTTTCTTGTACTTGTGTTTCACCCTTTGGGAGAGCCATGGTGAATGTCACAGTGAGGTGATAACATCACATTGAGTGATGAGCACTTGTACATACCATCTATGGAGGTAGCCATGATGGTTGATATCACGATGAGGTGATATGCTTTCACGATGAGGTGATAGCTCTTTTCATGGGTGTAGCCATGATGATCGACATCACAATGAGCTGATATGTCTTGTACAGTTGGAAGTATTCCTCCTTAGCTGAGAGGGAGTGTTGATGATATACAGCCGCAGGCATCTACTTCCAGGTGTGATTTCACATGATGAGAGATAAATTAAATATAGCCATGGGCTATTTAATTTATACATTCGATATAAGATATGAAGAGGTGCTTCATCCATTTGTAATTAAATAAAATGATTTTATTTAATAAATAATATTCTATGTTCCACGGGGACGCATCCCCTAGGTTTTCGCCCCCCATACCCGTCCCGAAAACGTCTCGGGGACGGGGGACGCCTGGGGGACGGCTATCAAAAAGTCCTCGAAAATCGGGGACGTCCCCGATTGGAGGAAACGTCCCGGACACAAAGGGGGACGGCCAGCCGTCCAGGGGACGGATAGGGGACTCCTAGCCGTCCCCTAACCGTCCCGGGGACAGCCAGCCGTCCCCCTTTGCCCAACAACAATTTAAACACAAAATAAGAAGTTAATTTTAAATTTTATTTTTTTTATTCTTTCCTTTGTGGACCCTATGTCCTCCCAACCCTAATATGGCCACTTAAAACATCTTCTTACCTTCATTTGACCTCATTTTAACTTGCCAAAAAAAAATTGCAGCCAAAAGAAAAAGTGAGAAGAGAAAGAGGAGGGTTTGAAGGAGCTGTTGGAAAAGAAAAACCAGCATTTAGGAGGAAAAAATGAGAGCATTAAGGCAGCAACCAGCAAGAGAAGTGAAAGAGGTATTGGTTGGAGTTCCATTAGATGAGCTAGCCCCTCACAGTGACAATGACTCAAACTCTGAGTCTGATTTTGATGCAATGTTGGCAGATGCCGAGTAGCGGCAGCCATCATACTTTCTATTACTATGTTTTGGACACTTGTGACTTTGTCATTTTGACATTTTTAGTACAAACTTGTAGCCTTTTGGGCATTTTATTATTTAAAATTTATTTTATATCATATGCACATTGACTATTTGACATGAATTATGGTCCATGGAAGCAATTAGGTAGTTGTAGTATTAATTTGTTCGATAATTTGATTCTATGATGCATATGTCAATATGATTGGTGATTACATTTGCAACTTTATGAATGTTCATTGTTATGATTATCATTACTCATATGAATATGAATATCCGAAATTCAAATTTCCCTATATTTTTAAAATTTATCTCTCTCTCTCTCTCTCTCTCTCTCTCTCTCTCTCTCTCTCTATATATATATATATTATAGCCGTCCCCCTGTCCCCTAAAATCCCCTCAAAAAATTGCTGTCCCCGAAACTCGTCCCGCCGTCTCGCCGTCCCCCCTGTCCCCCCCGTCCCGGAGACTCGGTGGAACATAGATAATATTACATTTAATAAAGGCTGACTTCTTCTAAAAAATCGTGCCTCTCCACAAAGACGTATTTTCTAGAGGCCGACCTCTCTTGGTGAAGAGGTGCGAATTCATTTGGTTGCCTATATATACAATGCCTTTCATTTGTGTTTAATTATGAAGTCAAGTTCAGTTTCGCATTCTAGAAGAAGTTCATTCTGTAGCAGCAAGTTCGTCATTTTGAAGCAGCAGATCGACTTCAAGGAGATTATTATATTCTCTTGTGTATTGTGTCTAAGAGAGGTGCTATTATTCATTGTATCAAATTGGCATTGTTTTGTGCCTAAGGTGTAAGCAGATTTCTGCTCTTATTCAATCAATATATAAGAGATATATTGGCTGGGTTTTTTTCTCCCTTAGGTTGGAGGGTTTTCCTAGGGTATTGGCTGTGTCTTTGTGTTGAGTTTTTAATTAAATTTCTGTGCATTACATCTGATCATAAAACTAACAAAGTATAACAAGAAATGAATTTGCGGGGAGTGCACAACATGTTAGAGTTCACATCTGTGAAGGAAACTTTGAAATAGCCAAGTTATGGAACTGAGGGGTAATGGCTTATCATGAAGAAGTAGAACAATGGAGTGGGACATGAGGAATTAGGCTCTATAGCAAAATGGAGGTCGAGAAACTAAACAAAATTGTAGCTAGAGTTAATGAAGATCAAGTTGTCATCAAACATTAGGTAAAAATTAATTTGATCAAATTGAGGATTATGATATCTTTTCGAACATGAGGACATGGCATAGACTTGTCGGACCAGGGGTGATGCCCAACAAGATACATCAGAGAGACTAACGGGCAAAGTATTATAATAGAAATACTCCACTTTGTATGCATAACCCGAGAGGATAACTACTTTGTAGGCATTATTATGAATGACAAGGATGTTGGCCCTTTGTATGCTTCTTGTTCTGATGCAGACTACAACTTTAGTCTCCACAGTCCCATTCTTTTATCTCTATTGGTGGTTCTGTTTTCATTGGGCATTACTTTAAGAGAATTGTTTTGTATTGCATGGATTTGTATACCAAGTTTTCTAGGGTTTACAATTCTACTACAGCAATTTTAGGTTCTGTTGCCTTGATTTTGTCTTATGTACTTTACATTTGGTTGTTATTCCTTATTACTACTTGATGACTTGTATGTCCTGACTAGCTATTGCAATTTGCTGTACTTTCAGTCACATTGCTGAAATGACCTAGAACAGCCTTCAAAACAGGGTTGTTTCAAGTTCATTGCGGTGTTTCTTGTTCCTAGAATGAGGTTCAGTACAATCATGGAACAAATTCATTTGGTAGTCTACAATCTATTAGGGAAATGCAGAGTAAGCATAATTTAAATGGAAACAGCAGTGCTGATAACTGGCTAAGTGGCTGTAAGGCTTAGAGTCACAGACTTGGTTTGGAGGCCTGTTGTGTAGCAACATATGAAGATTGACTCAATTTGGAGAAAATGATAACAAGAAATAAATAGCAGAGAGTGTACAACTTGTGAGACTTCACATCTGGGACAGAAACTTTGAAATAGCCAAGTTATGGAATTGAGGGATAATGGCTTATCATGAAGAAGTAGAACAATGGAGTATGGAAATAAGGAATTAAACTCTAGCCAAAAAATGGAGGTCTAGAAACTAAATAAAATTATTGCTAGAATTAATTAAGATGAAGTTTTTGCCAAACATCAGATAAAAAGTAATTTGATCAGATTGAGGATTATGAAACCTTTGATGAGTGATGTAGAAGAGTTTCAAAGATGAGGAAATGACATAGACTTGTTGGACCCAGGGTTGATGCACCAACAAGATGCATAGACAGATTAATGGGCAAAGTATAAAAATAGGAATGATCTACATTGCATGCATAACCAGAGAGGATAATCACTTTGTAAGCATTAGTATGAATCATGAGGATGCTGGCCCCTTGTCTGCTCCCTGCTCTGATGCAGACTAGAACTTTGATCTTCACAGTCTCATTCTTTTATCTCTATTGGTGGTTCTGTTTTCATTGGGCCTTCTTTTAAAAAAAAAAAGTTTTGTACTGCATGGCTTTGTATACCAACTTGTCTAGGGTTTATCATTGTGCTGTAGCTTTTTAGGTTCTATCATATTCAATTTGGTTTTAATTCTTTATTACTGCTCATAAGTGCTGACTAGCTATTGTAACTTGCTGTGCTTTCAGTCAGTCACATTGTTGAAACAACCTAGAAATGCTGTTCAAAACAGGGTTTTTTTCAAGGTCATTGTGGTGTTTCTTGTCCGTAGAATGAGGTTTGAAGTGCTATTTAAAATATTTATCAGCTAACAGTATAGATTTAGGTAATGTCTTAGATTCATTTTATATTAATCATCTTGTAATGTGGGATTTTATCCTTATATAATCATAAACTTTCTATACTTTTCAGGAAGGTCAAAAAGTCTGGCCATCATGATTGGAGTTGTTTCCCTATGATCTTTAACATTGCCTATTTGACCTCATGCTGGTCTCCAACTAAATGCTTATTAAATGTTTCATTTTGTGGGGAGAATTGCTATGTTTGTTGGGCCTATAGGTTTATCCCATGATGTACTTTGGCTTGGTTTGAAGACAATTGAAATTTTTTACTCTTAAGGTGAAATATGATGGTGTGGGTTTTACCTTGCCCTAGAATTTCACATAAATCAAATAAATTTTAACTGTCTTAAAAAATCCTGGATATACATGTGACCTTTGGAGTTGAAATCCTCTAGTTTGTCCATCGTTTGTCTCATTGTTGGATGGGGTTTTTATTTGTTAACTTCTTTGCTTGTTTCCTCTCTCATATCTTAATCTCTTTAATTCTATTAGTTTGTCTTCCTTGCTTTGTCGTTGAAATCTTCTAGGTTGCTCAGCTCTCATTATAGATAAAGTGGTTGTCAATGTTCTCAACTTTCTTTATATATTTTTTTGCATCGCTCCTATTTCTTTAGTGTTTATTCTATATTTTTCAATTGTCTTTGTATGGATTCGTGTTTCTTTGTCAATAATTGGATTATTTGTTTGATAATGGCAATTAAAGTCAATTTGTTACTATTGTCTACCCTAGTGGGTGTGGGTGGGAAAAAAATTAGTTGTCTTTGATTCTATTTTTATAGATTGTCCTACCAAGACAAAACACAATATAGGACACAAGCTTGAAAATTTGTATGTGCACACAAACTGAATAAGGTTAGTTATCAATATGTAATGGCCCCATTTTAGGGGTCTCTTGCTCTACTGTTGGAGGTGTCTTTTTGGGTTTGCGTTTGCATGATTAGAGGGATAATTTGGGGTTGCCAGTGAGCTTAGAGGGTGTAGAGGAGTTATACAATGCTCTCAGATGTTATTTTCGGCTTTTGGTTTGGGCTCCAAGATTCTTGGAGAGAGCGTCTATTCATAGTAAGTCACCAGGTCGGCTTCGTTCATCTTTATTCTTCATCGAGATCACTCTTGTCCAGTTAGTTTCCAATTCCAATGCATTCTGACAGTTTTCACAAATTGAGTGTATTAATGGTTATATTTTAATTATATTACTAAGGTTTCCAAATAATAATTAAAATATTTAAAATGGGCCTTAGTATTATAGCTCATCGGAACCGGGATGAGATGCTTTAAATCATTGATGCACTAAATAGGGACCTTGCATGTCAAAATATGATTATTTCAATGAAAAGGTCATTTTCGGAGTTAAAAGGATGTTTTAATTAAAAAGTAAATTTTAACTCTAGAGAGTTTGGCGGAGGTTTTGAGAGCTCATTTGGATATGTTGGATTATTCTATTTCTCTTTTTGAAACCTGTGAGGGTTTGGAGATTGAACTAGGTTCATCTCAACCTTTGGAAGGACAAAAACCCTTTCGAAGTAGATTGGTTTCAGTGGTGAAATGAATCCACCTTAGCTGGTTCGTGGAGATCATATAGGTCTTCTACTTGGGCGATTAATTCAATTTTTTGAGTCTCTTGTGGAGACAAAATTGGTGATGATTTCCATTCAAATTGTGGACTTGATTGTAAGGGTTTATTCCAGTGTTTTGAGTATCGATTAATATCTCCATTGTGGGTAGGCGATATCCATTTTGAGCTTTAATCTGCATATTCATATTGTTTGGGTTGAGTTTGGCGTCCAGATTGATGGGAATTTTGCACACTATGATGGTCGCCACTATGTGCAATGCCTGAAGGTTATATTTGTTGGTAGAAAGAGGTTGTGGGTTCAAGATATTCATATATCATTTGAAACCCTAGGGCGTGAGCTGTAGCAGAGATCTAATGCATTTTCATGGAGCTTGGAAGAGGGCGTGAGTGTGAAAGGGAGGTTGAAGAACTCATTGTGAGCTGCAGATTGATATTGACGCTAAACCCTTCTTTCTGTTGCTGTTGAAGCCTTGCATAGTGTCGTGGGAGCTATTAGAGAGCTGGCAGGTTGTGTATCAGACCCTGGCGCAGCCATAACCCTTCATGCGTGGCCCTACGTTCATCACATGTGAGGATCTGAAGATGCTTGTTGCTTGTATGAGGGTTGCAGGAGTCTAAGAAGTTTGGTCGTGGGCACTTTCAGAGGTTTCTGTCATTCATTTAGTTGCTGTTATACATGCCCAGGTCCTATGTGCAGTTACAGGTTGGCATTTTCAGTTTGCAATGATTGAACATGTGATATGAAGAACTGAGATTGCTTTTTAATTCAAGTATGTATTTTGTAACTTTGTATGAGTGCAAGAAGTATGTAAACTTCCCTCTATTATTGTTCTGATCATGAATGCATAAGCCTGTAGCTTAGCACTGCTTATATCTCATTGTAATTGTTAGAGCTGTATCAGACTGGGTACTTATGAAGTTATAAGATTTGCATGACTGTAATATAGATTGGGATGCAAAATAAGACATGTAATTTGTCATGTTACTTCCATGTCTGTTATTGTTTAAGTTGTAGCCCCAACTGCATGTATTACACATTATGTCAGTCATATATGAAGCATTTGGAATGTGAAGTTGTTTATCAAATCTGTTTTAGCATCTCTTACTGGACATTATCCTATTATTTGCAATCTGAGGAGTTGAGTTTGATAAAATGGAACACCTATCCAGCCGAAAATAACGAGCAAAAATCTCAAGTCAAAACTTAGAACTGGGTGGGACATTATAGTGGTATCAGAGCACAGAGTATTCTGCCAGCCTGTTGGGTAGTTCAGAGGTTGAGTTTCAGTTGCAAATCATGGCATCATTGAGTGAAAAAGAGTTGGGCAAAACAGTTTTTAATGCAGATAAGAAACTTGAACACCTACCTCAGTCAAAAAGGGGTTCTTCTTAGCACTTTGGAGGAAGTAGAAAAGTGTTTATACTTGGTTAATAAATTACCTTCTCAATTGTTGCATCTAGCTATGACTCCATCAGTGCATTCTTTGGTTAATCCAATGCTTATGGGACATTAGTATGAAAATGTGAGACTTCTAGTCACTAGTTGTCTTAGTGAGTTCACAAGGATTACGGCTCCGAAGGTTCCCTATGAAGATGGCATAATGAAGGAGGTTCTACAGCTGATTGTTGAGTGTTTTCGTGGGTTACCTGATGACCAAGGCCCTTCCTTTGGTAGGAGGGTTAAGATGTTAGATGTAATGGCTGTTAGTGTTTTATAGCTTTGGTAGCTATTTTCCCTTAATTAAAGGCTGGTCGGCCTTCATATTTTAAAAGGGGCCGACCTAGAGAAGAGGTTGCCTAACTTTGTATACAAGGAAGATGAAGACATGTCATTTCAATTATCAAGTTCATTCATTCATTCATTCGCCATTATTAGCAGCAGGAGCTCGCCATTAGTAGCAATAGTTCGCCACTCTCTGCAGTTCGCCATTCTTTGCAGTTTGCCAGCCTTAGTAGCAGATCCATTTCTAAGAGAAGTGTTATCATTTGTGGAGAAGCGTATCCATTCATTGTTTTAGACTCAACCTTGTGTAAGGTCTGATTTGTAAGCAGTGTTCTGCACTTTTATTCTGATACATAAGAGGATATTCCTTGTAAGGTTTTTCCCCCTCGAGTAGGAGGGTTTTCCTAGGGTAATCACTGTGTTTATTGTTTATGTGTTGCATTTTCTGCTTTCTGTTAAACCTGATCGAAACAACTAACATGGTATCAGAGCTAAGTTTAAGAAAAGATTTGATTAGATAGAGCTGCCAGTTGGTTGCAATACTAGTTTTGACACGAGGGTTTGAAATGTTCACTCTAAGGTTGGGCATGATAGCAGAAGATAATGTTGCTGGTTAGGCGTTAGTTTGATAGGGCTTTAAGTTGCTGATGCTTCCATTTCCTAGTCGTCTTTGACTCCAAGTAAATACTTGTGTTGGTAAGGTAGTGGAAGGCAAAAAAATCCATATGTGTCCCTGTTATTAATTGCTGTTAATGGGCGTAAGCATTGTTGAGGATTAGGGAGTGCCTAGGCGTGAATCTCAATGCTAGGCGCATGTTTTTTTTGAGGGAACAAAGTTGCTGGGTTACTGTTAATACTAGGATGTGGGCTTGTGATCAAGTCGTGGACTTGTAGAAGAAGGGTTGTGGACTGATTTGAGCGCAAGAGCTTCATATTGGGTGTGTCTGAGTTGCTGAAGGCTGCCAAATTTGATCACCTATCTCATTCCCAACCAACAAAGGATATTATAAAGAGCAGCGAATTATATTGAGTGTAGTGATTAGCATTTCCAAGAGCATATATTAGAATCAACAAAGATAAGTTCCATTATTCATTTAATTGTTCTATATCTGCTATATGACTACTTGCTTCATTTGTATCAGGGGTAGTTTGATTCTATGAACTATTTTTAATCTCTCTAAATGCAAGCTGGATCGAGGAGCAAAAGGATGCTGAGAGATTGCTTAAGGAATTCAAAGGGAGGAAGAGCATGAGGCATCCTATGAGGAAGTCATGCCGGCTGGAGAAACTAACAAACATGGAGACATAGCTTGCAGCCTTGGAACTGAGTTGGTGGTGCATACCTCTCATGATTCTTCACTGGAGACATCTCTCAAGGGCATGTTGTGACCTTTTCACAACATCGCCCCATTGCAAATGGGGACCCTCTTGTTTTTTTGCTTTTTTGCTTTTTTGTCTTGGCATCACAACTGCTAATCACCGTTTTTCTTACAATGAGGAGTTAGAGTTTTGAGGTGTCACCTGAGCCAAGTAAAGAATTTGAGCCCGAATCAGTGCACAAGTGTCATTAGAATGCTTAGAAGCCCTGAAGGACGAGGATCGCCTGTCGTTTAAGTCAATTTTGACACCTACTTTTTTGGGATTTTCACTCTGGCCCCCTATTTTTTAGGGACTTTATTTTTGGCACTTTTAGCCTATTTTGGACTTACTATTTTTTAGGGATTTATTTTTGGAAAGTTTCTATTTTGGGAAGGTTTCTATTCTTGGAAAGTGCTTGGGTCATGGCTTCAACATTGTCATCCTCAAAAGACCCTCGAAAGTGGAAATAAGTGTGAAATTTTGGACGAACCAGATGAATGCCAGAAAATCGCCTAAGTATTGATCATGGCACAACCATGGGTAAAGTCCACCCTAGCTTGAACAGGAGATGGCACAAGTGTATGGCAAGTCCACCATAAGAAGAGTTTGAAATGGCATGAGTAATGGTAAAGTCTGCCCTCGAGGGAAAAGTCAACATCCAACACCAAGGAAAGTCCGCCATACATCTTGCTTAATCATTCCAAAGTCCGCCATCATTGAAAATTAATGGCAAAAAGATTTTAAAGTCCGCCAACTTAAGAAAAGACTTGGCAAAAGCATTCTAAAGTCCGCCCAGCGAAGAGGAGGAAAGGAAAACTCAAATTTTGCTAAGTGTACGTGTGGTCAAGTGTCAAAAGGAGCAATGTCCAAGCAACTCCAAAGTCCGCCCTCCAAAATTAAGCATGGCAAAACATGTGCCAAGTTCGCACAAAGGTGAAGTTGGCAAAGTCCGCCTAGAGGAAACAAGCAAGTGCACATGGTCTAGCCAAAGATGAAGTCCGCCATGAAGATGTCCAGTCACAAGGTCAAGTACGCCTAGAGGAAAATGCATCTTGTCTAGTTAGCTTCAAAGTCCGCCTTGCTCAAGAGAAGATGAAGTCCGCCCCAGAGCAAGATGGGAATGGCATAAGGAAGACAAACTCCGCCTTAGCAAATGAGCAAAGTGGCACAACAACTATGAAGTCCGCCAAAGAAAACTCAGAAAATTGACTAAGTGTTGATACCTTGGGGAGGGAAATTCAGAAAATTGACTAAGTGTTGGAAAGAAAACAAGAGGAAAATAAAGAGGAAGTGAATAAAATCCTTGTCCAAGGATGGAATCTGCCCTACATAGCACAAGCCAAACTCAGAATTGAAGGCAAATCCACAGGCAAAGTTCATTCGAGCATAGAGATGGCCAAAATTTGTGCTAACTGTTGAGTGGTCCACATGAAGGTGTTACAAAATAAAATTGAATAGCAAAAAATTGGCTAAGTATGGGAAATACTTCACAGAGAAAGTTCCAATTTCCTCCATTGTGGTGAAAGCATAGGGGAGTTCTTCTCCAAATTCAAGGCGCTTGTAGCAATCAGGAAAGAAAACCTTAATGACTTCAAGTCTAAACATTTGCGCCAAGGGGAGACTTCCAGACCTCAAGCGCAAGTGAGAAGAAGAAATCAAAAGGAATCCAAGATCAAAGCTAGGAAGGAACAAGCACCAAGGACAAAGTCATCAGCGAAGAAAGATATTCTAAGGCAAGAACATGGAAAAAGAACAAAGTGACCAAGGAGGACATCCAACACGCTGAGGTGGCGCCTCGTCATCTTCCAACCAATCAGATTATTCCAGGTCAACATGTCTAGATTCAATGAACCTCACACTCCACCACGCGACAACTTTCTATTTTATTGTTGGTTCATATTTAGCAAAAAGGGACAAGTGTCCTTGAATGTAATTTTCTCATTGGTCGAGAAGGAGTTAGTTATGATAAGCCCTAATTAGGGTTTTATTTTGTAATCTCGACTGTTGATTCTAAATCAATTTTGGCCATTGAATTGTAATTGGGGAGCCTATAAATTGAGCTTATCCCTCATTTGTAAAGCATGGAAGCATGTTGCAAAACATGTTGAGATAAGTAAATTGTTGCATATGACTGCCAAAGTAATAAGTAATGCATTGTTCAAATTGATGGTGATTATTTCTCTTATTTTGGAGTTGGCATGGTTCTTATCCCTCATCATAGTTTAGATTTTATTTCATGTATGTTAGACGAATGCAAGATTTGATAAGTATTGATTTATGGTGTAACTTCTGCTCATACTTTCTTTGAATGGATGATTTTTCGTTCAATGCGTAAAGTTAGCCCGAGCTTACTTTGTGGATGCTTAACTTCGATCTGGATAAATATTGTTTGATTTGATGGTAGTTATTCATGACGTGAAAATCATAAGCACACTCCTTTGAAGATTGCACCCACTTTGTGTAGTTGTCGTTGAGCATGGCGAAGCAAAGTGTGGTTATTGGTTTCACCAAGTTAATACCGTCTCTTCGATTCTTAGGAAGTAGATTAGAAATTCGAAAACCTCATCTCTTTTTTTAGTTTGTTTGATCCAGGACCCAATCAATAGAGCTTTATTGTCTAGACCTTCATTGTGAATTGAACGAGCCTAGCATAAGTCCCTTTGTGTTACCGACATATCACAACGACCATTGAGCTTATCCGTACGTCAAGACTTGACATAAGGAACCTTGGAATCACCATATGATCTTCTCGCAATCTTAGCATACGCGGTGGTTTTTCAAGAGAGGATAGGGTGTCATTGGGCATTTTATTCTGATGTTTGGTGTGTCACAAAACACGCATCAACAGGGCACAAGGTTGGGTCAGCCTTGGATGGAGAGTTTGCATCAGCCAAGATGATTGAGAAAGATGAAGACACTATACAACAAAGAACCTATACAGATTGTCATTGCGATCAACTACTTCGAAGAGGAGGAAATGACATTCAGAGGGAGTTAAATTTCGAGAATTCAAGACACGAGTTGTGATCATGTCCAAGAAGAGGACTAAGGTTCCGAGTTTCGTCAATGGAAGGGAGTTCACTTCCAGAGGATTTCCTTGCAATCTCTGAGGCAGGGATCAAGAGGGAGTTTTGTGAATCACTGAGAAGAAGTGAAGGTGTTAGCTAAGTGGGTTGCAGTGTTGCAAGGCCAGGTGCTAAAGTCCTTGGAAGACCTCTTCAGTTGCAGAGAACATAATTGCACAAGACAGTCAATTTGGATTTGACATTGGTAGCTCTGCAAACCTATTTAGAATAGGGTGATCTAGGATGAGGTTGAGAAGGACAGTCTTGAACTCCCGCAAGTCAGTAGTGCTAGAGGTGTGCGTGGGAATCTGTTCCTCTAAGGCAAGCATTGCAGGCAATCTTGGACGAGGAGGTCAGGAGGTTGATGCAAGTACTTGGAGCTTCAGAGGGAGTCATGTCATCATGAAGATTTGTTGTAATGTATATTTCTCTGAGACGGAGAAATATGAGGTGAAAGCCCTTGTAATGTATATTTCTCTGAGACAGAGAAATATGAGGTGAAAGACCTTGTAGTGTATATATGAGGTGCAAGCCCTTGTTCATCTTTGAGACTAAGATGAGACGTCATGTTGAGAGACTCCATGACGACATCACGTTGAGAGACTCCGTGATGAGCCCTTGTTCATCTCTGAGACTGAGATGAGACGTCATGTTGAGAGACTCCATGAAGACATCACGTTGAGAGACTCCGTGATGAGCCCTTGTTCATCTCTGAGACTGAGATGAGACGTCATGTTGAGAGACTCCATGACGACATCACGTTGAGATCCCGTGATGAGTCCTCGTTCATTTCTGAGACTAAGATGAGACGTCATGTTGAGAGACTTTGTGGTGAGCCCTTGTTCATCTTTGAGACTGAGATGAGACACCATGTTGAGAGACTCCATGACGACATCACGTTGAGAGACTTCGTGATGAGCCCTTATTCATTTCTGAGACTAAGATGAGACGTTATGTTGAGAGACTCCATGACGACATCACGTTGAGAGACTCCATGATGAACCCTTGTACATCTCTGAGATTGAGATGTGTTTCTTTCCACACATGGGAGTAGCCATTGTGGACGTCATGTTGAGAGACTCCATGATGACATCACGTTGAGAGACTCCGTGATGAACTCTTGTACATCTCTGAGACTGAGATGTGGTTTTTCACAAATGGGTGTAGCCATTATGGGCGTCATGTTGAGAGACTCCATGACAAGGATATCTGGAAAATACCTCCCTAGCTAAGAGAGAGTGTTAGTGTTTTATAGCTTTGGGAGCTATTCTCCCTTAATTAAAGGCTGGTCGGCCTTCATGTTTTAAACAATATTTATATTATTTAGGGGCCGACCTAGAGAAGAGGTTGCCTAACTTTGTATATAAGGAAGATGAAGACATGTCATTTCAATTATGAAGTTCATTCATTCATTCGCCATTATTAGCAGTAGGAGTTCGCCATTAGTAGCAATAGTTCACCACTCTCTCCAATTCGCCATGCTTTGCAGTTTGCCAGTCTTAGCAGCAGATCCATTTCTAAGAGAAGTGTTATCATTTGTGGAGAAGTGTCTCCATTCATTGTTTTAGACTCAGCCTTGTGTAAGGCCTGATTTGTAAGTAGTGTCTTGCACTTTTATTCTAATATATAAGAGGATATTCCTTGCTAGGTTTTTCTCTCTCGAGTAGGAGGGTTTTCCTAGGGTAATCACTGTGTCTATCGTTTATGTGTTGCATTTTCTGCTTTTTGTTAAACCTGATCGGAAAAACTAACAATGGCGAGAGTTAGATCTTGTTACTTTTTGATTGATTTAGAATGTGAAGATCTTATTTCCCAGATGTTCTTCATTATTTCATAGCATCCATTAGTAAGGATCATGGAGAAGCTGTGTTTTCTTACATGCAAATCATTATGGCCCTTATCATTGATGATTATGATACTATTTCCCAGCTCTTTGTATCTATGATGATAGCTATTTTGAGGAAAGAACAAGATGTCTCTACAACTGCTTATGAGTTGGTTGATAGAGTGTTCAAACAATGTGAGGGGAGGTTGAAGCCCTTCTTGGATATTGAGGGACTTGTTACAAAGCTTCAAGATGATTCTATGATGATGCATGCATCTATTCATGTTGAGGATGTGTGCCATACAACAGAGCTATCACATAGAGAATGTATGATAGGAACCTAGGATGACCTTTTAGGCATGCATGTGGCTACCTGTGATGAGATAGTGCATGAGGAAAAGGACATAAGAGCAGCACTAAATGCATCTCTAGAGCTGTCCAGTGAATTTGTGGATGCTCGTACCAAGGTTGGCATCATTGAGGACATTAATATAACATGGAGGATGGCCTTGTTAAAGGCAAATTTGATGATGCTTTCCAAACAACAAACAATGATGATTGCAGATATGAAGACTTAGGTGGTTTGGGTTTGAACTTCCAAGCTAAGGCTATGGAGAGAGATACTTATGTTGACATGAGTAGTGGCGAGTCGGAGGATGATTTATTTAGAGAGACAACATCACAGGAGGAGCACAATGAACAAAGCAATCAGTCTTTTAACACATGGGATCTGGGTGTGATGGCACCTAAATATGACAAGGAACCTGTTTGGGATGAATTTCCTTTTGACTATAGTGTTGTTCTAACCTTAACTCCATAGTTATGCAAGGATGATGGCATAGATGGCATTGATGATGTTGTTCTTGATCTTGAGAACAAATCTGATTTCACATTGCATGTAGCTGAACATGAGCAAGGACCTGGCCACCTTGCTGATTTGGATTCACAATCAGCTATTGAGAATGATCAGGGAGAGGCACAGGTGATTTGGGACAACTTTGGAGACTTTGAAGATAGGTATGTTAGTTCTGATTTTAACATGCAAAATGTTGGCGTTTCAATTAGCACCTCTGGAGTGCTTATTGGAAACGGACAGCTATTGCAAGTGTGTTAGTACATGCTCTTCGGATTATAGAGAGGAAGATCTCTCTTTGCTGATTTTATACTGTAAAAAAGGGGTGTACTAAGATTTCCTATCTTTTTTACTCAGCGGTAGGACACAAGGGTGCATAAACCAATGCGCCGTAGCTAAGCTTTTTCTCTGGTTTCCGCAGATCTTAACTACGACTAACTAAGCTTCTAAACTATCCTACCTCCTCAAGAAAAACAGAGCATGAGGGCATAGGAGCGAAATGGTATGGTTGGATCACTTGAATCCTCCGTCTCAATGGAATATGGCCGAGGCTCTGAACCTTCGGATATATACCAAGATAGGGCTCGATACAAGCAAACACTCGTTACGGTAAACTGGATCTGAGACTTGCCAAGGAGGAGGAACCCCTATCCGAGGTATAGGCTTGGAAGCAGCTCACTGGAAACAACAAGGGACGATGGCCTTTCTAACAGGATTCCCGAGGAGGTGACGACACCTGTCCAAAGTCTAGGCTGCAAGAAAGATCATTAAACAACATCAAACGATAATGATTGATGACAAAATATCCAAGGAGGCGACGACACCTGTCCAAGGAGGAGATTGAAACAATGCACTATTTAAAAACAAGACTTTGAATAACTCAAATAATTAGATCAATCAAGCTTGCACCATCTGATTTATTCTTTAAGATTCTTCAAAGAATTACAAAGGTCGGGACAGCAAAGGCACGAAATCATGCACAATTGCGATCAACCAACGAACTCTCATCCAAGAGTGAACAGATATAAACAAGCGAACTCTGGCAACAGTGGCGCAGCAATTTTGCTAGCAAATAAAGGTTAAACAAATAAAGAACCTAAGGCTCTTATTTATAGGAACTCAAAGGAGTAGGCAACCCTAAAATCTCCTTGAGTTAACAAACAGTTCTTGCCAATCAGCAAGATATTATTCTATGTCTAAATGTAGGTGAGCAAACAGTTAACTGGAAATCTACTTCAGTTAACTGAAACTAAACAAAAGTCAAACTGGAAGTCTACCTCAGTTGACTGACACCTAACTAAAAGTGAACTTATGTTACAAATGTGTCTCCAAATAGACATCCACCTTTTGAGGAAATCTGAGATCCACAAATCGTGGGAGTCAAATAGACATCCTAGATTAGTGGGATCTGACATGCATGATCTGTGGAGATCTGGAGTCAACTTGGAAAGGGGCATCAAGTTGACTTCAGTCATCATTAATGCTATTTGGAGGGTAGGACGTCCTCCCTTGGTGCTTTACACCTCTTCACCACTGGTCAACAAAGTCTCTATCCAGTCATTGACCTCTTCGGCCTCCGGGCAATTAATGCTCTTCAAGATGACTATGTGGCGTCTAAGCATTTCTTCACCCGTCGTAAGCTGCTGATGATAGGTTATGCATTGGGCAGCTGCTTCATCTAACTGGACAGACATGGCTGCAATTTTGGCTAATTTGCAGCCATTGGGATCTTCAAGGAATGAAGATCGGATGACATCCTGGAATCGTGTCTGCACGGTTTCAAGTTCCACATATTCTCCTCCTTCCCGCTGATATTCTAACTCCGGGAAGGATATTACCAACGTTCTTGCGAAGTTGATAATATTGGCGACGAAGCGTCTATAGTCAATCAGCTCCACAGAGTTGGCATCATAGGCTCTCACCTTGTATGCCACCTGTTCTTTCCACTCAAAGAGATGTTGTTTATTTTCTGTGGTCGTAACTGATTCATATGCTTGTTGCAAATCAGCAACTGTCGCCTCCTCTCTCGGCCTCTCTTGAGCTGCCTTTATATCTGACTTCTGGATTTCTGATCGAAGTCCATGTGCTCTGTCTCTCAGCTGATATGCTTCTGTCAACACACACCGCCCTTTGACAACAAACTCATCCACTTGGCGTCTCAAGTGTTTACCGTATGTAATCAACTGATGATGGTTCCTTTCAGCTGGGAGATCCAACAGTCCTTGAGGCAAAGCCGAGGAGTTTGGAGTGTCATGTATCAAACTAGAAATGTACAACTTTAGCTGACGGATTTCAGCCTTCAAGGCTGCTTTGTCTTGTCCATCTTTTGTCATCCTTTCTTTGACACTCGCCGAGGCAATTCCAAGAAGGTCTGCCTCCACCTGTCGAGTGGTCTTTCCAAGGTTCACCTTTGAAAGCGTGAAATCCTCAACCCTCACATTATGTATATCTTTGTCTTCAGGTGGGGCAGCAGTCTCTATGATGACCTCGTTCTCTGCATTCTTTTCTACATGTGTCTGCTTCTTCAACTTCTTTACCGGCATGTCTTGTGGGACATGATGGAATTCAGAGAAGTCAAGCTGATATGAAGGCCTCTCCCTCTTTCTCCCAAGCGAGCTTTCCAGCCAGATAGAATCTCGGCTAGCATCGCTGGGAGGAGGAACATAGGTCCCCTGAATGCTAGAAGAACGAGACTGTGCCGTGGCAATGTCTCGTGGTGGCGAGTCCAAATCAATGGGACTTTGTGACCTCTGTGATGGTGGTGAAGCTGGTGGCTCTGTTTCTATCACTGGCACCGCTTCTGCTGCAACTTCTTCTACAATGGTTTCCATCTCTACAGCGATTATTTCAATCATTGGTTCTTGTGTAGTTGCAGCGGTCTCAACTGTCTCAGGCAAATTGGTGGCTGTCTCCACCTATACCTCTTGCCGGCTTGTGCTGGCAATTCCTTTTCTCCCCCATGTGCTTCCTGACATCCGCATTCCTTCTGGAGGAAAGCTCATCTTCTTCTGTCTGGGTTTCCTCCTAGACGTGGAAGGTAGTGTAGACTGAACCGCTGGCGGCTCTGATCGGGGAAGTACTACCTTCCTTGTCCTTTTACTGTCCAGGTAGAGTTGACTGTGTCGAACTACTCTACCCGTTCTTTCCTCAATAGACGTACTCTCTTTCGCGTACCAGTCTACCTTGCCGAGTGGTTGTGAATCCACTAGACCCGTGAAGAAGGAAGAAAGAATAACTTCTCCTTCGTCTTCAGATAAGCCCTCGATGTCTTCTGACATGAATTCTGCAATCTGTGAGAGCTTGAATCTGCTATGGTTCCTTCTTCTCACTTCGAACTCATCTTCGCAGTTGACCCAAAAATCTTCCATGAAAGGTTCATGTGATGATCTTTGCTCAAGGTGAGCTGCGAAGATGCCTCTGGGGTCATAGGATGGCCTCCTGTCGATGAGGTACTTGAGATTAAATCTCACTATTTCTTGGCTTATCAACCTTGCATCAGCTGCTGTTCTGCATCTGTAGAGTCCCATCTGAAGAGGAAAGTTTACTGCAGCCTTTTTCTTTACGCGAAGGTAAGAGTGAACATCGGCCAATTGCCTCAGGAATTCCATGAACACTACCCTATCTGAGGGGTAACGTGGCATCATGGCGGGGTGGCCATTATAGCCATACACGCGTATGTAGGTGAAAGTGGGGAATTGTATGCACCAATCCGCCCAGTCCACCATTGCTGCCTTAGCTGCTGGTGAAATACGCACGTGCATCTCATGGTCTAGCTCGTGCACGGTGTGCATAGTAAAAAGGTCATTTATTCTTTTGAAATGTCTTTCCGCTAGAGTGAACTCCAAGCGAGGAAAGTATTCTTGTACCTTTTGCACACCCAGGGTTCCCACGGTGTTTAATGTTCTGAAATCGCCTTGGAAGGCTATCAGGTAGACCAGGTATGAACACATGTGGAAACGGTGCTCTTCTAGAAATCCGGTGAATTGTTGGTGGAGTGTATCACTGATCAGGGAGGCCCGGTCGTAACGTTCTTTTCTGCTGATTATCTTGCCAATAATGTAGAACATCCACGGCTGGAAGGATTTTCCCTCCTCTTGTCCAGTGACTCTGCTGAGTAGGGTGATTAACACTCCGTACTCGTCTTTGAATTCTCCTCTACCAACTACTCTGGGCAAACTGTTCCTCTTTGTTTTCAGCCAATGTTCAGCCATTATAAGCGAACACTTGTCTTTTGAAGCCTCGAATGCCTTTTCGCATTCTGTCACTGATATGACCTTCTTGGTAGGGCATGGTGGGATTGCAAAACAAGTCTCTATGTCTCCTGGCTTCAAGCTGCAAATCACCCTCCCGTCAACTGACAGGATCTCTCTTGTAGTCGGGTTGCAATGCTTAGTGCAAGCAATTACAAGCTCGATGCTTTGTAAGGTGATTGGAATAGATGCTGCTTGAAACAAACCGGATTCTTCGATGTTCTGCAATGTGATTTGATTCATGCCCTCCAAGTCTTCAGAACTGACCTCTGGATTTTTCTGCCATAAGTCTGTATTAATCGTTTTCAGGTAATCATGGTATAAGACCGTTTTGGTCTTGTATTGTACCTGAGAGTACTGCAAAATGAAAACCTTGAATATTGACTGGGCACTTGACCCTGTTCTGACACTTTTCTGGAACTACTAAAAATAGCCTCGCCGGGGGTAGTTTTTATGAAAAATTCTGAGACATGGGTTTTGTTAAGAATGATTTTCTAAACAAACCCAGATCGTCAGAAATTCGAAAAAACGAGTTTTTCTTTGACATGCAAGAGCCCTTCGGTGGCAGAGGCAGCAAGGGCACCAGAAAGTGATTTTTCTCGAAAAAATCTAACACATGGGTTTTGTTCGTGCTTGAAAGCCAAACAAACCCAGTTTGTCCGTTTTTCAATATTATGACTTTTTCCGGAAACCCTAAAAAATAGGGGCAGCAGGGCTACTTTTTCTGAAAAAATCTACCATGTGGGTTTTGTTGAAAAAGCTATGCTGATCATACCCAGTTGGTCAGATCTGTGAAAATCTGTCATTTCCTGTGACATGCAAAAGAAATATAGACAGAAGTAGAGGAAATAGACAGAAGATGGATTGGAAGTTATAAACTGCCACTTGTAATAATCTGTCTCTGGAAGCAATCTTGGGAGAAGAATGCTTTTACTGCCAATTATCTTCAAAAATATTGAAGATCCGTTCAAAACCCCTGCCAGATCTTGAAAACTTGTTCTTGGGAGCTACTTGATGTTTTATCCTTCAACCTGCAAAAAGAATAATGAGGAAAAGGGACGCCTAGCATGAATATAAGACAATTAGGGTTAAGATCCACAAAGTATGGAAGATAACTCATCATTCAGTCCTGATTTGGAGTTCCAAAAGATGATTTCCACTGATTGTGGAGTGTTTTTCTCTTTTTTGGCTCCAAATTTTGCTAACTCAAGTCAACATTTCTGTTTGACTTTCCTTTAGGCGTCCAACCTTGAGTTTGATCTTTTTTTGCTTATTTTGCAAGCTGAAGTGCTCCTGTTTGATCTTCGATTCAGGTTGCTCAGTTGATCTCGAGCAGTATCTGACAGTTCTGTTGTTGAGGCAGGATCAATGTGACTAGATATGCCTGGGAGAGGTTAGCTCAGAAAACCGAGTTTAGGCCTCCAGAAAGAAGGGCGCCTTTTCTTGAAAGGGGCGCTTTTGACAATGCCTTAGTCAATTTTCACTGACTCGTTCTTCGTTTTGACCTTTTCAGACCCTCTTTGCTTTGATCTGACGTTCCCGACGTTTGATGAATCAGATGATTCTGCTTGATGATGTGTCGGGTAGCTGGTTCAGTCTTGTTCACGATCCCTGACTTTGTAGTGGCAGCTGGCAAGTTTTGGGCCTCCAAACTAAAGGGCGCCCCTGGCCAGCAGGGGCGCTTTTAGCTTTTGCCTAGTTTTATCTTGGTTGTGGACTGCCAGCCTTTGACCTTCTTCATCAGTCGATTGATTTGTCGGAAGTTCTTGCTGATAGTCTCGCTGATGAGATAGGTCATAGCTGAGAAGGTCGTCTTGGGAGGTAGTGAAGATTCCGGCTGAATCTGGACACCTTTAGGAAAGGGCGCCTTTCCTTGAGAGGGGCGCTTTTAGCCATGCCTTAGCCATTTTCTGGCTTATCTTTCCAGTTTTTCAAATTTGGCTTTTTCTGCTTGATCTCGTCTCGTGATCGTCTGGTGTGCCTTGTGGAC